>CM012452.1:766453-1125970 GCA_003999625.1 Oryzias javanicus
CAGAAGGCAAAAAAGCCAGAGGCACAGCAGGAAGTTGCAGTTGTAGAACCAAAATCTACAGAACGGAATCTTGCCTTCCATGCGTGCCATTTGAGGCTGAGACCATAAAAACGTGTCTCACAAACATCAAAGTTGGAGCCCATAACATCAAAAGACGGGTCCAACAAAAAATGTCTGCAGATAAGGACGCAGAAACCCAAATGCAGGATCCAGAGACAATCCTGCAGGAGGAAAGACGTCGAACCCGCTGCAGAAGTCAAGAAGTCTCGGTCTCAAAGAAAAAGGCAAAAGCCATGATGCACAACTGGAAGATGTGGCTGTTGTAGAACCAAAATCTACAAGACGGACATCTTGCTTTCCAGATGCGTGCATTTTGAGGACTCAGACTTAAAAACGTGTCTCACAAACATTAAAGTTGGAGCCATAACATCAAAAAACGGGTCCAACAAAAAATGTCTGCAGATAAGGACGCAGAAACCCAAATGCAGGATCCAGAGACAATCCTGCAGGAGGAAGACGTCGAACCCGCTGCAGAAGTCAAAAAAGTCTCGGTCTCAAAGAAAAAAGGCCAAAAGCCATGATGCACAACTGGAAGATGTGGCTGTTGTAGAACCAAAATCTACAAGACCTACATCTTGCTTTCCAGATGTGCATTTTGAGACTGAGAACATAAAAACGTGTCTCACAAACATCAAAGTTGGAGCCCATAACATCAAAAAGCGGGTCCAACAAAGAATGTCTGCAGATAAGGACGCAGAAACCCAAATGCAGGATCCAGAGACAATCCTGCAGGAGGAAGACATCGAACCCGCTGCAGAAGTCAAAAGTCTCGGTCTCAAAGAAAAAAGGCCAAAAGTCCAGAGGCACAACTAGAAGATGTGGCTGTTGTAGAACCAAAATCTACAAGACCTACATCTTGCTTTCCAGATGTGCATTTTGAGACTGAGAACATAAAAACATGTCTCACAAACATCAAAGTTGGAGCCCATAACATCAAAAAGCGGGTCCAACAAAAAATGTCTGCAGATAAGGACGCAGAAACCCAAATGCAGGATCCAGAGACAATCCTGCAGGAGGAAGACATCGAACCCGCTGCAGAAGTCAAAAAGTCTCGGTCTCAAAGAAAAAAGGCCAAAAGTCCAGAGGCACAACTAGAAGATGTGGCTGTTGTAGAACCAAAATCTACAAGACCTACATCTTGCTTTCCAGATGTGCATTTTGAGACTGAGAACATAAACATGTCTCACAAACATCAAAGTTGGAGCCATAACATCAAAAAGCGGGTCCAACAAAAAATGTCTGCAGATAAGGACGCAGAAACCCAAATGCAGGATCCAGAGACAATCCTGCAGGAGGAAGACATCGAACCTGCTGCAGAAGTCAAAAAGTCTCGGTCTCAAAGAAAAAAGGCCAAAAGTCCAGAGGCACAACTAGAAGATGTGGCTGTTGTAGAACCAAAATCTACAAGACCTACATCTTGCTTTCCAGATGTGCATTTTGAGACTGAGAACATAAAAACATGTCTCACAAACATCAAAGTTGGAGCCCATAACATCAAAAAGCGGGTCCAACAAAAAATGTCTGCAGATAAGGACGCAGAAACCCAAATGCAGGATCCAGAGACAATCCTGCAGGAGGAAGACGTCGAACCTGCTGCAGAAGTCAAGAAGTCTCGGTCTCAAAGAAAAAAGGCCAAAAGTCCAGCGGCACAACTAGAAGATGTGGCTGTTGTAGAACCAAAATCTACTAGACCTACATCTTGCTTTCCAGATGTGCATTTTGAGACTGAGAACATAAAAACATGTCTCACAAACATCAAAGTTGGAGCCCATAACATCAAAAAGCGGGTCCAACAAAAAATGTCTGCAGATAAGGACGCAGAAACCCAAATGCAGGATCCAGAGACAATCCTGCAGGAGGAAGATGTCGAACCTGCTGCAGAAGTCAAGAAGTCTCGGTCTCAAAGAAAAAAGGCCAAAAGTCCAGAGGCACAACTAGAAGATGTGGCTGTTGTAGAACCAAAATCTACTAGACCTACAGCTTGCTTTCCAGATGTGCATTTTGAGACTGAGAACATAAAAACATGTCTCACAAACATTAAAGTTGGAGCTCATAACATCAAAAAGCGGGTCCAACAAAAAATGTCTGCAGATAAGGACGCAGACACCCAAATGCAGGATCCAGAGACAATCCTGCAGGAGGAAGACATCGATCCTCCCGCAGAAGTCAAGAAGTCTCGGTCTCAAAGAAAAAAGGCCAAAAGCCATGATGCACAACTGGAAGATGTGGCTGTTGTAGAACCAAAATCTACTAGACCTACAGCTTGCTTTCCAGATGTGCATTTTGAGACCGAGAACATAAAAACGTGTCTCACAAACATTAAAGTTGGAGCTCATAACATCAAAAAACGGGTCCAACAACGAATGTCTGCAGACAATGCCACAAAGATCGAAATGCAGGATCCAGAGACAATCCTGCAGGAGGAAGACATCGATCCTCCTGCAGAAGTCAAGTCTTGCTTTCGAAACGTGAAAGCAAGAATTAAGCAGACCCAGCTGGACAGTAAAAAGTTCCCAGTTGCTGAGAGCAAAAGAAAGACTTCTCCTGTTGGTCCTAAACTTGGCCAGGATGAGGATCTGAAAACGGCTCTGGAAAATTCCGTTTCAAAGATGATTTCACATGCAGTGTCAAAGTCAGGAACAGACCTTTTCCCTGAAAATGTGTTTCCTGTGACACAGCTTGTTGAAAGAATCTTTGAAAAAGTCAAAGACAGCAACGCTGGGATAACTAGTGGAGAAATTGACTCCAAGCTCCACTTGCTTGTTTACAAAGACCTAATTAAAATCTGGAAAAATCCAGAGTTAATCATGGTCGTTCTCGATGTGAACAATGACACAGTCAATGATACAGTTGCTTCTATCTTTAGAAAGCATCTATTGACACCAAAGCAGCCCTGCTTGTTAAGAAGGATTTTCAACTTCTTTGTCTGTGGGAGCTGAAACTGTCCGCAAACAGGAGTTAGACTATAGGAAAATAGAATTATCGTAGGGTCTAATTTAAGTTAAAAATTGTAGGTTTAAAAAAAAAAAAAAAAAAAAAAAAAGTAGGATTAAAAAAAAAAACTTAGTTAAAAATTGTAGCTTTTAAAAACAAAGTAGGATTTAAAAAATTTAGTTAAAAGTTGTAGGATTTTAAAAGAAAAGAGTAAGTAGGAGTGAAAAAGTAAAAAAAAAGGAAATTAGTGGAAGTTATAAAAGATTTAGTTTTCAGTGTAGGAAGACTTTCTTAAAATAAAAAAAGTTTTTAACTCAAGGTAGGATAGAATTAGTTTGTTATTTCTGTGCATGGGTGGATTTTCACAGGCGCTCCGGTTTCCTCCCAGTGCAAAAAAAAAAAAAAAAAAACGTAATAACTATGGGTGTGACACTCAGTTTCAAACCAAAATAAATCCTTTAGGTTGATATTGGAAAATACCATTTGAATTGAAATTATTATATGAATCGAATCGTTATTCACATGATAATAGTTATTATTAGACGTTACACGTCTAATAATAACTATTTACATGATAATAGTTATTATTAGACGTTACACATCTAATAATAACTATTTCACACACGTAATGCAACCACAAGGAGGCATAATCCAGTGCTTTCATGTGCCGGTCCCAAGTCCGGGTAAATGCAGAGGGATTTGTGAGTAATGGTAGAAAACGAACTGCGGTCGTTTGACTGTTTAGCTGGAGACGTATATTATTCTGCTCTGTGATTTTCACCTCTTGTTCTCTAACTTCCAACGCAGGTGGTTCTCCAGGTCAAGACAGCGGACTATCGGTTAGAGCCCTGAGCCGTTTTATGTGGAAAAACTAGACCAGCCCAACAACCGGGATCAGGAGAACCAGCAACACCAGCAGACGAAGCTCCACAGATGCATGTGCAGGAACTGATGCAGGCAACAGCTGGAGCATAAGACACAGAAGTAGAGGAGCCCAGGTGAGGGCAGATTTCTCTCTTTACTTTCACCCTAAAAGATGAAAAACGTCTAATGCTGACATTCAGTGTGCCCAAAGAGTTGTGGAAAGTTGCTCAGCTTCTCATAGTTGGTGTAACTACTACACCTTTATTAAACATCCCTTACCACAACAATAACAGTTGGTGGTTGCTTGTAGGGGGAGGTGGGTCTCTTTTGGGGGACCTGGTTTGTGCCTGGGGTTGGAGGTTGCTCCTGGCTCCCAGGTGGTGGTGGGATGCTCGCTGGGGCTGGGGAGGGGATCCCTGGCGGGTGAGGCCTTGTGCTGGGCCCCCTGGAGCAGCAGGAGGACTATTCTCTGGCTGGCCTTGGGTTCACACTTCCATCGCCCATGCCCCCTGCTCTCTGGTGCTGACAGTCCCTGTGGTGGTCCTTCTGGCCCTGGTCAAAACACACACATACACTTGCTACAGGATGGTGGGGCCAATGATCTTATTATGGAGAGAAAATAGACTCACTCTGATTGATGCGTGCATAATTCTTGATTTGTGCATAAATTTGGATTTGTGCGTGCATAATTCTTGATTTGTAACTCATATAATACGTCTTGTGCAAAAGTAAAAAAATTGAGATCTGTCCCTGTGATCCCGTGATCTTAAAAAGTTTGATGACCCTAATATAAAGGGTCATCTGCTTTTCCTCTTTTTGTTTCTCCATGTGTTTTTGTCCTGTTTTAGTTTATTTATTAAATGTTTAAGTTTCACCACCAAGTCCAGTTTTCTGCATTTTGGGTCCTACATCTCCTGTTTTTGACAGTTCTATAACGGGATTTATCACCAGCTAAACTCTTTCTTGCATTTTATCCTCTAAATCCAGGAGTTTGTTGTGAATGGCAAGATTTTAATACAAAATATTCTGGAAACTGAACGATACAAAATTTAAAGAAGGCAAAGAAAAAATTAAATTAAACTGATACATTTAATTTTAGACCTGTAGTACAGAAGCTATGAACTCGCAATAAGTAAGGCTCTTTTATTTTGAAAATGTTCCTGATGTATCATTCTGTACATAGTACTTGGTTTCCCTTCTCTGCCGAGTGCTGAATTGATGTGCTACGCTTAGTCGTCTGCCTGAAGTAGAAACTGACTCTCTGACTGACGCAGTGTTTTTCTAAAATATTAACTATTGTTTAGCACATTGAATCAACGGACGATGACTAGCTAGGCCATAACTCACAGGTTTAAATTGTTTCACTGTAATGTGTCTTCAGTTTCAGTGGTCAGACCCATAGACGACCAATAGACCCTTTTCACGTTACGTCACCCATCGCCGGTCAAGTGCAGAGTGACTTCTGGTGTATATGGTTTAGAACGGCAAAACTGAATCCTGTTTAAAGCAATTTTACTTGAAAAATAAGAGGTAACCTAACCAAAAAATGTAGAATAATTATTTTATAAATGTCCTACCAAGTTGCATTCATTCTCCTCCTCTTAGATCAGGGGCCTCAAACTTAATTTGCACTGGGGGCCGCTGGAGGCGGAGTCTGGGTGAGGCTGGGCCGCATCAGGATTTTCAAAAGAGAACATAAAACATTAATAAAACATTCCAATGTTCTTAAATATCTTTATTTTTAACACAAATTAATTAATGAAATAAATAAATACATTTAAAATGAATTTAAAAAATAAATCAATCAGTAATAAATAAATAAAATAATAATAATGACCAGACAGCAGACACAGACGACTGAAGAAACCACATATTGACTAGCTGGGTGACTAGAGAAAACTAATTATTTTTATTCAGTCTGTATTAACAGAGCCTCCTTCACTTCAGGACTGTGGACGCCGAGCGCAGTCTCAAGGAGTTTTCACACCAAACGAGACACTGGACAGCCCAGCTGGTGTCCCGCCCTCCACAGCCATTTACCTCACCGTGATTGGTTCTTCAGCTCTGCTCACAAGTGTCAATCTTCTCAATCTTGCGGGCCGCACTAACATTAACAGTTCATATTACGACGGGCGCTGTAAGTTATCGCCCCGGGGGCCGCAGTTGAGTTTGAAACCCCTGTCTTAGATGGTTCACAAATCAGAGTACAAATGTCAGTAATCCTGCCTGCAGTCAGAACAGCAGATCAGCTGTTTCTCCAAATTCCTCTGGATGATATTAAACTAGTCGAGGATTATTTCTCTCTGACAACCCGGTTAAAGTTAGACAAAGGTTACAAGTACTTCACTGAATGCTGCTTACTTGGTTATTAGAGTTATTATGATTTCATTCTTCTCTAATTTGTTCTAATGCTAACCCTAGCATTAACTTTGGCTTTGAGATGTGGAGCTGCAGAAGATCTTTTCTCACCAGTTAAAAGTTGCTTACATAATGCTTAGATTTTTCTGTTGAAATTGGTTAAGGTTACCTTTAATCATTTATGTAAAATTGTTCTGGGTTTTTTTGTAGATGGCGTCAACATTTGGTGACCAGCTCAGTTTATTGTCCAGGAGAACTCCCCGGTATTTGTAGGAGGTGACCACCTCCACCTCTGCTCCATCAATGGGCTGTAGAGCAGCAGGTGTCCGGCGGAAGTCCAGCACCGTTTCTTTTGTTTTTGAAATGTTCAGGTGTGGATCATTCCGCCGACTCCAATCCACAAAGTCCTGCACCAGTCCCCTGTACTCCCCCCTCCCCCCTCAGCCCCCTTGATACATGCCACAATTGAAGTCATCTGAGAATTTCTGCATATGACACGTACCAGAGTTGTAGCGGAAGTCAGTGGTGTAGAGGGTGAAGAGGAAAGGTGAGAGAACTGTACCTTGTGGGGCACCGTGCCGCTGGTCTGCATGGAGGACCTGCAGCTCCCCATCCTGACGAACTGTGGTCTGTTCACCAGATGGTCCATGATCCAGGTCACCAGGTGGGGGTTCACTGCTAGTGAGAGGAGCTTCTTCTGGAGTAGAGGGGGCTGGATGGTGTTGAAGGCACTGGAAAAGTCGAAGAACAGTATCCTCACAGTGCAGGCCCCCTCATCCAGGTAAGAGAGGGACCGGTGGAGAAGGTAGAGAGTGGCATCCTCCTCCCCAATCTTTGCCTGGTAGAAGAACTGGAGAGGGTCCTTCCCATGCTGCACCTGGGGTCCCAGAAGCTGAGGTATATAGGTTATATTTCTTGAGTTATTTTATACCCGAAAGTAGGGGTGTAACAGATAACGGATAACCCGTGGTCCGAACAGATCAGAAGCCATGGTTTGGGACAATCAATGTCATCAGAAAGTGCATGTTTTAGCATTTTGTTTGTGGTCAAAGTTTCAAGATGTTTTGTTTAAATAAATAGGCCTCAATGACCAAATGTTTTGATGTGGCATATATAAATATTGCGTATTTGAAGTACTTTATATGCGTATTGAATATATGATTTGAACCATTTTCAAAAATTAATTTAGCTTTTATATAGAATCTTTTTGTCTTTTTTTTTTTTTTTTTTTACTGATCCGAAAAATGATCCGAACCGTGACCCTTAAGCCGTGACACGATCCGAACCGTGTGTTTTGTGATCCGTTGCACTCCTACTCGGAAGTAAAACGGCTCGATTCCTGACGCTCCGCCTGCTGCTGCATGTGGCTGCATTCCACTTCATGAGATCATCCTAGAGTTTGAGGAAGTATCTCTGCATTTCTTGCACAAAAATCCAAACTTCAGCAAAGATAGATGCACATACCACTTATCTGCCTGTAGGCCCGGCCTACTATACTGCTATACTGCTCCACAACACACAAACACCTCATTCTCGGCTGTTCTGGACCAGAGATGGGTGGGTGGCTTTCTTAAAGGAGCAACACGACTAAAATAACAAACACCTATTTAAGCTTGATATTTTTGAGGACAGGACACAACTGGAAGATATGCAGTATTCTGCATCTAAAATGAAAGGTTTTTTTGCTGCTCATCACTAGCTCTGTGGATAAATAGAGGGTTGGTGTTAGTCTGGGAGCGGAGCTGTCAGAGCAGATTCTTCCTGGAGAGAGCTGTCGGCACGTCAGAACGTTTCCAACCACTCATTTTCGTGGGTATGGGAGGGGCTGCTGCAGACTGTGCAGGTTTTTAGAGGATTACTCTTAAATACATGAACGGATCAAAATACCGCTTTGAGGTTCTTTATAGTGAGGAATGAACAGTAAAATGCATTTAAAACCTCAAAAAGTAGAATTCAGTAGGTTAAAATTCAAATAGATTTGCATTCTGTCAAACGCTCATCAGGGCAGGGCCTTCCACCTCCCTACATTTGTTGAATCCCGCCTCCAGTTCCTTTTGACCAATTAAAAATATTAAAGACAACTAGCCAAAAGAGTTGTTTGGTGTCGGAGGTTACAGAAGAAAATGTGTTTTCTGATGAAGAGTTAGCTTCCATTTAGAGGACTACGACTACAACCACTGTGTAGCAGCTCTAAAAGAGATTTTTGAGAACATCTGTTTCATATCAGCATCTTTTTATAAACATAGCAGATACATATTGGACTGAGTATAAATCTAAATTGTAGAGTACTTCAGTTTGACTCAAATAAAAACTAAACTAAATATATAAATAGTACATCTAGTTTTTTGTTTAACATTTCTGGTGTAAATATGATTTGTCTTTGTTTTGAATACAACTTTTGTTAGTTTCTGTCAACTTACTGTCAAAATACCTCACAGTAGGTTAACATGAAAGATTCTGTATGCAAGACAAACAAACGTAGGATACAAAACAAATTTTAAATGTATAACTAAATGTGGTATATATATTTAGAAAGTGACTATTCAAACACAATTGAATATATCTTGCAAATTATTGCAAAAAATATTACTTTGTTCATGATGTAATTGAACAGGAAATACGCAGAATACATACATTATGAGTATATTCATGATTACGTTAACTAGAATAAAATAAATGGTATTTATGGTGGACAAATCTCTTATCAAAAGTACACAACCTCATGATAGCGGGTGACACGCTAAAATACAGACACATACATGCTCACACATGCAGACTGAAAACCTTTAAAGTAGAAAATATGTATTTAAAAAAAAGGGGGGGGGGTATTTAAAATGGAAGGAAATCAGGATATATTAACAATGAGATTTAAGCAGCAAATATTCGAGAGGGCCTGTGACCCCCAGAGAAAGAGGGTGCTTTCTACCAAAACACAACACAACAAATCATAAAGCAGCAAAAGAAGTAAACTGAGAAAATGGGAAAGAAATTAAAGGCTGATGTTAAAAACTCATGCATCCTCCCTGTGAATTCTATTTTCCATTTGCTGGATTTCCATCAGAAAACAACAGAGAACAGCCGAGCTCGGGTCACCATCAGCCCTGCGGCTCCAGCTATGATCGCTCGCGTCCCGCCCAGATCCAAGGTAAAGATCTGAGCGCTGGAAATGTCTAAATCACCTGTGACCAGCCTGACTGCACGCTCACAGTGTACCGCTAACACAGTTCACCGTCTCATTCATTCAACAGCAGCTAGCGGTTAGCCGCTAAGCTAGGCTAGCACAGCTTTCACTCAGAACTTACTTGATTTTGCTGCTTCAAGAGTCAAATAAAGTTGGTTGTTGTTGAATCTCTGTCGGTAATCCTTTTATCCGCATGTTCTGCAAACTGTAAACATTTTTTGTTGACGATCTCTAAACTTTTATGCTCGAACTAAAAACATCGGAAAACAGGAACCCCCGCTTTAGACGGGGAGGGCGATACTATATTTTTATAGAATTTGATTGGTTGGACTGTTCAGTCATTCCAATGTAGCCCTAAGTTGATTGGATGTTGGCCCGACTCTACACACGGAAGTAAACAAAAACACAGAGACCGCAGTGCGGGCTTTTTTTTTCTTAAAAAAAAAAAAAAACTTTATTGAACGAAAAACTAATTTACAGAACATTTAGACAAATGCATCCAAAACAAAGCAATGACAATAATAATAGTAATAATAATAATAATGATAATAATATGCCAACATAAAATAATTACAGTGTGGGAAATATGTGTAAAAAATGTAAATGAGTAAAAAATAAATACATAAATAAAATAATAAATAATTCGCAACATTAAACAAGAGAAAATAATCTAGTCATCAAGTAATAAGGCACAACGTTCAACTGTATGTTTCGCTTTGGTGATATGGATCCCTCTGATGGTGCTATAAAATGGATGTACTTCAGTTATGCAACCAAATAATTAGGAGATGTTTTTCTAATTCTGCTTTTGTGTAAATAAAACTTGTTTTGAACTAAAGTAAATTGACAATATTTTCTGTTTTTTTCTATCAAAGTCAAAACAAGTAATGATATTTTTAAGATTTATTTCACAGTTTATTTTTAATTTACTAATTATGAATCGTTCCATTCGGTTCCAAAGATCTAAAGAAAATGCACAATTATAGAAAAGATGGAGTATAGATTCAGGGAAGTTGTTGCTAAAACTACTAAAAATCAATATCTGAAAATATTGATATGTACTATTTGTTAGGTAAATAATATGTAAGACTTTATTATGTATTTCTTTGACTACATCATAAATACAACATTTTTCAGGTAGTATATATGCTTTATTCAAATTAATTTCTCCAAATGTATTATTCAAATAAAGTACACCTCTAGGTATGGTGTTTCTTTTTTCACAGAATGTGTTACAAATATGTTTATTATTTCTTTTTTTTATTTAGGGTAACAATTCTATCAAATAACAAATGAGGGTCTGTTTTACTTATAATTTGATCATGCAGATGAGACGTCATTAAATGATGTAAACCTGAAGGGATGGCTTTCATAACACTACTAAATTCTTTGTTTGTTACAGGAAACAATCTGGTATGCAAAAACCTCTCATAATTTATAGGGTTCCCATTCTCATTAAAAATAGCAGAAATATAAATAATTTATTTCTCTATCCAATTGGCTTTAAATATAGATTTGTTTTTAATGGTTATATCTGCCTTGTTCCAAATAATAGTTTTGTGTGGTGAAAAATTATGAGAGTAACATAACTTCCGAGCTAATAAAGAAATGATAAAAGTTAGAAAGTTTAATAGGGATCTTTTTGATGTTGTAGTTAAATTTTAACAGAAATTCAAGACCGCCAATTTTATTAAAGACTTTATGGGGAATTGAAATTGAGTCTGGATATATAAGACAATTCTTAATCCAATTAATTATAAAGGTCAAATTTAGATCTGAGTTCATATCCTCCTTTGCTTAAGGCGACAAAAAGTAATTCTTTTTGAGGGTAGTAAGGTTTATTCTTCTATACAAAGTTAGTTAACATTGTATTTATTTCTTTGGAGGTTGAGCCTGAAACAGATAAAGAGAAGGCAGGATAAACTATTCTGGACTGTGTAGCATGCTACAATGCCTTCTTACTTGTTTAATTTCTCAAAGGAGGAGAAATGCAGGAAAAACAGAGTCCACTATAATCAGGAACACGTTCCAAGACTCAGACCTTCCAAGGTTATAAAATATCCTCAGTGGAGATTTTATTTAGACATTTAAGAATTTGGCTTCACTTTGGATGCTAAGAGGCCCAAATGTGATCTGGAGCCCAAAAGCTCTCTTACCTCCCAAGCCCTATTTCTTGATAAGCAAAACACTGGACAATGAAGGATTTACAGAAACAGGCATTTATCCTAAAAGGTCTTCAAAGAATCCTTTCTGTCCCCCTCCCTGAAAGACCGATTGCTGACTTCTTTGGAATATAAGGTTTATGACTTTCTAAACATTCTAAACATCTGTTCTTTTATCTGTGGTGTTGAGTGTGAATAAACTGACATGAAAATGACCAAAATTTATTCAAATTTCAACAGGAAGTAGACAAAACTTCCACTATAATCTTTGGTGTTCATAAATATGTGATTTGCATCTGAATACAAGTTTAGACCAACATTTAATCCTGCATTGATAAATTGCATGTTAAGAGTTAATGGACATGAAACAATTCATGTTTCATTTAATCCTCTGTATTTGACAATTAAAAAACATTAGAATTACATGTAGTTGATCTTTTCTATGAGACATCTCTTCATAGTTGATTGTTTATTCATTAAGAGTTTGAATGTTAATTTTTAAACTTTAAGCTAAACTCACTCGCATTTAAACTTTATCAAAAATCAAGAGTCTTTATTATCATTTATAAAGAGCGAAAATGACATTTCTGCCAGCAGCTCTTTGCTAAAAGAAGTTAAAGAAAGAATAAAATAAATACAAGGTGCATTACAGTTAAAAGGTGCAGTAAAAAGAAGTGGACATTGCACGATAATTAAAGTGCAGCAAAAACATAAATCAGCGCTCAGAGGGTTGAGAGTTGTTGTTCAGTTTGTGGCCTTGGATTTGGGGTGGGTGGATGGACTTCACAGCTCTGGGGAAGACGCTGTGTTTCAGTCTGTTGGTGTGGGTCTTGATGTTCCTGTATCTCTTCCCAGAAGGAAGAGGTACAAACAGCTGGTGTCCAATGGTGGGTGGGGTCTGCAGCTATACAACCAGCCCCCTGTTGGACCCTGCTGTCATACACTGAGTTGAGTTGTGGGAGGGGTCGTCCCACAATCCTCTGTGCGGTTTTCATCACCCGGGCCGAGTCCTTGTCTTTCTCAGTACCACACTGTAGTGCTTAGGCAGAGGATGCTCTCTATGTGGTCCACCCGCTCCACCTCTTCCCCGTGAATGAGAACAGGGATGTGTTCCACCTTCTTAGACCTCCTGAAGTCCACTATGACCTCCTTGGTCTTGGATGTACACTCTTAATTAGCTGAGTTTACTTGAACAGAGCGTTGAAACAGATTTCCCTAAATTTTTTAAGTTTTCACATAGATCCAAAACTTGACAAGTTTAGTTCAAGTAACTTAAGCAGTGAGTTAATACATTTGACAATAGGAAATGATGCTAGTAAATTTTAGTTAATGAAATATGTAGTCATAACTTATAACCATGAGTACATTATGTTTTTAAAAAAGTAGGATTTCTCAACTTGGATTAAATCTTGCTTTCCTGCATACCAGCCCTGTATTTAACCAACTAAGCTACCCAAACACTCAAAAGGTCATCGCCAATTTTTATGATTGATGAAATATCTCCTTCTCAACTTTTAGTGGCAAAGCACTTATGAGCTCTGAATGTTATACCTTAAAGAAAAATTCCTCTGAAAGCAGAATTGTTTTCCGAACAACAACTGTGATGATGGAAAAGGATTGGGCATGGTTTGGTCACAACATCAAAATTTGCCTAAAATCCCAAAAGAGAAAGACAGTTTACATTTTGAACATCAAGCAAACCAAAAAAGCAATGCTTACTTATTGCCCATTTGGCCCGACCAGTCAGGAAGCTTAGAGTGAACGCCACCTTGCTTCACTCAGAGGGGAAGTCAGTGGGATTGAACTCGAAATGGAGCCGACAGGAAGTAAGGAACGCCCGACAGTCCTCGGCAGCGACATCAAAGGGTTCCGGTGTGCCCAGTCAGGTCTGGCGCGGAGAAACGGGTGGAGTAGCCGGCGTTTGTTCCAATCTCGAAAGCCGGTCATGGAGCTGGTGCAAGCCGGAGACGCAGCTGCCAATCTCACGGGCCAAGTCGGGGATCTCCTTAGCAGCCGCTGATGGTGAGTCCTTCTCAGGTTCTCTTCTTCCTGCTGGGTTTGACATGGTCTCAACGTAATGTAATGCGGACGCGAACGAGAAACCCAGGCGCAGGAAGGATCACGCAAACATGGAAGTATCACCAGCGTTTAATCACCAAAACATAAGACGTTGAGACATCAAACAGAACACACACAACAATATATACACATGGACTGAGTAGGTGATTGAAACCACCTATAGACGAGCTGCTGGCCACAAGGGGAGGAGGGAACCCATGACACCTTCTCAATTACAAAACCCAGAAAACCTATGGTGGACACATGAAAATCACATTTCTCGGCCTTAACATAGAGCCTGTTGGCTAACAACCGCTGAAGGACAAGTCGGACATGTTGAACGTGCTCCTGAAGAGTCTGTGAAAAAATTAAAATGTCATCCAAATAAACAACTCAACTCCCTGTGATTGCCAGAAACCAGCAGTGATACAGGGAGTGTACGGTGAGTAACACAGGCCAATAGTCTATCATCCAAAGCGTACACTTTTTTAGGGCTAGGGAGTGGTTCTGTAGGGATTCGGAACTGAGAAACAAACTTAGAGTCAATGAAGTTATCATCTGCTCCTGAGTCCATCAAAGCATGGATCTCTAAAGTAGTGGAGTTAAAAGACACAGTACCTTCAAGAAGGAGGCGCCAGGAGGAGGGATCAACAGGGGTTCGGCTCACCAGCGCCCCTCCTGAGCCTGATGAGCTCGGTCTTTTGGCCGTGCAGGACAGTAGCGCCAGAGGTGGCCGGACAGGCCACAGTAGATGCAGAGCCCCTGGTGGAAGCGGCGTTGACGTTCCTCTGCAGAGAGCCGTTTCCTGCCGAGCTGCATGAGCTCCTCGCTGCTGTCCAGCTGGGAGGGTGCTGAAGTGGGCGTGGCCTCCGGTTGAGCTGCAGCCTGAGGCATCACTGGCTGGTTACGAGGCTCGGGCGGAGAAAAGCTGCTGGGGTGCGGTGCTCTTCCGGCTCTTTCCCTGTGTCTCTCACGAAGACGATTGTCCTGTCTGATGGAGAGGGAAATCAACTCCTCCAGACTTGATGTTTCGTCACGAGCGGCCAGTTCGTCTTTGATGTCCTCTCTGAGGCCGTGATAATAAATCCCAGTGAGCACCTTCTCATCCCACCCACACTCAGCGGCTAGAATCTGGAAGTCAATGGAGTAGGCTGAGACCGGATTTGAACCTTGGCGTAAGGCAAGCAGGCGGTTACTAGTTTCTTTCCCCTGCAGGGGATGATCAAAAACACGCAGCATTTCAGCAGTGAACAACGCTAGGGACTCACGGAGCGGGGAGTTTCCACCAGACAGCGCCACAGCCCAGGCGGACGCCCTCCCCGAAAGCAAACTCATAATGAAAGCGACTTTCGCTCTGTCAGAAGAATACGTGAGAGGCTGCTGCTCAAACACGAGCCTGCACTGGTGGAGAAACTGCTTGCAGAACCCCGGTTCTCCTGCGTACCTGCCCGGAGTGGGGATGGAGGGCTCGCGGGGCTGCGAGGCTGCAGGAACGTGAGGCGCTGAACTTGGAGCAGGATTTAAGTCCGCGGCATGGGCTTGGTTTGGCGATGCCAAGGTGGAGAGCTGGGAGGAGACCTCGTCCAGACGACTGCCGAGCCAGAACACTCCGGTGGAGAGAACCCGAAGGGTAGACATGATCTCCTGAAGAGCCTGGTCATGCTGTCCCACAAGAGCCCCTTGGGACGTGATGGCTTGCTTCACCTTGTCCAGCTCCGCGGGATCCATGTTGGCCAGGTTATTCTGTCACGGGGTGCAGACAGATCCCACAGCAGAGCCAGATGGGTAGGAGTGAAGGATTTTAATAGTCCAGGACAACAAAACAAACTAAAGGAAGCAGACTGGTGGCGGAGGCAGGGAGCGAGGCTGAAGGGTGCTTCTCTGGAACCAGGAGGCATTCGTTTGGGGTAAACAATAACCTGGCAGAGTGAAAGAGCCAGGGAGAGGTCTTTCAAGGCTCATGGATTAAGATGTGATGCAGGTGTGCATGGCCATCAGGTAGGGAAGGCCACGCCTCCTGGCCCACGCCACTCTGGAAGCACAAAACAGACAGAAACATAAGCACAAAAAAACAGCAACACCAAAACCATTAAAGGAAAGCCCCAAACCACAACATGCTGGTGTGCTCCAGATGAGACATGGCCACATGTAGGGCTAATGCGACTGCGTCCTCTGTTGGTCGGTTCTCCCTGTAGGCGAAACTTGTTTATCACAAAAGTATTTCATGATTGTTTCGTTTTCACATCACTTTACTTTTACCATGAAATACACGGATGATACCACACATCTTTGAATGCTCAAAACATTTCAGAGAAATACATTTTTACTTTTCTTCAATAGTTTAAACAGTCAAGTGTCTCGAGTCCCCACTTCTGGTGAGCAGTGAAGCCTCTACAGCAGGGGTCTCAAACTCGCGGCCCGCGGGCAATCTGCGGCCCGCCGGATGATAATTTGCGGCCCCCGTCTTCATATGAAAGATTACTGTTAGTGCGGCCCGCAAGGCTGATATGAATGACAGTTGTTGTGTGCGGAGCTGAACGAACCAATCACAGTAAGCTATATGTCTCTGGAGGGCGGGACATCGACGGGCTGTCCAGAGCCTCCTATCTCCAGTCAGCTGGGCGGAGGAGGAGCCATGAAGCTGCTGGAAGTGCTTTTTTCACTGAACGTGATTCGCGGGCCCCGCTCCTCTTTCACCACGTGACAACACGTGACACACAGCCTGCTGCTTGTCAAAAAGCGTGTTCCTGACGCTGCGCGTGACAATTCCGCGCACGCATCAAATATTCCGCGCGGACAAATCAGACCCTCGCGAGCGCTTTTTCCTCCTCCACGATCAAAAAAAGTCCTCGTGAGAGAGACGGACTACTTCCGCGTGCGTGAGTGATGCCCGCGAGCGAGCAGAATCTTCAAAGGTGCTTTCACACCGGCCGCATGTCTGCGCGGGTTTATGAACGCACGCTCAGCAGGTGGTATCCACACCGGAGCAGCGCGGTCACGCACGCAGCAGCAGAGGAGATTCTTCTTCTATGGTGTTTTTACCGTTCAATACTGCTGCTGCGACTGTGTGTCGAAATATTGAACCAGATTGAAGACTCAGCGCGCGCCCGATTTGTGCGCAGAGCTTAAGACCAGATTTAAAAACTTGCGTATCAACGCGCGCTCCCGACGCGGAGGCCAGGAATTCTAGTGTGCTGCGTTTGCATTGAGCTTCCAGTGAGCGCACTGCTCTCAGCTCAGAAATGAAGGAGGTGCTGTCAATACAGACATTTGAAACGGAATAAAAATAGTTTTCTCTAGTGTAGTGTTTCTCAGGTATTTTCTCTTAGATACCCCCCCCCCTTCAGCTGCAAACATCATTCGTATCAGTTAATTTGCTCAAGTTAAACATATATCTCCTCAAAATATCATACTTTTATTATCATTAAAGAATAATAATAATTAAAAAAACTTTTACATAATCAGTTTTATTAATTGTTCTTTTTTTTTTTTCAGAGTACTTCCAAAACTTCCAGACAAAGTAAAAACAAGTCTTTCCTTGTTTCTCTCCACAGTAGTGATGGAATTCTGTCTTTTCTCAGAAATTCAGTTCTTTCGCATTGGTTCACTGTAAATTGAGTTTTAGGTTGTTTTTGCTATATTGAATTTATTGTCAACTACTATGTAGGATTATGCACAATATCCATCACTAATGTAAACATGTTTTTATTTGCATTCCCTCCAGGAGGGCGCGCCCCACCATTTGAGAAACACTGCTGCAGTCAGTCAATATGTGGTTTCTACAGTCGTCTGTGTCTGCTGTATGGTCATTGTTATTATTTTAATTATTAATGATTGATTTTCTAATTCATTTTTTAAAATTAATTAGTTTAATTCATTCATTATTTCGTGTTAATAAGAAAGATATTTGAGAACATTGGAATGTTTTATCAGCAATTTTCTTGTGGAAATCCTGATGCGGCCCGGCCTCACCCAGACTCTGCCTCCAGCGGCCCCCGGCTGAATTGAGTTTGAGACCCCTGCTCTACAGAGAAAAACCTTCCTCACTAAATAACATCAGGACAACAAGGCCCAAACCGAATTCTTCCCTTCCCCGCCATTTGAAGGGGCAGCTTACTGTAGAGTAAGTGTATCCGATAAATGTATTTTTTAAATCTGACCCTCCAAACGGAGGGATACAAAGTCCTCCATCACAAGGATAAACCGCGTCACACAGAGAAGTTCTATTCTTCACGAATGAGCTCTGAACCACAGAAATGTATATTTAAATGTAAGAAATGACTTTTTGTTGTAGCAGGACTTTTTAAAAGTCATAAAGTTATATGCTGTTGCTATGAGCGCTGGAAGCTCCGCGCTAACGCTAGCAGACCAGCTACTATTGGTGACGTCATCAAAAGAAAGTGACGTCTTAAATATGAGACACTATTTTTTCTTTTTTAATAACTCACTGTTTGGAGGGATAAATGTAGGGGAAAGGATGCATTGGGATCGGGTCTACGTCTCAGGAAAAGTTTTCTCTGTGTCCTTTTGTTTTTTCCCTCTCTTTCCTGTATTTAATGCTCCCTCTCCTCACTTTCCCTGCAGGTTTGTTTTTTTATTTTCTTTTTTTCTTTTTATTTTTTATTGCAGGTTTGTTTCGTTACAATACACACCAGCCGCTTCTCAGGCTATTCATCCTGTGAGTTATGGTTTTTTGGTTTTTGGTCTTGAGTTTTGTTTGGACTTTGCCTTAGTCATTCCTACGGAAGCCGAGAACGGCCTGACCCACTTTTTTTTTTCATCGTTTTCTCGTTATAACGAGATCCTCTCGTTATAACGAGAAAACAAAGTTTGTTTTCTCGTTATAACGAGATAATCCAGATCAAAGAATGAAGCGTCTCCCTCTTCATTTCCCGCACGGAGACACCGAGACCTCACCTGTTTGAAAACACTCCACAAAAGTTGTAGTCTATTTTGTATTTATTAGTGTATCTATGCTTTTCAAACGTCTCATGCACCAGTCCCTCCCTTAATTTCCCCCAAAACCGCGAATAAACATGGACATATTAACAGAATTCAGGTGTGAATTCAGTGTTTCTGCATGGTGCGTTCATTGACCTCTGGACATCGGCAGCAAAACAAAGCAGGTTATCAGAGAAATCGTTGAACCCCAAAACTGATGTTTATAAAATCGATAGATTAAATACTGTTGACATCTCTGCTTTGTTTTGCTGAGAATTGTATAAAAATGGCAAAAGTGTAGTGGCAGACTGAATTGGGCCGAGTGTGTGTTTGAGTCCTCTGATTTCCGGAGTTCATTGAACACATCGTGCAGATTGTCGTCGGCTCTTTGATCTGTCTATTAGCATGTTCGGAGGTTTGGGGGGGGGGGGTGGTGGGGGGGGTGCATGAGACGGACTGAAGGAGTTTGAGGAGCATAGACTCAATGATAAAATAATAAAATAAAATACGATATAAACAACTTTTGTGAAGTGTTCTTCTGCTGTTTTTCTTGCTAACCACAAAATAAAGAGACTTAAAACTGGACAAGTCTCAGAATCTCCGTGCGGGAAAGGGAGAGGGAGACGCTTCATTCTTCGATCTGGATTATCTCGTTATAACTTTGTTTTCTCGTTATAACGAGATAGAGGATCTCGTTATAACGAGAAAACGATGGATTAAAAAAAAGTGGGTCAGGCCGTTCTCGGCTTCCGTACATTCCGATTCAGTTTTTCAGCTTTTTTTGTTTTTGGGGGGCAATTTTTGTTATTAAAGACTTATTTTTTGGAACCGCCTGCTGTCCTGCCTGAAAAGTTGCAGGGATGTCAAAGCTAAAACAGTCTGGTGAGTTTTTTGCTCTTTAAGGTGATATTTTAAAATCCAGAAATGTTGAACTGTTTGGCATTTCAGTATTTTTTTCAATTATATTTAACTTATTTATTTGTATTGCTCTAGAATTCAGATGTCTTTTTTTCAAATAGCAATAATCAACTTGTTTTATTTCATTTATTTCTTTTTTGCACATCAGTCTGTAATTGCTCTATAATCACATCTGTGCTGTGCCATTTTTCAGCCCAGCCCCACTTGATTGGTTACCTTTGTCGTGAGAGGTGGAGGGCTCAGAGCACAATGGCCTGGCTGGGTAAAGCACAGAGGAGTGTGTAATTGCACTCGTCTTTGATTACCACTCGTTTGGAGTGGCCTGTTCAATAGCCATTACATGCAGGCACTCCTTCAGCTGCTGTTTAATGGCCCCTTTCCCAGTTTTCATTTTCACCCCGAACTGCCAGGCTGACAAAAGGCGAGCCTCAATACCCCCTGCTTGGGTTCTTTCTCTCGGTGCTCCCGATCAATCAGCGGGCCAGCAGACACGCTCAGCAGACAGCTTCTTTAAATAGAGCCGTGCCAGACTGCTGCGCTGCCGCTGAACAGCTAATGGAGTACAAGTGTTTTTAAGAGGACTGTTAGAGCTCAGCTGTAACGCCTCACAAGCACAGCAAAGAAAAGGTCCAATTGTTCTTGCTGTTGAAACTTCTTTTTCTTTGTGAGGAATATTAACACAATTATCTTCATTTGACCTTAAATAAAATAACAGAAAATCTAATTGACACAAGACTTGAATGCTGTACCGCAGCAGCTTTCACATACAGGTTTGTGTTTGCTTTGTTCTGAGATTTCATCAGAACTCTGATGCTATTTTAGCCTTGCTAACCAAGCTAATTTATCCTTGTTTGACACCAAGTTCTCTCAATCAGGTTATTATTTCTTAGAAAACAAGGCAACAACATTTTGTTGCTCTAAGGACTGGTTTTAAATAACATAAATCTTCCTCGCTGCTACATAAAAACCTCCATCAATCTTGGTTCTGATTCAGCCGTATGGTTCTGATCCGGATGTCAGCTCAGATCTTCATGGACTAAACTTCCTCCAAAATCCTGATTCTTTCTCCTTCCAGTTCACCAAAGACTCTTTGATGTTTCTTGACGTTGCTGTGATCAATCCATTCAATCCATTGGTTTCTCAGAGCAGAAATAAAGCTAAGGAAACCACAACTTCAAGAGAAGTGCAACATTTAAAACATGCAGCAGAAAACTACAATGTTTAACACCAGAGCTCCAGTGTTTATGTTCATTGATTTACTGTAATTTTTAAATTGCCAGCACCATTAATGTGATTCCAGTAGATTCTGAAGGAGAAAAGTGACTCAACGAATCATTTATTAGTTTTAATTAATCCGAAGGGGGGAAAATATTAAGAGGACTTTTACCTTTTTCTTAATGTCCCGATGAGGCCTGAGCCGGCCAAGGTTGGGCGCCGTTTGGGTTTATTTGATTCCAGTGCCAAAGCGGTTCTTTGGTTTCAGTTTCGGTTCCTAATCTATGTCAATTTTGGTTCTTCAGTAATAAAAAATAATGCCTACATCTTCCCAAATCAACACATTTTTATTCCCAAGTCACATACTGATGAAAGGCTTAGACCTCTATGTCAAAAATGTATGTTTTGGGTGTCGTTGTTTTTTGATGTGCTGGTTGTTCCTCTTAGATTAGTTAATAGGACCAAGCAGCCGAGCTGAAAACCGGTGGCCCCGCCACTCTTTCAGCAGGCGGTGAATCCGATGCTCACTGCCTGTCAAACATATGATCTTGACCTTGACGCTGCGGCTCTGTGAGTGTCTGTGAATGTTAAGGTGCTCCCACACCGGCTGCGTTGGTGCGCATTCAAGAGAAAAGTCCATGTAAACACATGCAGAAGTCCGAAAAGCTGCTCCATGTGTGTTTGCATAGAACCCCCACAGAAAGCGGCCGACCGAATCCCCACAGATGCAGTCAGTGCGCAAGCACCCTACACTTCCAATGAATGGCAGACGCATAGATCAGATTAATTTATTGTGAGGAGTTCTACAAAATATGAAATCCTTCAAAGATATTCTCGGTACTCGAGCTTCTATCTTACTCCCAGGGTGTGTCTGGGCCTTTGTGGCAGACTTTGAAGGCTGTCCCGCATTAACCCGAGTGGGGATGAGTGGGGGTATCTTTTTTTTTTTTTATCTCAAGAGAAATAAGTAAAATATCCCAGTTCAGGAGACCCAAGCAAGCTGTCTCTCTCCCATTTTGAGTGAGCTTCTGAAGTCCTGGAAGCTGGCTGCAGCCAAAGAACCGCCGCGGTGTGACAGGACAAGACGCTTGTATTGGATTAGTGTTTTGTGCCCAAAGCTGACTTCCTGATTGGCTGATGCGACGCTGCGACCTGTCAAACTTCAGATATTTGAATTTTGCCTGTGCCGCCTTGTCACTTAAATCGAGCTGCTGGTAGACTTTTGCACCGCGGTGCTTGAATTCAGCTCAGAGCGCATCTGTACCATTGAATTAACATTGAAACTGGCCACCTTTGCCGCACAAATCGTGTTTGGTGTGAATGCACCTTTACACTACTGGGTTTTGTTATTTTAGTTTGGGGATGGACCTTGGTAGTCTTAGTTTTCAGGCTTTGTTTATTTGCTTTCTTGAGGTAGTTTTGGTTAAGCAGCCATTAACAGAGAGCTGCTGACTCAGACAGTCGACATGTCTGGATCAACAGTCTCCATGAATTATTTTATGTTTAAGGAGCCACAATGGAGAGATAAAAGAGACACATGTGGATCTGGAGCCAATGGTTGCAGACTCCTGCTCTAGCCCACGGACACTTGAACACAGGGCTGGGATAGGCGGGGGCAACTAAATCTGGACTCTTCCAATCCAAGGTCGACCACTCAGCCTCTAATGTTCAATGTCCTCAAAAATGTCTGCTTATGGCTACACAGTCCAGAACAAGCAGCTCGAATGAACAGGACGAACACACCCCATCACACTACACACACATTGAGCACATTGAGGGTTATTCTACCTCGCAGCTTTCCTTGTCCACGTCACCATTATGTTATCTCTGCTTATCTTCGAAAACCTGTCTTTTGTTTTGGTCCAGGGAATTCCCCTCCTTTGATCAACTGGTGCACTGCGCATGAGTTTGTCAGATAGTTTATCATGCACAAGAAATCACTTTTTAATGTTTTTAACTATGTCACTATATAGGGCCTGTAGGTTAGATATCACAATAGCCAAAAACATTTGTTTTGTTTTGTCAAAGATGGTTAATTGTAATCCATCAGTGTTTTTATTTTTATTTAGTTCTGTATTCACCACATTACTAAGTTTCCTTAGTAATGAATAAAATATATTTGCATTGTTAGCATGTTTTAAAAGATTAGAAACATTAAACATATTGCTTATGCAAATATTTAATAGCAGTTGGCCCAGAATTGATCCTTGTGGGACACCACAACTTACAATATGTCCTTGGCCTCTGATGAAAATTGATCAATTGTTTTTTTCCAGTCAAAAAACATTTTCCCAACTTTGAGCCATTCCTCTTATCCAATTTGTTTCCTGTTTGTCAAGTAAGATGTCATTGGATCAAATGCTATTTTTTAGTCAACAAAAAATCCAGTTGCATTTTTCTTTTTGTTCAGAGCATTTGTTAATTTGTTTACAGCTTCAATAGCTGCATTTCCATTGACTATGAAATTGCGCAATTTAGTTATGCAGTAATACATTCGCCTAATGGAAACACAACAATTTTGAAAATACTTGCATTCATCAAAAAAAAAAAAATTTTTTGCGCTTGGGGGAGGGGCTTTTCGAGGTATATAGAAATTTAAATATTTCACAGAATTGCAATGAAAAAGCTTTTATCAAATTGAATAAATCACGTGACCAACAACCGGACACCCTGCTTGGTTGTGCAGAGGCAAGCGGGTTCCATGCTAGCTCCCTCAGCATCCCACAGTTCATTAAAAGTTGAGCGTATCATGTGGAATTGTGGGATCAGAACTCCTCTCACAGGTCGTCTGTAAAATCACCAACCACAATGAAGTTAATCTGTTTTCTCTAAAACTGTTTTGACTTTTATTTACATCACTATGTTTATCATTATAACTCATCATCCAAAAAAAAATGTTTTGAGACATCTGGAAGGAGAGAAACAGGCCAGCAGTTTGTAACCGTAACCCGCTATGTCTCTTTTGGGTCACGGAGTTGCCAGAGCCTGTCCTGGCTACTTTTAGGCGGGGGTACGCCCTGGACAGGTTACCAGTCTGTGGTAGGACACACAAGCCCTCCTATGAATATGCTAATGCTTTCTCACATTTTGCAAACCTGCAGTTACCCATGGACATTTGATCACATTTGTCTTTGAATTGATGATTTGGGCAGTTATTATTCTAACATTTCTAAGCAGTGTCCACATCTTTCTCTCTATACACTGAGATCCAGTTCTGTCTGGATTAGTCATTATTGAAGGAGATAATTGTTTCCTCTCTCCAAATTCTTTTTTTAATTGATTATTTTAATATTTTCTTCAGTCTTACCTTGATATCAATGTAAAAACTGGTAAATGATTATTAATGTCGCAGATCAGTAGTCACTTGGAAAAATACTGTCAATAAAGTCTTGTTTCCACTGAACAGTCTGGCACTGGTGCGGTTCGATACGGTTTTTTGAGTGTGTCCTTTGTTAAATAAACCCACAAAACAGTTTCGAACCGTACTTCTTGAGGGGTAAAGCAGGACGCTTGAGGCCGAGTTGTTGTTCCCAACGTCCATCGGCAAAAAGTCATGACGACATTAGAAAGCACCTATATTTCTGGGGGGGGCCTGGCTCGTACTCGGTACCGCTGGGTGGACTATTAATGTGGGGTTTGGGGGCTCTCCGGAGGTGGTGCCTCACGCGTTCCCCCCTGGCACGGTGGGGAGGGTGCTCCTCTGGCTGGGCTGGGGCCTGCACTCTGTGCTCTTGTGCCTTCCTCCTCCCTGGCCTGGGGGGCCTCTGCTTCTTTCCACAGCCCCATGGCGGGTGTTGGGGGGGTCCCGCCCGCTGTTGCTGCAGCTGCTCCAGCGGGGGTCTTGGGGTGGGGATGGCTGGACGCTCTCCCCCTTTGTACATTCCATCATCATCAACCTCATTATCAACACTCACCTGAGCACAGGTGTCAGAGCACCTTTGCACCAATAGAATGCGGGACAGAATGAAAGACTTTATTTGTATCAGTTTGAATGATTGAGTGTGTGAGCTGCAGTGGTATTATCTACATTTTGACTAGGTAAAATGTGGAGACTATTTCAACCAACAGGTATGTGTGTAACTACAGAGTGTGTGTAGACAGGCCCCGCCCACTCCAGCTTGCTATTTAGACCTGGTTGTGTCATGATGTTGCTTCCCTCTGTTACCATCTTCTTTTTCTCTAACACCCCCCCCTTCTTCTTTTCCGTCCGGTCCAACAAAAAAAAAAAAAAATATATATATATATATATATACAAACATAATCCATATAAATAAAGTTTATCATGCAATACAAGAGGGGTTTATTCAAATCTACACCCTGTGTGTCAGAAGATCACTAACCCTGTTGTGTCAGTGATATTTGTCTGTTTGCTCAGCTGTTGGACAAGAGAAGTTTAAAAAAGCAACAATGTAGTGCTAAGCTAGCGTTTCCATTTTCCTCTTTACTTCTTCGTAGTCATCCATAATCTTTTTTCAAACAACTTTAAATTCTTGTTGAAGAGGATATAAAACAAGTGAAGCAGGAAACAGACGAGGTGTCACGGTGGCGTCCCCTGTGTGAGCCACAGGAGTTCCCGATCCCTCATTAAGCTCGTGTGAGTATAATAGGTGTGGTTCTGTGTCTCGGCGTCTTCGTACCTCTGGTTGTATTCCTCTCTCCTTGAGACTTGTCTGATTATTAACCCCTGGCTGGGTTTAAGGACTCGTGTCTTTCCTCCTGCTCTTGAGTTCCCTCGTTTACCCACCGTCACACGAGCAGCTGGATGACCTCCATTGTTGTTGTTGCAATGACACGCCGTGAAAACAAACCCCACAGTGGAAGTGAGGCCAAAGAGTGTCACTATGAGCTGTGGTTCTACCAAGTCTGGTTCTGGTTGGGTAAAAGTTCATCTTGTACATTCTGGTGATAAACTCATTGGTTACTTAATGCTTGCTGTGGGTTTATTAGATCTATATTAAAATCTCAACTGATAAATCATATTTTGCTACTGTATTTAGTAAGTGAAACTTTTTTTCGATCCAGTTATTGAACACTTCTTAGCTTGAACCTGGTGAGCTGTATATTTACAGTTTATGATATTGTTTTCTCTGATTTGTTGCATACAGTATTTCTATTACAATACATTCCAGTAAGCCATCTACTGCCACTAACATTTTATCAGTGACTGAGAACTTAATCTTTTTCTGCTCATATATTGCAACTCCTCCACCTTCTTTGCTCAATAGTTTTCAAATTTAGCATCCCTAAAACTTGGTTCTGGGCTGAATCAAGTTTCAGAAATGATTATGTGAAATGGAAGTTCCATTTAGTCCTTGAAGTCTCCAGAGTTGGTGCACATGCTTCTGCCGTTAGAATGAATGATTGACAGTCTTCTGTCTTGGTTTTAATGTCCCCCATGCTGTCATATTTCAAATTCATGTTAATTGTGGTAAAAAAGCATCAGGGTCTGTGTCTCAGTCTGCCTCTCTGGAGCTAGTCGATCAGCATCTGCTTACAGTGTCACTGAGAGCTTTCATCATAATGAGAGATAACAATTCATGATTAGACGTTGTAATCTTCCAACTCTTCAACACCCCTCCACCCCCCACCCCCCTGCTTTTATCTTAATTGTGTAAGCCTCAAACTACAGAAGAATCAGAAGAGATCAACATGTTCAGTTTAAACGGTAATATCATGGCGGCGAATTGGAGCTTCTAATTACTTATTCAGCAATGACAGAGAAGCAATGAGAAACGGGGCAAGGATGGAGGGAAGAAAGCTTTTCGTGTATCGCTTGGAGTGTGCTCTAATTAAAACCAGAATTAATCTCTTGGACGTTCAAGCTCGCAAAGAGGGAGACCTCTTCCGCACAGTATGTCCCCCAGTGAGGAGCAGAAGCCACTGAAAGGTAATTACTGTTATCTGCTGGCTGTTTTTTTAACATATGTCCTCAAAGAAAGAAAGAGCTTAACTTAGCCACTGCTCTGACTGATCCGTTTGATAGAAGCAGCAGGGAAAGTGATTAAAAATGGAAAATGTGCCCCATTTCTTCTTTTATGAGACAAAGAAAAGGGAGAGGAGCTGTCTTTTTTACTTTTAAAAGTCTCTCTGAGCACTGATGTTTCCTCAGATATTGAGGCGGACGACAAAAAGTGGAAGGTAGAGGAGCAGAAAGACACACACCAGTGGCGGAAAGGAATCATGCACCAGAAGAATTTTCCGCCGAAGCGCTTAGAAGAGAGGCGGGGAGAAAGCGTGCGTGCCGACAGCCTGTAATTACATGTCAATCATCTGCCCACAGGCTGCTGGAGGGATTAACTAAGCGAAGAAATGGCAGGAGAAATTCAATTAAAAAACAAATTAATAAGAGGGCAATTTTCCCCCCTCGGACGGGAAGAGCCACCTGAAGGGCGGGATCAGAACTGCATGTGCCAATCAATTATTGGTGAGGGGCATGTAACCACAATGTGATTGGTTAGTGTTCAAACCAAGGCTGCAAGGAAGAGGGGGCTATAAAATGTTATGAATACGATGAAAGATTATGATAGTCTAATTTGTACAGGGATTTTTACCTTGCAATTATGCTGAGGTTGGGAATTTGTTTTATTTGTGCATGCTGTGCAGAGCAACACAGAGGAAGCTAAGAGGGTATTATGACTGACCCACTAAGTTAATACTAACATAATTTTGAATTCTAAAAAAAAAAAAAAAAAAAAATCATTTTTACAACATCTGCTGGTTTTTGTTGAGATCTACCGTTCCATCCAGCAAGTCTGGGATAGCTGCTGCTCACCACTCCAGCCAAGCTCCTGTAGATGATATGCTGGATTATAGTTGATTTCAGTTTATGACACTAGACATCAAAACTCAACAACAAAGCTTTGTGTAACAACTGGGTCATTCTCTGAATTTGGTGCACTTTTGGTTCTCAGGTTAATCTAAATTTTACCAAAAAAAATTTTTTTTTTTAAATTGCATCAGATGAAAGACTATTTGAACTTCTGAGAAAATATGTTTTCCACCTCAGATATTAAATCCCCGAAAATAATTAGAATTTAATTTGTAACCGATGTGTCTTTAAATTCAACCGTGTGACACACACTCAGTCTTTTGTATTTCTTCTCGCCCTGCAATGTTTCTGCTGTCCTGCATTTGATTCAGCCATCTGTCATCCAACCCCGTAACACTGTGCTTGGTTACAGAGTTGAACATTTGAGCTACAAGTTGTCATATGTCTACATTAGCTAGGTTATGGAGAAACAAATTTCATGAGGAAAACAAAAATTCATACATTTATCAAAATCATTTGTGCATCAACCTTTCATTCATTCATTTATGTGGAGACAAAATGTTAAACAAAAAAGTGAGATTGTATTCTGTAAATTCAGGGGATGAAACTGCAATCTCCCTCCAGCACGGTTGTACCACTTCCTTGGTTTCTTTATTTTCCAATCATCGTCTCTGTATCAACATCCACACACTTCAGCATTGGGCAGACCTGTAACTTTCCATTAAACTCTAATAACTTACTCAGATGAACGCTACTGTTTACATCCTAGCACTTGTCTCACTTAGCTCCTCCAGGATGCTGTGACCACATGATCCTGCCGGGCAGTTTAATCTCCCCAGGTGTGAAGGTAAATCCAGCCAGAAGAATGACCCAACTATCCCAGAGATAAAAACCTCTTTTTATACTTCTTATACTTGCTTGTGTTTGGTGCTGTTTTTAAATTAACATTTCTCATCTCTGAGACTTCAGTAATATATGCAATTAACAACTACTTTGAGGTGGTAGTGAACAACAAAATGCAGCTGAAGTCTAAACAGATGTCCTCGTTTGTTGTCAATTTTCTCTCAATAATCGTTTCTTTTGATCAGGAGATGAACGAAGGGGCAGGCTTTCCCCAGACTACTATTCTGTGATTTTAGTTCACAGTAGACGTTCCTAATTTGAATCTCATGTTTTTTAAACGTCATAATTCTGATAGAGTTTATCTGAAAATTACAGTTATTGAGAGGCACTGGATCAGAGATGGTCATCTTCTTAGCCATGGGCCACAAAAAGCTGTAAAATATGACAGAAGAGCCTGAACAGGAGCAGATTTGTGGGACTTTTTGGTGATTTACCTCTTAAAAGTAAGAAATAACGCCGGATCTGGACGTAAATGTGCCCTAGCCTTGATTGAAAAATACATTAAAATAGAAAATTTAATACATATTTTTTTTAACGTTGGTTTTTGTTCTCATTTCTGTACCATTTTTATTAATGGATTGATGTCCCTCAGGGAAAAACTCAAACTCAGGGAAAAGTTGCATTCAGAAAATGGGAAAAATGACTGTCTGACTTGGAAATCCCACATATCAAAACAAATCTTCAATCACTGCTTGAATTCAGAATAACTTTCTGTGCTTGAACAAAGGTGAATTTATTTGTAGTACGCCATCTGTGGGGGAGTCACCTGAAGTGCAGGAAAAAAAGATAGATTACATTTTTAACATATGGCCCCCGGGCCGTGGTTTCCCCCCCCCTCGCTCTAGACATTTAAGTAGTGGGTCAGATTTTCACTTCAGCACTCTGTTTAGTTCCCTTATTAACCCTGAAGTTCCCTGTAGACAGACTGATGCGATGATGCGACGTCCCTAACAGAAATTACAGGTTTTCAGTTTGTAATTTCTGTCCCATCAGCATCCATGTGGAAAACTGTCAGAAATCCGACCTGGGATTTGTGTCCAGATCTGGTGTGTTTATGGAGAATTGCTTAGTGCCATCACTCACCTGATGTCAAGTGCAACTGGATCGAATGTTACTGGGTCAAAGGAAACTCCATGTCTGATTAGGTGCTGCAAACTATTTTTCTGCAGGGTGGAAAATAACACCTTCTGAAGACCAAAGGCCTGCAGATGAAGGCTGGTAATAGTCTGTACACTTCCTAATGTATGCACTAAATGACGTGGAATTAATTGAACGGCAAAACATATAATTTTTAAAAGCAGCCTGCAGCTTATCTGAGAGGACACCATAATGAGCTCAGCCCTTCCATTTGTAGAGTGGAAAATTACAGGTTTTCAGCACACACATCTGCAGTGAAGGGACTCAATTAGAGCTCTGTGTGTGGTTTCTGTGTTTGCTCTGCACCCAGCAGAACTGGGCGTTTCACTGACTCTTCTCTATTCTTGCATATTTTCATTCTCAGCAAATGAAGCTGGCGTTGCCAGTAGAGCTGGACATTACGTGTGATTTTCAACACCGGCTTTGCAAAACAAAATTGCATGCTACTTCCACAAAAAGGAAGCTTATTGAGAAGTTTTGGCTTCTAGACTTCACCTTAATATGCATTTGCACCAAAACCCACGCAGAAACAAACGAGTCTTCTCCTAATCCATGACTCTCTCTTTAATAATGCCACAAGACAGACTCAGAAGGAAGAGCATGAAGTCCACAGTGCTGCAGAAAAGTTTACCCACAGCCACAAGTCACTTCTCCTTTACAACAAAAAGGAGCATAAAATGAATACATTGTTGACATATCAGCGAGGAAACGGCCGTCATGTTGGACAGTGTAAGGTGATGTCAAAGCTGAGCTGCTTCCGGCACCAGCATCCTTAGAGGGGATACCAGCTGGACAGTTTGGGTCAGAACGCGTGGGCATCATGGAGGAAAGTGTGCATGTGTCATGCTGAGACTTTTTGTGGCTGTAACTGAACCCTGGCCGATGTTTCCTGTGGTGCTTTGACACACATAAAGACAGCCTGTTTCCTTCAGGGCCCCCCCTCCCAAAAGTGAAGAGAGAACTCCGTCACCGAGCCCGCTGAGGGTCACAGGTTTGACAGTATGTCTCTCATGTTTGAAAACAAAGGCATACAGGAGTTATTTTCAGGTCGTTTAGCAGAAAACTGATGACCTAATTATCCTCAAATGTTGCAGATGAGCGGGCCCTACATTCAGAGCACCCGCCCCTCTTTTCAGAGGAGGGGGTCAGCGTTTGAAAAGTACCATTTAATAGCACAGGTTGTGGGGGTGTGATTCCACTCGTGCTCTCTGGATTCTCTTCATGTAGTTTACAATAACCATATTTGCAACAGCAAAGCGCCAGAGAAGTTTATGCTAATGAAGTGTGATGCCAGTGGCCGCCCACCGCTGAGGACTCTACCTGCCCATCAGGCACAGGCTGGGGCAGTTGCTGCACACCAGTGCTTTAGGAGATTAGGTTTACCACATTCAACTGTAGAATGAGCTTGTCTGAGGGTTCACTTGTCTCCTCGGGACAGATATTAAACTCCAAACTGTTCCAACATTACTGTTAATCTGAGATTCTTCATGTTGGGTTTTATCCACGTAATGGACTCTGTGCATGGAGCTGTGCGACGTATTTCTGGTTTAAAATAAGACTGCTTGATTATTTCTGGTTGTGGCTAACCATATTTATGAACTTAACAAATCTCTGTGTACTATTCCTGCTTCTGTCTAGTTTTGTCATTTCTTACGTTGTATGTTTGTTTCTCATTATGTGTATACACAATGATATCCAAAAAGGTAAAGTTGTCTTTCCAGAAACACCCAGTACTCACAAAACGCTACCATGTACTGTATGATCATGTGACCTATTCAGATGAAACGTGGGTGTGTCAGAACCTTTAAAACCTGATCAACAGAACCTTTATGTGGAAATGGACTTTGAAGTGACGGTCGGACTAATGATCGTACTGTCAGCTGATGATGAGGAGTCTTTTTCATGGAGCGGTAGCAGCATGTGCTAACAGGTACCTCACCTGTGTTGAGACGTTTCAGGAATCAAGACTGATTCGAGCTGACGCTGAACATTAACTTGAGGAAAATGTAGAAACCTTCTGCTGTGGAGTAATTGAAACACTACTAGCAGGTTATAAGGATAAAAACTGCCATATTCAGACGTGTCTTTCATGCTAGTTAGCATTAGCCCAGATGAAAAGCGACAACGGTATTCATAATTTTCTGAATACTGCATTCAGTTCTGAACTTTTTTTCTTGGCTGCACAGACGCGGAAAAAAAAATTAAGGTTAAGATTACGGTTCCAGTTCGAATAATACTCCAAATGAGCACCTGCAGCTGCCTGACCGCTAATGGGACTTTAACAGTAAATGCTGTAACCAATAATAACATTTAGCTTTGATGCACTTACAATATTTTTTAAAATAGATGGAAACGCAATTTAAGTGATGGGCGTGGTGCGAAGGTCTGCCAGCAGCTTGATTTGAGCAATGAGGCATGAATTGAGCGGTGTGGCCGAAATTGAAATATCTAGGTTCCTGCGTCAGATCTGCCAATCAGGAACTCAGCTTTGGGCACATGACGTTTTCAGGGTCTCAATCAGCAGGTAGCCTACAATAGTAATACAACGTGAGCCTTTTTGTCCACAACTTCCATCTTTTTCCTTAATCACTGGAGCTGCAGGTTTGCAGAGCTCATCCGTCTCCTTTGGGGTGAAGGCAGGATACACTCTGGACAGATCGCCGGTTTTCGCTCGCCCGGTGGAGCTCGCTCGCTCGAAATGCCGGCAGACAGAGAAGCTCCCGACTCGAGCCTCATCCAGACATTAAAAAAAAAAAAGACATAGGTCTCCTAATTATGTTTTTTTCTACTTGGGTTAATACAAGAGAGAGAGCCTTCAAGCTCAGCCACAGAGACACAGAAACACTGGAAGCGGCTGTCACACAGACACAGCCCCATGTACCCGGAAAATGTTTTAATGATAGTCATAAAAACCCAAACATGGAGACATGATTACTGATGTTTTTGTAGAACTCTTCACACTAAATAAACCAGCTCAGTGGCCTTGTGGGAGAGTGTCCACCCTGAGACTGGAAGGGTTCAAATCCCAGCCGAGTCAGACCAATGAATAAAAATGGGACCAAGCGCCTCCCTGCTTGACATTCAGCATGAAAGTGTTGGGTTGGGGGTTTCTGAGCCCGCCTGTGTCTGCAGCTGACCCCTCCCTCAGGGGATGGGTCAAATGTGGAGAACACATTACACACCAAGGTGTGTGACAGCTATCGGGACTTTAACTTTAAATAAACCTGTTTCTCAGCATCATCTGTGTCTTCATACATTCTAAGTGAGATTTCCACAGACACTGTTCCTTGTAGCATCATCCTGAAACATTAGCTGGTAGCTCCTCCCACATGCGGCCACGGCAGCTAGCTCAGAAACACATTTTTTGGCAGGCAGAGCATTGAATTCGTCAAGCGACGATATCCGATTTTAAATTGAAAAACGAATGAACGAATGATACACGAATTTCCTTTTTCCCTGTGTGTTAGTTTTTATTCTGCTTATGTTTGTGTTTTGTGTGTATGTATCTGTGTGTGGGGGGTGTGCGTGGGGGTGTGTTTGTGTGTGTATGTTTACAGTAAAAGAAGAGATAAACTTACACATTTACTCTTTTCATCTCCCACAACCCCAGAGTTTTTTTTCCTGTTTTTATTCCCTTGTTTTCATTTCACCAACTTTTCTTGCTTGTGTTTTTTTCTTTTCTTTTAAAATAGTTTCTCTCTTATGTTTGTAATCAAGGAGCTCTCGAAGTGATGAGATGTGGGTCCTCCCTTGAACTTTAGTCTCCAGCTGCAGGACCTCTGCATCATCTTGTCATGTTGGAGTTCCTGTGGCTGCTTTATGTTGTCATAAAGGGTTCATTGTGTAAAAACGTGTCACCCTGGAACAAGTCTTGAATACTGTCATCCTCACTATTGATGTTTTTTCTAGCAACACCAGAAATGAGAGAAAATAGTGGTTCTGTTCACATGCCAGATCAGTGGTCAGAAGGCGTCTCATCCTGTCATCATATGTATTCATGTTATTGGAAGTTATGCAAATGCTTTAAAGAAAACAAGGTTTTCTTTTTATCGTTTTTAAGCGTTCGCTGCTCAGTTAGAACATGGCATGCTGAGCATCAATGCAGAGGCGATGAAGAAGAAGGGCTGGAAGAGTCTTGGTAATCGGCAGGCGTCTCACACATAAACTTAACTTTGGCAGAGCCTGTAGCGCTTTTAGTCTTACGTTTTTATTTATGTCAACCAAAAGTCAAAGATGGCTGCCCTGAGCAAGAGTTGTTCCCACAGAAGTAATGGTATTATTTCGGGTTTAACTTGTAAGTTATCCATGCCTACAAGGCAAACAGCTGGCTTAGAACTGACTCACTGTCAAAGACTTGAAGCAGTCTGCAGTCTGAAGGCCCAGCAGCTTTGAATCTGGGAAATATTTCTTATGTTCACGCTTTTAGCTTTTTACAAGAAAATGATCCACTTCTGCGTTTCTGGGTGTTCCACACAACACAAGTCCTATCACAGTCCATTTCTGTGTTTATGTTCTTTGATTTATTGTAATTTTTTTCATTGCTAACATGATAATTCCAGTAGATTCTGAAAGAGAAAAGCTGCTTTTCTCCTTCAGAATCTACTGGAATTATCGTGTTAAGGGTTGAAAAGTTACAGTATCTTGTAGATTTTGTGTTTAAGCGTCACCGGCGGCGCCTCAGGTGTTAAAGGTGTCGTAATGGACAGTTATGTGCTGCCTATAAGTCTGTCAGACATTAGAAGATTCATCCCAACTACAGAGTGTCCATGTTGTGACTGGCATATCATGGATTTGCTTAGAGCACGTGTCAAAGTTAAGACCCGGGGGCCGGATCAGGCCCTCCAGGTAATTCTATCCGGCCCTCCAGATCATTTTATTTTATTGTTATTAATGGACTGATGTTATCTTGTGCTCATTTCTAACTTGTATAATCTTAACAAAATATATTTCTAAGGAGAGTAAAATATTGGAAGTTATTTAAGGTTTAAGTTGATTTATTCTGTAATAATATTCCTGACTTTTTTATTATTCATATTTACTATGAATCTGATGACGTCTGACTATTTTGGCTTTTACTAAAAAATTTTTTGGCTATTTTGGAGTTTAGCTGTCACAGGGTGAGTAGACAGATCCCACAGCAGAGCCAGACGAGATGAGTAACAGCGACGGTTTTAATAGCCCACAATGACTAAACTAAACAAAAGAAGCAGACTGGCGGTGGAGGCAGGGAGCTAGGCCGATGAAAGCTTCACTGGAACCAGGAAGCGACCGAATGGGATAGATGATAACCTGGTAGATTGGAGGAGCCAGGGAGAGACTTTTGAAGGCTCATAAATTAGGATGGGATGCAGGTGTGCAAGGCCACCAGGTAGAGAAGGCCACGCCTCCTGCCCCACGCCACTCTGTGGAAGCACAAACAGACAGAAAAATAAGCACAAAACAACAACAACACCTAAACCAATAAATGAAAGCACCACACCATAACATTAGCTAATATTTCACTTACGTTCTAGGTGTTTTGGCTAATTTAGGCTTTTTTTTTTTTTCAAAACTGTTTTGGAGCAAGACTAATATTTATAAACGTTAGCTGTTTTAGCTGTTTAGGTTTTTATTTTAATTTTTTATGCTATTTTGAAATTTAGCCATTTTTGCAGCTACATGCTTTCTGGGGCCCGTTTCAAGAAGCAGGTTTTGTTGGAACTCTGAGTTCGCGAACTCCAATTCAGCAGAACTCTGAGTTTTCGTTTCAGAAAGAGAGATAACTCAAACCGTGAAAGTGGGCGAAACCAAGCCCGTTTCAAGAAGCGGGTTAAGCTGAACTCAGAATCAATCACTGCAACCTGTGTGGCAAACTGAGTCTGTGCCCCTTTTTAACGAAAGCCATTGGTCTGGAGAGCAGGTTGTTTCTTCAATGCGGTCTCCGCCCCTTTTTAAAGTGAAAGATGTTCAAATCTGAGTTCTTCATTAATATTTAGAGAACATTCACATTGGAGACGCGTCACGTTTCCACCAGCAGAAACCAAAATGACATGTCCATTCATAGAGGATCATGTAGAGAGGAGGCGGGATTAATCCAGAGGAAATGTTATTTATGTCTGGAGAGGATTTTGAGGACACGAGTCGATTGATGCAGTTTCCCCGATTCATTTTTATTTGAGCGACCATTATAAAATAGTGAGTTATTCCAGGGATTTGATATTAAAAATAAAGAGTTTTATTTTCATCATTTGAAGCTCTTAAAATCGAAATAATTGAATCTCAAAAACTGCTAGGGGCTTTCAACTCGTATACAACAAATATCTCAGACTAATTATTAGCTCGGTTGTCAGCGACGCTGCCTCCGCTTCTGACGTCCCAGGTTCAAATCCCGAGCCCGGCACAAATCTTTTTTATGTAATAAAAAACTACTTATCAGCTAAAATGTTTTAAGTCTTGAGAATTACATTTAAATAAATGCTTATTTTTAATATATCTCAGGCAGCTACAGTGTTTCATTTTAGCGTTCGGTGATATCCGTGTGTGTATGTGGTGCGTGGGTGGTGGGGGGGGGGGAGGGGGGGGGGGGGGGGGGGTTGAGGAAAACGGTCATTCATGCGATACGGAGATGACTGGTTAAATTATTAACAGATCAAGAACCATTCCTTACTTTACAAGTGACAAAATAACCTTCCTGATATTAGTATTCGTTATTTGAAATGATTCAAATGTAGACGTATGCATTAACTCTGCAGATGTTTTATCGCTGCAGCTGGGTTTCTTTTTCTGCTGATAATCTTCTATAGTTTCATATGCTTGTAGGCATTTATCAATTTCCGTCGCCGGAAGTGTGCCACAAACTCGGAAGTGTGTTCCCGTTGCCATGGTGAATCGTGCTGTCTTTGCTCCATTGATCAGGGCTTTTAATGCTCGCGACGCTCGCACCTGATTCTGGTTCCAACAACTTCAGTTGATTGAATCAAACATTTTCAGCTGTTCTGAAACCGAAAAAACTCTAAGTTCGGAATTTTGAGTCCAGTGACTCTAACTTCAGGTTTCAACTCTAAATTTGTTGAACCTGCTTCTTGAAACAGGCCCCTGTTTTGGCTAACCTGGGGTTTTTTTTGTTTTAGTTTTTTTTTTTTTTGGATACTAACTTCAGCGTTTTCAGCTATCAGCACTAACATCTACAGCATCTACAGCAGCCAAATTCAGCTCAGCATTATCACTAATGCTATATATCTAGTTCATGATTATGTTAAAAAGTTACGGTTTTAAAGTTTAAAAAGTTCAGTTTTAGAGAGTTCAATAAATGTTTATCCTGTCCTTTCCATGACCTCAGGTGTGTTTTGGATTTTGGCCCCTTGTGCGATTGAGTTTGACACTCCTGGCTTAAAGGGAATGCTTAAGACAGGAAATAGGACCCAACACCTCCCTGCTTATCTGTTAGGATCAAGATTGAACTGAAGATTTGAACCCCTGATTTGCTCCTGAGTGAATCTATAACTGAGGAGGAATCATATGTAAAGATCAAGTTGATGATACTCAAGTGTGCGACATCTGATGGGACTTTGACTCGACACGCCTTCACTTTTTAGCATCAACAGCTGTCATTCTTTGTCTCACGTCAGTTTCCTTCATGACTGGAAGGATTTCTGGCCCAAAAGTATTTGAAACAGTAGTTTTGTTTCTTAGAAGTGTGCTCATGATAGAAAGTTACAGTCTAGAGATGAGACTTCTGCCTTTGACTGGGCTTTAAGCCGAGCTGTTCCTGTCACATCAGGGCTCTGCAACCTACAGCTCTTAAAGAGCCATTCAGGTTGATTTTTCACCAACTAAAACCCAGTAAGAGCCACAAAGTCTTCACTCACCTTTTAGAAAAATAAGATTCTGATTTATTATTTGTGTTTTTGCTACTCACATCATACATTTAAATTAACTATTTGTTTTTGACACAAATATAAACAGAAAATAGCTTTTCAAAAAAGTATGAAATAGTTTATAAGTTTTGACAGAGCTTTGCATCACTTTCTTCCTTTATAGGATGAATGCAGCAAATGCAGCATTAAGTGTAAAGTGTAAAGTCATCAATAATCAGCCACAGATTCAACAATATAACCAACAAAAATTAAATCAGAGCTCATGAAGAGACCCCCTACCATATATCACAACCACTTTAAATCCTTGAATTTGGTCATAATTAGAAAATCTGCTTATAATCCAGTGGATTATAATTATAGCGTTAATTCTGGTTACTGACAATAAATTGATTTTCTTTGCTAAATTCACTCCAAATGTGTCAGCATGACGCTGATAAACTACAGAGGATCGATGGAGAATTACGACTATCGTTGTTAAGGATTTTGTTGAATGATTCATAACGTCTTTAACTGTTTGTCAATGAGTTGAATAAAGTTTCAGTTCATTAATTTTACTTCTACTTCCTTTTTCCTTTACGGTGACTTTTTATTTTTTTTTATATTTTATTTTAACCAAAGAGCCAATGAAGAGGTCAACGTGGCTCCGGAACTGCAGGTTGCGGACCCCATGTGCTCCACAGTCCTTCCTCCTACCCTTCAGGCACTGCTCATTCAGGATTATCGGGACACTTTAAATCTACTTCAATAAAGGAAAACAAAACAGCAGGAAACCAACGGGTTCTGGATTCTCCTGCCAGAGGTAAACCAGTTTCACCGTTCTCTGTGGACCTAAAACTATGCTGAGAGTTTCACTTAATCTGTTAGTTTACAAACCGACCCCCACCCCCCCATCAGAAAAGAAAACAGTAATGTGGCCCTCACAAGGAGAAGACCCCTGATTGGTGGACATTTTTTTCCCAATCAATGTTTAGATTGGAACAAATGAGATCAAATGAGTTAATGGAATCTAGATTTCTGTTAGAATGTTTCTCGTTGGTTAATTTGAACATTTCCATGGGGAAACCTGTTATTTTTTTATCTGTGTAATACTCAAAAACAAGTCTAGTAAAGTTCTTCTCATCTCTTTCATCAGGACGTCCTGAAAGCAAATTTGTTCAAAATGGGTCTTTGTTTCTCAAAGAATCTTTGTTTCAGTTTATTTGACATTCAGAGAAATACATCTGACGAACTTGTTCAGCCGGTGTCAGAGGTCACTGAAGCGCTTCAGCGAGTTGGCCTCAGCAAGTCGGCCTCTGCATGTCGGCCTCTGTGTAACGGATGTGGACCTTCACATCCGTTCAAACAGAAATTCACACACATGGGGTAGAGGTTCACAGGTTTACTCTATAAAAAGGTGTAAAACAAAAGAAATTCAAGTAATTTCCACTGGCAGTAGCACATCCGGCTCCCTACAAAATCAAAATCAAAGCATAAAATGGCTGCGTTTCCCCGACAGTTTCTCATGTGCCTCGTGCACCTGTTCGCTAGCCAAAAAGAAATAATCCCTTACTTTTACAAAATGCACAAAACTTAAAATAAAAAAATACAAAACTAGGCTCAAAATATAAATATATACATTTTTGTAAAAACTAATTGAATAAGTTAAACAGCGTGTGAAATAAAATTTTAGAAAGATTGACAGACATTCTGCAAAACGTGGCTTACCCCCTGCAGTTCTCCGTGTTCTGAGAGGGCTGGGGTGTAGCCACCTAGCTCAACCATAGACATTGTTGCTGCATTTTCTGTATGCGGAAGCAAAACGGTTGCACCACTTACCCCGCATGCGCGAACCATACATCACTTCCGCTGTTCGCCCACTATACGACAGAGTCATTTCCAAACAGCAAAACTCCTCGATCACAAGAATTTATGTTTTTCTGAACACCCGAGAGCTTCTCCTGACTGGATTACTGTGTGAAAACAAGCCACCGAGTTACCGTTAAAAACAAATTTGGATTACCGGATAAAATAAGTGTTTTGAAGTGGCGCTGTTTCCTCTTAGCCTAGGGAGTAAACTGCCGTCATGTAAAACTGCAGAAGAAGAAAACATTTTTAGTCCGTTGTAGCCACTTTAAGATCGTAAGGTTATTATCCTTAACGTGTCGTTTTCCTTTCGTTTATTCAACAATAAGTGAATGTTTTCACTATGATAAACATTTTAAGTGCTATATTAACATCCTACGAGGTTATTATTGTTGTTATCGTCCAAAGACCGTTAAATGCTTTAGCGGAAGTGACATATGGTTCGCGCATGCGGGAGAGTGGTGCAACCGTTTTGCTTCCGCATACAGAAAATGCAGCCACAGACATAATATATATGAGCTCAACACTAGCAGGGACCTTGCGCACTTCAGGTTTTCACTTCCGGTTTTTCAAAATAAAATACACAAAAACGATAAAATTCACACAATAAAGAAAAATAAATAAAAATGAAATAAAATAGATGCCAGAGCATTTTTAACTTTGTTACATCTGCATGTCGGCCCTCTGCATGTCGGTCTGGGTGTCATTCACTAAAGTGTGTGTTAGCAGTTGGGATCACACATCCGCAGGCTGAACTAATCCACAGCAGAAAGAGCTAGAAGAAGCAGTTTTAACCTTTTAACGCCGGAGCTCCAGTGTTTATGTTCTTTGATGTTCTGTAACTTCTCAATCGGCGAGCCGCTTTTCTCCTTCACAATCTAATCATTATGTTAACAGCTGAAAGGTTGGGGTATGTTAAAGATTTTGTGTTTAAGCGTCACCCCTAAGGATGTCAACATATTCATCTGTGCAGAAAATTGGCCTAAATGTATAAAAATGCAGAGCAGATGACCTTTCTTTCTTCATGCAGACTCACTGAGTGTGTGCATCATGGACTGGCTGTGTGCTCTTCACACCCCCCTCCTGGGAAATTCCTGCAGTTCCTTTGGATTTAAAGTTTCACATAAGTCGGTCCCTCCAGGATTTCGCAATGTTGTGATCGCAACTATTAACTCGAACGGTCCTCTTAGTTTGGGTGTGGAGATTTCATCATGGCTGAGGTGAATGCAGACATCAGCAGTGAAGTGGAGGTGAGTTCCTCTCTGTCAGAAAGCTCTCCTGGACAAAGCAGAGCTCCAAAAGTGAAAGGAAGAGAGCAGCAAGTGCAGAAAACTTTGAGTCTGTGTCTGTACTTGCTCTTTTTCTCTAACTTTCAGTGCATACATAAGCCTCAAACTCACCCACACCCACCCACCCACCCAGGCACAAACAGGTATTCACGCACAGGATGAACACACACGCAGCCTCCCCCAGCTCCACTCTGCTCATGTGTGAAATGAGCAAGGGTCTTATCTCTCGGAAACACACCACTGAGCCAGAGGAGACGGGAGAGAGGGAGACGCACAGCAGGAGAGAGGAGGAAAAGAAGGAGGCGGAGGAGAGGAGAGGGTGTTGGAGAGCTGTCACATGGTTTGCATGCTGATGAATGTGAACTTGGGAATTTGCTGCAGACTCTAGAGGCCTCCGAAAAGCCATAATCAACCTCTGCACACCTCTTTATTAGCAGACAGACACAAATGTCCTCCGTATTGAAATGAAGCATCAGCCTGCTGCAACCACACTGCTGCTCCAAACTCACGAGGTTTGTTTTTCCTACAACTTTTCATCATTTTCATTTTTTTCACACTGAATTTTTATTCTGAGTGATCCAGGAAATGGAAATCCAAAACTCCTGCAGCCATCTGTCCAATAATGCAGCTACTTTGAATTAGTTTCCATATAAGTTCTGTTTGGGTTCTTGCACTGATCAGAAAGGGTCTCTGACCCACAGACCTTCTGGTTGCTGAAACTTCCAAATATTTCTGACTGATTTGGATGAGAGCTGAAGTTTCTGTGGAGAATTTACCTATAAAATAAAGATGAAATGACACCAGAATTCATTCAAAGTCTGCATTCATTTTCCAACCAAAGGTCAGGTAAATGTGAGGCAGAGGCCATGTGTGTTTGGAGTGTGTGTGAGTGTGCTGTTGATAGAAAGGTTTTGTTTGGATGATTGGATTGGTTGACTGAAGCTCAGTATGTGAGCTTTTAAAATTCGTTTAAAGTCCTCTCCAGTAAAAATTCTATTTTTAGAGTTTTTTTCATGTCTGTGTGTCATTTTTCTTCTGAAATAGAGCAAATGTAATAAGAAATCATTTAATTTTTACATTTCCGAGTATTTCTCCTTTTACATCCAACAGTCTTGTTCAGACTCTGTTTTTCCTGAATGATCTTCTTTCTGCTGCACATGCACTAAACCCTCATCTGGTCCGGCTAGCGTGCTAGTTCAGCTTCTGGAGAAGAGAAGATGCTATCTTCACATTGACTGCAGTCAAATGAGCCGCCGTTCACATTTCTGTGGTCCAATCAGCCGTCACTGGATTTTTGCTGTGAGTTTCATCCAATACTTACGGTAGCAGTCCTGAGAACGCTGGAAAATCTCCACCAGACTCCACGGAGCTTCTTGATGTGACCACAGAAATGTGAACGGCGGCTCATTTGACCGCAGTTGGAAAGGCTTGTAAATGAATGAAAGAGCATTTGGATGTTAGCTTTCATTATTTTCTGCTCTGAGAAACCAATGGATTGAATGGATTGATCACAGCAACGTGAAGAAACATCAAAGAGTCTTTGGTGAACTGGAAGGACAAAGAATCAGGATTTTGGAGGAAGTTGGCTCCATGAAGATCTGAGCTGACATCTGAATCAGAACCATACGGCTGGACATTACCCAGATTGATGGAGGTTTTTATGGAGCAGAGGTGAAGATTTACGCTAGTGAGACACAGAGATATCAGAATCAGACAGGGAGATCAGCTTTGGGGCTCCTCAGCTCCAAAAGCCACGCCCCCTCAGAGGAGATTTTGGAAAAAGAGGTTTTAGATCAACATGAAAAATGTCTTTTTAAGACATTTAGGTTGTGGAATTTTTGTTAAAAACATCATAATCATAATTAAAACACTACTGGGAATGTTTTTTTAAATAAAAAAAAATAGCCTTATGGAGACTTTAAGGTTTTGTCCTAAGCTCCTCCCTCAAACCAGGTGTTGGTCACCAGTTTTTTCTCTGTTTGCTGGATCAGACTTTGCTGTGATTTAAAACAGTTTACAAGCTCATCATCTGAACCCACTTCATCACACTCATACCGTATCTGGGGACAATTTTAGAATCTCTCATCAACCTATGGAGCCAGTTTCTAGACTGTGGGAGGAGATCAGAGAAAACCCACACATGCAGGAGGAGAACGTGCAAACTCCTCACAGAAAGAAGCCACTGGGATTCAAACCTCAGCCATCACACTTTGAGGAGAGAGTGCTAACCACTGCACCTCCATGCAGCCCATTCTTCCCTCCTCACACACACCCAGCCAGCCAGCACAAGTGTCTTCTGGAAGATGATGGATTAAGGGCTGGATTATTATCTTGTTCGTTCCAGTGGGGTGTTGGCAGCATCCAGCCCTTGTCCCTTCATTTGTCAGGCTCTGGTGCGCACCCACCTGGAGAGCTGCAGCACAAACCCCACGTTTTGGCTTCAAAAAACAGAGAGGCTTTTTCTGCACCTGATAAAAGCATCTGCGTGAAGCTCGCATCACCTGCTGCGCCGGGCGCCTGCTGCGTCTGAGCGCCGCACGGAAAGGAAAGGAAAGGAAAGGCTGCTAAAAGTGCCTTCAACAGACTTTACAGAGAAGGGAGACCCCCCCCACTGTGAAATGTAATAAGAAAAATTAATTAAACAAAGAGATGGGAGAGAGGGAATACTGAGGAAGTCTGAAAAATCCAGAAGGGAACTGCAAGGAACGTGAGCACAGTAGGACCTCCATTTTCAACAGACGAAGTGTGCACATTAGCAGCTTTATTATGAAAAATCTCTATATGATACTAAACGTCTGGATCTTCTGATTGATTGTCAGGAAATTACAAAGTAATTAGAGAGATAGCAATCCCTTAAAGATGATTTGTTCAAAGATCAGCAAAGAAGCGCCTCCATTTCTCATGATTACAGCTGCAATTATCCAGACAATTTAGGCCGTTAAAAAAAGACCTTCCTTGAAGGTGTATTTCATCCTTTGTTCTGCGCGCCTTCAGCTCCACTCCACAGGTGGCGTTTCTAAATGAGGACCAGAGGAACTTTGATCCTTCAATTGGTGAAATGATGGCTGTTCCGAAGCCTCCTGCAATGACAGCAGCCCCAACATTTTAGCTCCAGACTTCTGAAGGTCCTCTGAAATACTCTGGTGCCACCTAGTGGTTCATGATCCAAACCACCAGTAACACATTAGTTCTGCTGCAGTGATATGGGGTCAAATCAGGATCAGCTTAAAGTGAAGGACAAAACAGAGTTGAAGGAAAAAAATGGAAAGCAGTTTTAAACTAGAAAAGTACATGTTGAAAACTTGAAGGAATTACTGAAAAATAAAAAAATAGAAAAGGAAGATTTAAAAAAGTATTATTAAAACTTGATTTAAAAATGTTGAAAATATCAAAGAAATTTAAATTTAAAACTTGAATTTAAAAAAACTATAACGGTTACCAATTAAAAAAGAGTTTATTTGTACTTTCAACTTTCCATTTATTCGTATCTCATTCTTTGCTTTCAGTTCTCTGTTTTCAGTTTCTATTCTGTTTGAATTTTCACTGCAGATCCTATTATGCACATATTATTCTTTCAGATGTTCCATTTTATTTTTTCAGTTTTCAATAATTTCTCATGTTTTCAAGTTTAAAACTAATTTCAAATTTTCAATTTTTTTTTCAAATTTACAATCTGTTTTTTTGTTCACTCTGAACTGATCCTGATTTGACCTCATACCATAACTCTAGACTTCAAGAGTGTTTGCCTGTGAAAACTGTTGGTTCTGAGGCTGCTTACGGGTCAAATCAGGATCAGTTTACAGTGAACGAAAAAACTGATTGTAAATTAAAAATAATGAATATTTAAAGCAGTTTTAAACTTGAAAATACAAATAGACAAAAGACTTGAAGGAATTTTAAAAAATTCTTTAAAAAATAAAATAGAACATTTGAAAAAGTAATCTGTAAAATTAGGATCAGCAGGACAAATTCTAAAATCTGAATTGAAACTGAAAACAGAACTAAAAGCAAAGAATGAGAAACAAAAAAGGGAAGTTGAAAGTACAAATTTTAACTTTAAAGAGTTTTTGTTATTTTTTTAAATTTACGTTTCAAATTTACGTTTTTTTCAAAGTTTTTTAAGTTTTCAATATAATTTTTTCAAATTTTTCATAATTCCTTTAAGTTTTCATTATTTATTTTGGAGTTTAAAACTGTTTTCAAATGTTCAAATTCACAATCCCTGTTTTTTAAAATGTTTTTTTGGTTCACTTAAAGCTGATCCTGATTTGACCCCATAGCTCCTGTCCTGCTCGTGTCATTCCAGTCTGCCCTCCACCTCCTCTGTTTGCAGACAGTCAGGAGATGATTAACCCTTTAACCCCGGAGTGTTTCTGTTCTTTGATTTACTGTAACTTTTCAACCATTAACACGTCAGCTGCTTTTCTCCCTCAGAATCTGCTGGAATGACGTTGATCGTGTTAACAGTTGATAGAAGAGCCTCAGCTCTGAGGTTAGGTTCTCTTCTTCTTCTCCCTCATGATCTCATGGTTCAGCTTCTTGGTTTGCTACAGTTTTCCTTCACATTCTGTCTCATATCTCAGGTCTCCTGAGTTCAGCCCCCAAACAATTTCTGACAGCCACATTTACATTTTGACATGTTTCTGGACATCTTTGATGGTTGTAAATGAGAGAGGGAATAAGAGAGGAGTGGAAGCACATGCTGCCCCCCCCCCCATGGCTGAATCTGCCAAAATCCATGACGGAATGTTCACTAAACTGTCAAATATTCAACAACACTCAGATTTTTCATCAGTCCAGTTTAAATTGAAAAATGGGCACAAAAGTGATGGTCCATAAGTTGAAGAAGAAGAATGATGCAGACGTTACTGCTGCAGGTGTGATGTCAGAATGAACAAATGGAGGGAAAGATGAAGCCCTGGTAAACAGAGAGAGAATTTCTAGCTTCACCGTTTCTATAGACATCAGAGCTCTTCTCAGAAAGTTAGTGTTCCTGTGCTAAAAGGAGTTCTTTCTTTGTTCTTTCTTTTTTTAGGGAGGATGTTCCATAAAAAGAAGTCAACACAGAAACTAATAGAATTGCTTTAAGCCTGAGCCGACACGGGCATGTTTCATGATACTCTAGAAGAAGGACAGAAGTCAGAGATGGAGGGCAGCAGAGGACAGACGTCTGCTGGCAGCACAGCCTCAACAGCAATCTTTGCTCGGAGAGCCTCTTTTTTAATAACGTGGGCCTAATTAAAGCTCTCAGCTGTGTGCTACAGAGATGGTCTAGTCATTAAAAAATCCCTTCTGCAAGCATCTTATTACAATGCATCGCTGTGTTCTGTTTTATTGTGTCATCACCTTTTAGTGGATTTACTAATTGTGATGAGAGTAAATGAAGACAATAAGGAGGACAATAGGGAGCTGGATAAAAGCAGAAGACAGGCAACGTTTCTCCAGAAATGTCTGTCGAACAGCAACCACTGGGATCCCGGTTCCTCTGCTCTGGTTTAGATGTTTCTGAGCTTCTTTTAGGATGAGCCCAAAATGTTCCTGTCTGACGCAGCAGCTTATTTGATGCCTGAAGACTCATAAATCCACCTCGCTCTACATTTCTGTTTTTACATTTCAGCTGTTTGGATGGAAACAGTCAATGACCGGCTGCTCCGCTCTGCTCCTCTTTTCAATTTTCCCTCTCAGAGATTGTTGACCTCTTCTTGTCATGTTCTGGTTTAGTTGCCTTCTTCTTTTTGTTTCTGTGCAGGCTGCTGTGACTCCGCCCATTCTCCTGTGGTTCCTGCTAAGCAGTCACAGCTGTCTGCACTTCAGCAATCAGGCTTTGTGTATTTAAGGAACTCTGGTGCAGTCCTCAGTGTTGGCTTGTTTTGTTTCCAGGCCTGTTGTCTTAGTGACATGTGTTACATGGCTCATGTAGATTAATGCCTTGGACCAGGCCTTCATGTGCTTGTGATTCCCTGCATCTGGGTTTCCTCCTGATTGCCCAACCATAACACTTCTGTTCTCCGTCATCAACCCTTAAACATCTGAGGCCTCATCAGCGATCCTTAAACACAAAATCTTCAACATCCTGAGACTTTTCAATCATTACGCCTTTTGCTCAAACTTCACCTGCACTGTTCAGTGGCAGCTATTTCTCTGTGAGTCCTACTTAAACTTTGCAATTTGCACTGAAAATACATCACAAGTAGACAACTTTGAATTTGAATAAAAATACTTTGGTCCATAATTTTCATACTTTGGACACTATATCCTTGTTCTAGAGGTCAGCCTCTAACACTTCACAAAGACTTGCGTACTTTTACTGTATAGTTTATGAAAAACTACTACTTAAACTTTGCATTTTGTACCAAAAATACATCACAAGAAGCAAGCTTTGAATTTGAATAAAAATACTTTGGTCCATAATTCCAGGCCTTGGACACTATATCCTTGTTCCACAGGTCACCCTCTATCACTTCACACAGATTTGTATACTTTAACTGTACAGTTTTTCAGATTATAATAATAATAATGATGGATTAGATTTATCTGCGCTTTTCCAGACGCTCAAAGCGCTTACAATGAATACCCATTATTCATTCACACCTCATCCATACTTGGTGATGGTAAGCTACTACTGTAGCCACAGCTGCCCTGGGGCAGGCTGACAGAGGCGTGGCTGCCAGTTCGCGCCTACGGCCCCTCTGACCATCACCGGGACATTCATACACATTCACACGCCAGTGGAGCCACACTGGAGGCAAGTAGGGTTAAGTGTCTTGCCCAAGGACACAACGACATTTTTGGCTGGCGGGAGCGAGAATCGAACCGCCTATCCTTCGATCATTGGTCGACCTGCTCTACCACCTGAGCCACTTTAAAGTACTTAAAGTCTGCATTTTTGACAAAAATATGTTAAAATAGCCATCTTTGAATTTAAATAAAAATACTTTGGTCCATAGTTCCAGTTACAGGTCTCCCTCTTTCATCGCACAATGACTTGTGCACTTTTACTGTATAGTTTTTGAAAATTACTACCGGTACTTAAACTTTGCATTTTTTTACCCAAAATATTAAAAAATTGTCAACTTTGAATTTAAATAAAAATACTGTGGTTCATGATTTTCATACTGTGATGGAAAATAAACGTTTAGGTATACATTTCATCTTTACAATTAAATGTGTCTTACCTTTGTGCACAGCCGTGAGGCCACAAGCTTTTTTTTCTTATTGTCAGGACGCCTTGATCACAGTGTATAAACATTTTGACTTCATTAGAACATCTTGTCCATATTAGATATGGCGCTTACGTTCCTATCCTAAGTTTCTGATTAAAGTTGTTTGTATGGCTCTATAAAATACGAATGTCCTTCATCACAGGCAGGGCTCTGCAGACCTCTCCTCCATGCTTGCAAGACGTGTACTTTTCTCTGCTCTGTTTTAATAAACATTCTTAAAACCGCTTGACAACATTTCTTTATTCCACCGGATCCAACTATTTTTCCACCACAATACTTTGGACCCTATATCCTTGTTCTATAGGCCACCCTCTATTACCTCACAAACACTTGTGTACTTTTACTTTATAGTTTTGGAAAACCTACTACTTGAACTTTGTACTTTTGATCCAAATTATAATAAAATGGCCAAATTTGAATTTAAATAAAAATACTTTGGTCTCTGGGCCTTGGAGACTATATCCCTGTTCGACAGGTCCCCCTCTATCCCCGCAGGGTGGGGCTCGGCTGTAAAATCGAGAAACTGAAACTGAGCAGAGTCTGGATGTCTCCTTTAGGGTTAAACACGGGGATGACAGTACATGCTCTACGCCAGCACTGGAAGTTTAAAGTGTTTCCAGTGTGGAGACGCCGGCCACAAGCGCAGTGCCTGCCTGCCAAAGTCCACTGCTGAGCGTTCCGAGGGCCCAGGCTCTATAACCCACAGGCGAGACAATACACATGGGTCAGGGTATCAGGCGGGATGGTTAGTGGGGCGCGGCTGGATAGGTTTTACCTAACAAATGCTTCCAGGAATAAGGTTTGTAAGTAATCTATATATGGTGGGAAATGCTTAAACAAGAGTATTCTGTCAACAATATTCCAGTCTTTCAACTGTCATTGTTCAGAAGGTCATCTCTGATCTGGAAAACAACATTTCCAACCTTGAAACCAGTGGATCATCTCATACAGTCTCAGGTCATCATGTCCTAAAAACAAAAAAAGGCTGAGTTGAGTTCAAAAGGGGCATTGGTCTGTGCCCGATCCACCAGCATTAGAGACATGGACGCTCCCACAGCTTTCTTTTTTAATTTCAAAAGATCGGTTTCACAGAGAAAGCAAATAGTATTCATCCGTCGTCCGAATGGGTCCCTCGCCACAGACCTGGTCTACATGAGGGAACTGGTGGTGAATTTTTACAGCATGCTTGTCCAGAAACAGACATGTGACAGTGACTGGATGAACCAGCTGCTGGACGGACTTCCTCAGCTGAGTGAGGCTGACAGGGATGCACTGGACTCCCCCGTTTCCCTGGAGGAGCTGACAGTGGTGGTGGGGCAAACGCCACTAGAGAAATCTCCAGGGCTGGATGGATTACCAGTGGACTTCTATAAGCATTTCTGGAGGTTCCTGGGCCCAGATCTTCATGCGGTGTTCCAGGATTGTATTAGAAGTGGCGTCTTACCTCACTCCTGTCGTCATGCGGTTCTGACTCTGTTGCAGAAAAAAGAGAACTGACTTTGTTGAAGAACTGGAGACCTCTGTCTCTCCTTTGCACAGACAACAAGTTGCTCTCAAAGGTCCTCTCCAACAGACTTAAACATGTACTGCACGAAATTGTACATGAGGATCAATCTTATTGTGTGTTGGGGCGAACTAAATGGACAATATTTTTCTGGTGTGAGGCGTCTTTGACTTTTGTACACTCTGTGATGTGGATGTGGGTATGATTTCCTTAGACCAGGAAAAGGCTTTTGTTCGAGTAGATCATATTTATTTACTACTTTAAGGGCTTTTGGTTTGGGGGATTTTTTTCTTACGTTTCTCAGACTTCTGTACAGAGATACTTTTTGTTTGGTTAAGTTAGGTGGAGGGCTTAGTTCTCCTGTTGAAGTTAAGAGGGGTATCAGACAGGGGTGTCCCCTTTCAGGCATCCTGTACACGCTGGCCATTGAACCGTTCCTGCACAGACTTTGTTCCAAGCTGGCAGGGTTTGCATTTCCTGGTCATGGGTGCGCTATTGTAGCGTTGACTTATGCTGATGATGTCACGGTTTTCATTAGTTCACAGAGAGATGTTTTCCTACTATGTGACTGCTTAGACTTGTTCCAAAAAGCTTCGTCGGCCAAGGTTAACTGGGATAAATGCACCGCTCTCCGGGTAGGGCGGTGGGTGGACCGCACCCCAGATGGGGTGTTTTGACACTCTTGGGACAAAGACGTTGTACCTGGTCTGTGTTAAGGTTCTGAACATGCGCTCGCAAACGGATGTCAGAGTGTCGAAGTCTGAGTTTGTTTGGCGCAGGGTCTTCCCCGAGGGGCTGTTGGAGGTCCCTATACAAACCCCCCATGGAGAAATGGGCGGGTGACCTCCAGTGGAAGATCGTACACGGGATCATAGTCACAAACCGGTATCTGGTGCACCTTGCAAAAAGACTGTCCACACACTAATACGTTTTCTTGTGGCTGAAGCAAAGGTCGCTGTGTGGAGGTCCCGGAAAACCCGTTTTCAGGGGACCGGTTCTGATGATGTTTTGTTTCTTTTTGCTCGCTTGGAAATTGAATATAATATTATAAACTTGTTAATTTTATTGATGATTTTGTTCAAATTTGGGCTGTTGAGAATGTTTTGTGCTTGTCAGCGGTGGCGGTTTGGTGTTGAATCTTTGATGGGTTCCCTTTGCTCTTTGTTTGTTTGGGTTTTTTTTTCCTCTTCTGCCTTTTTTCTGCTTTTATTTTAGATTTTTGTAATTTGTAGAGCTACACTTTTGTAATAAAGGTGTTTTGAAAAACAAAAACTCTCTTTCCACTCTCTGGAGCAGTCATCAGTGACATTAATAACTGCCCTCTAACTCACAGTAAAACACCCTTCAGCTGAGACATTCATTATACATGCAGGCACCAACAACCTCAAACTGCATCAATCTGAGACTCTGAAAATGGACGTCATTAACTTCATCCAGCAGTTAAATATAAACTGTATCATATCTGGACCACTTCCTGCATCCCGTGAAGGAGACATGATGTTCTCAAGCATCCGCCGGCTTCACATTTGGTTAAAATCATACTGTAATTCCATGAGCGTTTCATACGTTAATAACTTCACAACATTTTACAATAGACCATATCTCTTGAAAACAGATGGTTTACATCCAAACAATAATGGTTCTTCTCAGCAATAATATAGATCTCACCCTCCGTTCTTACAGTCACTCCCAGCTGACGGTCGAACCAGGACCCCTACATATGGAGAGAAAAACGTATCACCCTGAATTATTGTCAGGACTCAGCCTGTCGATTACTCCTCCGACCACCAGAGGGAGCTCTCTCCAGAATATTCACCCTTCCTTCGTCACTTTCCAGTTCCGGTTCATCAGCTGTTTCCAATCTGTTCATCACCTGGACTGTTTATATTCTCCTCAACCACTATCAGCCATGCGTAGTCTTGTATAGTTACCTTGCACTAACAGATTAAGCATCTCACTTCTGATTGCCTTCTCGTGTTTTGACCTCTAGCCTGTTTTCCTTCGCTCTCCGCCTCGTCCCTTCGTTTTGACCCTGGCCCGTTGGTTCCTTTATTAAACTGTTGCAAATGGATCCACACGCCGCCTCTGCCTCGTCCTTACAATTATGAGTGCATATTCTTGATTTGTGCATAACTTTTGATTCATGTGTAATTCTTGAGTTGTTACTCCTATAATACATTTTGTGCAGAAGTACAAAGTTACAAAATGCAAAAAAATACAATTTACTCATGCACAAATTAAAATGCAACAGATTGAAACTAAAAACACGTAAAATTAAGCAGAAATCACTTGTTACAGACACAAAACCTCAGTTACGCACGTATCTGTGGTGAGACTCTTTTCCCGTCTCACAGATTTGTCCGTGAGTGATGCGTTTAAATACTACTAAAATGCTGGGTCATCAGATGTTATTATCAGTCGTTTTGAACTTAGATTGTGAATAATATCTGGTAAAACTGGACATTTTTGGACCTTCTTAAACAGATATGCCTGATAATGAATATAAAAAAGCCTAAACAAAGGTTTTAAAAACATTTATCATTTTAAAAATAAAAGTATTTTCCAGACTGAATCTCCTCCTCTATGCAGCCTTTCCCCTGACGGCGCCTCAGACGTGAGACTCTGTCCCAGTCACAGGAATTAATTTAAAAGAGAACCTCATGAAAGCAAAGAGGATTTTTGATATAGAGATTATATATCATCATTTCAATAAATCCTAAAATATTCATCTGGTGTTTTTGTCTGCATTATTTGACTGAATTTCACCGCAAAAATGAACCATTAGCCAACACAATTCTGTCTGAGCCAAATGTTGGGGAAAGTTCCCGAGCTGCGCTGTATGTGGGCCTACATTAAAACTAAATAAAAATAATAATAAAAATGTTCTTCTAATTTGTTTTGTTGTGACTCGCCGGCTCTAGCAGAACATCATGAAGTGGGTGGAACCCTCAGGTAGTGAAAGGCGGAGTCTCAGATATTGAGTCGTTTTACTTTTTTTTTATTTTTTTTTTTTTTTATTAAGTTTATTCAAACATGTAGTTAATACAATTTAGTTATAAGTTACAGTCACTGTATATAAGCTTATTTTTACAAAATAGGTATGCAAGTCCTGAATTCATGTTTAAAAGGAGGCAGGCAGAAGCATTGCTTATAGACGCCTGCCCCTGAGGTCATTCTGATATACAGTTACATAGATCAGATGATTTAACAATGAGCAAGAATTACATTCATTACTATATATTTTATCAAATGAATGTACAGTATACTTATAATAGAAACCCTTGTATTTAATCTACTCATATATATTCAATACATACTGTTGTTGTGCATAAATCAAGACATTCTGTATTTTGTCCAGGTTATACATTTATAATCTTTTTTAAACAGGTATAAATTATTACATTGTTTTTGTTCCAGACTCAGATTATTCCACAGTTTTACTCCACATACAGACACACAGAATTCTCTCCTTTTTGTACGGATGGTAGGTTGTTTGAATTTTCCTGTACCTCGTAACTTATGGAAAGTGTCTCTCAGCAAAAATAGTTTTTGGATATTATAAGGTAATATTTTATTATATGCTTTGTATAATTTTTGAGCTGTTTGATAATTTATGAGGTCTTCTAATTTGAGCAGTTTTGACTGTATGAAGAGTTGGTTTGTGTGCTCCAGGTATCCTACTTTATGAATAATCCTGACTTCTGGGTATAAAAATTGTAAAAATGATTAATATTTCATAAATAATTGTTTTTTTTAGTGTTCGAAAGGTAATATAGGATCATATACATGGACTTTTGTCAGGATGTTGATAAGGAGACCCCTGGAACAACAGCTTCAATAGAAAAGTTTATTTAGGCTCAGGTAGGAATCAGGATGGAGAAGAGCTGCATGAAAAAGTCAATGGTCCATAAGTGGAGAAACAGTCTTTTCTCAGAAGGAAGGAATCTTGATAGTAGAGGAAGGCGTGAAGTAAACTGGAAGCATCCTTGAAGAGGCAGGTCAGAAACTGAGGCAGGTCAGAAACTGAGACAGGTCAGAAACTGAGGCAGGTCAGAAACTGAGACAGGTCAGAAACTGAGACAGGTCAGAAACTGAGGCAGGTCAGAAACTGAGGCAGGTCAGAAACTGAGGCAGGTCAGAAACTGAGACAGGCCAGAAACTGAGACAGGCTGGAAACTCACTGACTCAGCAACAGAGCAGAGGCGATAGACCAGGGCTGCTCATTCCTGGTCCTCGAGATCTACCACCCTGACTATTTTCCAGATCTCCAAGCCCTGCCACCTGCTGATTGGCTCAGTCAGATGTCTCCACAATCTGATTGAAAGGACACACCTGGTCCAGGTAATCAGCAGCAAGCAGTACAGGGAGAGCTGGAAAACAGGCAGGGTGGTAGATCTTGAGGACCAGGAATGAGCAGCCCTGCGATAGACGATCCAACATCCACTGCAGGTCTGCAGCTCCTTAAGAAGACAGGTGCTCAGGTGGAGTCAATTGACTGGTTAGCTCAGCTGATAGGAGTTGACAGGATGGAGGGATCCAGAACCATGACAACTTTACTCTGAAAGACTTGAGAAATCATGGTATGGCCTCTTTAAATGATAGATAAAACACAGAGAGTTGATAGAACTCTAAGCTATCTTGCTTGTTCATGCATGTGCAGCGTGCCGTGACGTGTCAGGTGTAATCTGATTGGCTGTCCTGTATGTTAGTCTTATGACTGGATTGATGACTGGACGTGATCCAACCAAAATGCCTTCGTGATCGACGTAACGAGCCCCCCCGGCATCCGTAATTTACTGTTTTTACCATCGAACCTTTGACTGCAGAAAAACCTCCTGCTTAATCAACCCACTGCATTCTGGGAAGGTATGTCCTGGATGTCCTCATTAAAGTTGGGGTGTGTTCAACACAACAATCAGTGTCATGGTTTATCCTCCCGCCCTCTCTCCTTGTCTGACTTTAGGCAGGAATTGGTCGACTTTGTCCGGGTCCTCACACCCCTGTCATGGTGTGTAGAATACTTCCAAACTTAGCACTAACCCCAGACTAATTCTCTGCTTTTGATGGACACACACACACGCACGCACACATGCACGCACAGAGTAACAGTTGGTCTATAAAAGAGAATTCTAAAGCAGAAAGACGTGACAGACAGAGATATTTCTGAACTGAAGACTGTGATTTCTGACTTTAAACTATGAAAAACTATTCTGATGCTTTTGACTTAAAGGGTCTTTATCAGGTTAGGAAGTTTCCTGCTCAATTTGACGGTTATGATTCTAGATTTGCGGGCAGCATAGCTTTGGGCTGGTGGATATAGTTTGGGTTTGGTTCGGTGGTTCCATGTTGAAACATGTCTCAGCAGTAGGGTGCAGTCAGGGGAGCCAGATGAGCCAAAATAAGATATTTAGGCTAGCGTTGCTATGCTAGCTTGTTGCATATACAAAGTTGGACACCTATTTTATTAATTTATTAAAAATAGGTAGAAAAATACAGGGGGCTTTTTAACTTTAAAAGAAAAAGCTAGTTTAAGTTTAAATTTCTTAACTAGAGTTTCAACATGGGGTTTGAAACTCTGAGTGTCGTCAAGCAAAATACCCAGATATTTATACAGATGGACAACCTCAATGTCCTTTCCTTTAAGAGTGGACTCTGTGGGTATAAGTTGTGGTATTTTTCTGTCATGTGGAAACAACATTGGTTTTGTTCTGTCAGCATTTAAAAATAATTTTAACTGGATAAGTGTGTGTTGCACCACATCAAAAGCTTTCTGTAAAGACTGAACAGCATTAGAGGGAGATGAGCCAAAACAGTAAATAATTGTGTCATCAGCGTAAAGATGTATACGGGCTTCAGATACATTTTGGCCCAGTTCATTGATGTAGATTATACATAGAAGTGGTTCTAATACTGTGGCACCCCTTGTGGACATTTACAAATTCAGAACACAAATCATCATGTTTAATATGGAGTCTCGAAAGAGCCAAAATGAAATAAATATATACACCATTAAATAAATAAATAAATGTGGCATTAAATAAATAAATGTGGCAATAAATAAATAAATGTTGAAATAAATAAATAAATGTTGAAATAAATGTGGCATTAAAATATTAAAAGAGTACATTTAAGTATTTCATGACATATTTATTTATTTCATTGTCCCTTGTGGGTCAAAAGAGCCACATTGTAATAAATATATTTAATATGAAATAAATAAATAAATGTGGCAAATGTGGTGTTAAATGTGCTCTTTTAATATTTTAATGCCACATTTATTTCAACATTTATTTATTTATTCAATGGTGTATATATTTATTTCATTTTGGCTCTTTCGAGACTCCATAATTTAACACTTTGGGTTCTTTCTCTCAAATAATTACCAAGACACTGAAACTCTGACAGACCCAAGTTCATGAGTTTTTGCTTTAAAATTGTGTGATCCACTGAGTCAAATGCTTTTGACAAATCTATACAAAGTGCAGCACAGTATTGCTTTTTGTCAAGAGCTGCAATTATGTCATCGGCCACTGTTGTGGCAGCATTAACGGTGCTATGCTTTTCTTTAAATCCTGATTGCAATTTTGACAGAAGCTTATTTGAGTATAGAAAGTCTCTTAGTTGGTCACACACAAGTGATTCCAGAATTTATGCAAAGACACATAGATTTGATATTGGTCTGTAGTTAGTTAAGACTGCTGGATCACCTCCTTTTAACAGAGGAGTAACAAATGCTGACTTCCCCACTGAGGGAATTTCACAATTTGGGATAATTAAGTTAAAAAGAGTGGTAAGAGGTTTGTCTGTTACATTTACATTTAACTGCTTGGAAATCCCTGCAAAGGAGAAGAGATCTCTCTCACAGATTCAGACCCATTTGAGAACAATCTATGAGAGAAATAGTTATCTTGTGTTAGTAGAAAATGTGTCATTGTATTTTTGCTGTGTAAATGAAAAGCCATGCAGTTATGCACTCATAGGCCAACGCAGGGATAAGTGAGGGAGAAGTAGAGATAGGCATGTGGTACATATACTTCATACTTATACTACCATTTGCATGAAAATCATGCATTTCATTTTCCTGACATCCCATGACATCATTTTCTTCCCCCTTACTTCCCCATACCTGTTGCGTAAGTGTTTGTTTTGACATATCATTCGCAACATGCCCGTAGGAAAAATGTGCATAAGCATTCTCCCTCTCACTGGGTGGTCTACAATCTTCAAATTCTGTGCTGCCCACCGGCGTGCCCTGCATAGATTCACCAATGTTTGCCCAGAGACACCTGCATCCACCCCTAGGGGCAGTTACAGTGAAGAAAAAATATTAAATGAAACTGCAACCTGTCTGTGATGTCATGTTTTATATTGTTCATTTTTGTTATGATCCTTGATTTGTTTTTCCTTTGATGGATTTGTTGGAGCTTCAGGGCCACCGTAGATTGGTCTATTCTGGCTTTGTATTCAATGTTTTGTTTCTTTTGTCTTTCTAAAGCAGGAATAGACAGTAGACATGAGACTTTTCTGGGAGGGGGAACCAATAACTGGACTTACATATGAAATATAAAAGAGAAGTTAACTGACATCAACTACTTAACAATCTGAGAATAATTTTGTTTGTTTTTTTAATAGCAGAAAACTCAAAGTTTGAAAAGTTAAAAGTATGTAAGTGAACAGTATTTGTATCTGAATGTTGTACTTTAAGTCACAAAGTATTGACCTTTTGACCTCCCTTAATGGTTATCTGCAGCTTTCATACATTTAAACCAATTATAATCAGTCTGCATTTACAGAAGGGTTCCAAGGCACTAACATTTAAGAGCATCGAAGGGTGGAGCCTAATTATTCATCCTTTATTATAAATTGTTAAATCATATGAGTTGTTTCCTTCATTTGTTCAATCTTCTCCCGAATAAAAGACAGTTTTTAAAATAAGAAAGCGTTCTCAATGACAGCAGTTTCTCCTCCTCCGATGATCATTTGTCCAGCTGTTTGCGCACATCTGACTCCGCCCGCACTGGACGTTTAGCTAAGCCCCTCCCATTCAGGAAGTGACGTCGCCAGAGCCGAACAGAAACAGCGAACACACACAGGCTGTTGTTGTTCATGGACAACTAGGAAGTTTTCCTGATTTTCCTCCAAGTTTCCTCCTCTGCCTTCACGATGTCGGGACGGAGCTGTGACGGAGCGGGGCTCACCGCGGCGCTCGCGCTCGCCGTGGCGCTCGCGCTCGTTACCGCGGGAGAATGTCAGACAGCCGCGCCGATAACAGTCCGTAAGTCCACGCTCGGAAACGGCGGGGTTCGTTTCCGTCGGCTCGGTCGGTGTTTGTGTTACTGTCTGATGCTGGATCTTAGGGAACTCACGGCGCTGTTTTTGAAGTACGTCAGAGCTGGGGCTCCTCCCCCTCTGACCCGCCGTGAACTTTTGGTTACTTTTGGAGCTCTCTGTGGAGGTTCCTTGTTTTGATTCCGTCCTCCATGTTGTTCTCTTGCAGCCTGCTCCACCTACAGAAGCTGCGACAGCTGCGTCCCGCATGCGAAGGTAAGCCAGGGGCTTCTCCCAGCATGCTCCTCTGCCGGTGGCCCCGAACACGCCCCTTCAGTTCAGACCCCCTTCTGCCTCTCCGTCCATCCTTACATCCTCATAGGTGTTAATGAGGCTTAATGAGTCCAGGTATAAAGGTCATTCAGACAGCTCATATATTAAGAAAGCTTTATCATTTGGAAGTGATCAGGAGCAGGGTGTAATCCAGGGGTGGGCAAACTACGGCCCGGGGGCCACATGCGGCCCCTTAAGCTACTTAATGTGGCCCTTCAAATTAAAATACATTGAATCAAAAATCCTAATTATTGTTTTATTTTCATTGTATTTCTGGTTTCTTCCCATGAATGGTGTTGTTTCTCTGACGTTCATGTGTGTTCCTTTCTGAGTCAGATGGTGATCTTTCGGATTATTCCTACACCACATAAATGCAGCATTTCTTTGAGTTCACATTTTCCTCTGAAGAACATCAACCCATTGGATCACCCAAAAGAGAACAAAAATCAAAATTTAGAAATTAAAACTCCCAAATTTTCTGTTTTTAAATGAATATATGTGAATTTGAATCCAAATTAAAGCACGTTTTTCTCTAAATTCCATATTATTTTTTTAGTTTATGAGGTTGATTACCCAATCTCTCCTTCCATCTGCTCCTTGTCCGGCCCTTATGCCAAATTTTAGAACCCTTTGTGGCCCACGAGTCAAAACAATTGCCCACCCCTGGTGTAATCGATATGGAAGCGATTGTGACTCATAATTAAAATAAGTCAATAGTGGAAATGCTTTTGCATTTTCACAATGCACCTGCATTACTTTTCTCTAACATGAAATGAAAAGTCAATGAAAATGATCCAGAAAAAGGGATTTGACGTTTCATTTTCAAAAAGGTTTTTTTTTTAGTAAATTTGTACCAAAATTCATCAAAATATCAAATTTGAATATTAAAATGCATACAGTTGAGGACGGCATGTCGTTTGCCGGTGAAGGTAACTAAATCAGAGGAGGAGCGAGCACTGACGTCCCCGTCGTTCACTCATTATAACTGCTATATCAGCTGATTTATGAGACACTTTTGGCGTGGCGAGATGTGAAAACAATAAAGCAGTCTTATTGGTTTGTCACTTTAATGATGTCACCGAATGAGCAGTGATGAAAAAGAAAAAGCCTTTTGGAAAACTGCTGTTTCATTTTATTTAAGAGACTATTCATGCAGTTGCACTGTAAAAATGAAAAAAAAGATTTCTTTTTTTAAACATTTTAATTTTCAAGTTGGATTTATCTCTATTAATTTTGGTACAAATTTCCTAGAAAACAAATACCATTTTCTTTTTCAGATTCGTTAAGTTACAGAGTAAGCGATGTTAAAACAGAAAAGCCGTTCGGATAATTGTTTTTTCATTTAATTGAAGAGACGAGTAATGCAGGTACATTGTGAAAATGTTATTGACGTTTATTTTGAATTATGAGTCACAAACACTTCCTTAATTTTATTCCTGAATAAACAGCAGAAAAGGGACATTTTTGTGAAAGTGTCATAACTTTCTCATTACTTGTCCACTCCAGGAAAGGGAGGAACTATTTTAAAGCTATTAAAAGAACTACAAGAATCAAACCTCAAATTAGGTATTAAATCAATGTTCATGTCTATATTATCAAATAATAATCCATAAATGGGCTCCTGTATGCTTGTAGACATCGGTCATGGCCGATCAGCTTGCTGAATTCGGTCATGTGATCTCATGTTGCAGCGTTCACTACTTTGAGATTTGAGATAGAAAAGGAAGCTAAGTGTATATTGTTTATACATGAAATTCATCAGGAGTTGAAGAAATCAACACAATTGACTGTAAAAAAAAGTCAACTAACTTAACTTAAAAAACTGACCAGTGGTTTAGTCCAGAAAATGTCCTAGCTTGAACTGAACAGATCGAAGCAGTTCCAGTAGATGTGCTTGTGTGTGTACTGTCCACGGAAGTTATACAAATCCTTGTCTGACTTTGCTAGCAGTAGATGCCTCTGGAGGTAGCAGGCAGCAGTCCTCCCGATTACCCATAATGCTCATGTTTGTGTTGACGTCCGGTTCGGATGGGAGCACAGCATTCAGGCTGGTGTTGTGTTCTCTGTGTCTGCAGTGTCTGTGGTGCCTCACCACCAACAACTGCAGCGACTACCCCGTCAGCTGGTTGCTGCCGCCGCCCTCGCTCTGCCCGCTGGCCGAGGCTCGCTGGGGCGTGTGCTGGTGTGAGTGGATCTCTTTGGATTCTCAGGAACATCCAGACAGTAGATGTTGTGCTCAACCACCGAGGATCCATCCGTTCTGTTACATGTTCTACATGGTGTTCCACACTGGGCCAACATCCAGAACACACCTTAGGTCGCGGGCCGAACAGGATAAACATTTATTAAACGCGCTAAAACTACAGTTTTAAACTTTCAAAAAGTAATTTTTTAATGCAGACGGAACCGAAACTCTATCCCCTAGCCATGTCTGCATCTGGTACCACGTCCAGAACCAGTACCGGGTGAAGGTTAGGGTCATAGAGTTTAATATCACTATCACTAGAGATGACACGCAGGCTTGTTGCTATTGTCCAAGAAACATAGAGAGCGACGCCATGTTGGACTGATCTAAAAACAACGAGACAGTCAAACGACCATCAAATGTTTAATTTTGGTCTAATTCTAAAATCTCTGATCATCAGACGAATAATCCCCTGGTCATGGTCATTATGAAGTGCAACAAATGAACAACATTTCAAACTTATTAATAAATATGTTATTATATAGGAATCTGTTGGAATTATTGTGTTAATGGTTGAAAAGTTACAGTAAATCAGAGAAAATAAACAGTGGAGCTCCGGTGTTTTTATAGGGTTAATTGGACATCAGGAAACGATAAGTTGGGTACACCCAAAAACATAGATTTTTGACTTGGGGAGGTTTTTAACCATGCGTCAGTATGTGACGAGTTGGGGATGAGAATGTGTTGGTTACCAGAGCAGGATAACATCCGGCCTTTAAGAACAAAAACAGATCACCCAGTGGGCCGGATCCGGCCCCCGGGCCTTGACTTTAACCCATTCGCTGTAGATGATCAGAAGCTCAGAGAAGTGTCAGCTGCAGTGATGAACACATGCAAACACACATGCAGGCGTGGCAGACGTTTTGTGCCAAATAAACAAATCCGTGTTAATAATCTGCAGATGATGAACTTTGCTTGGTAACATATCAGTCGTCTGTGCCGGCTGTTCTCTCCAGCCACCTGCTGCTGAATCATTTAGGTCACATTTACAGCACAGGAGTCCACAGAGGACAAAGGTCTCCGATAAGAGTGGATTGACAGATACCGGTCTGATCACTTCTGCTTTTTCAGTCTGAACTGGGTCTCTTTCCAAACCTTTAACGTTTCCTAATGTTCTGACTTTTGGCTGAATGAAGTCTGTCTGATCTGGGTCAGGTCTCCCTCTGCTCCAATGAAAAACTGTTTATGTTTGCAAAGAACAAGAACTAGAGAGGTTGTTTAGAATCCCAGCTCAGGTTTGAAGAAATCAAGGAAGGACTGTTCTAACCGAACCGGTCTGGCTGAATCAAAGACTTACCAGCAGGATTCTTTGCAGGGGTTGACGTTTTTTTATTTGTTTTTTTTTTAATGATTTCTTGCAGACAGGTTATTATTGACTCTTTAGGCATTTTGTTTGGTGCTGTTGAGTTGATCACTTCCCTCAAACATGGCGTGGTATAAACGGTTAAATAATCCCAACCAGATTCCATGTTTCAAATCGTTTCATGCAACAGGTTTCGTTTTCACTCAAACAGCTGCAGTCTCTGCTGCTCAGCCAACTTCTCAAGAGTTGAACAGACTCCAGGCTCACTTGGGCTGAGTTTCATTTCTGAGGAAACCTTGCAGTTCTGCAGAGTGATCAGCAGGTGGCGACCACGCTCCTCCTCATTTCTCTAAGGTTGTGTTTTTCTGCTTACTTGTGTCTGCCAGTGAACTTCGAGGCCCTGATCATCACGCTGGGTGTGCTGGGCGGATTCATTCTGATCAGCATCACAGTCTGCTGCTGCTACTGCTGCTGCTGCAGGAGGACGCGCTCGTCAAGGTCAGCTCACGCTGCGCTCACTCTTTGAAAAAGAGACCTAAAAGGCCTCGTTTGATTCCTTCAAACACTGGGAAAAATGAGCAGGAAAGCAGAGCTTGAAAAGAAACAACTATTCATCTGTCTGTCCACTTCCTGCTGCTTATCCTGGGCTCAGGAGGGTGGGAGGAGTCTATGGACAGGTGCCCTGACCTCCCTCCTCTCAGATCCGTTCTCTGTTCTGTCTGAGGAACCCGGAGCTCCTCCAGCCCTGCAGATCCACACAGTTCCTCCAGAAGAGGAGAGAAAAGAGAGACTCTAAAATACTTCATTTCCTTCATTTGGGGCAGGAGCTCTTCCCCTTCCTGAGGAGGGCAACAGTTGAGGGAAAGATGGAACACTTTAGTTAGAAGTTGACCTAAATTTCAGAAACATTTGCAGTGAATTTGTAGTACTTAAAAATACTTAATACATGCCAATTTTGTAAACATATTTAGTGTGTTGCTTAAACATGAGCTAAACTCCAAATTAGCCCAAAAACTTTAGTAGAGGCCAAATTAGCCAAAAAAAGCTAGCATAGCCTACTAGATAAACTCCAAAAATCTCCTCAGTAAACCAAATTAGTCAAAAATGTTGCTAAAATATTAGCTGAACTCCAAATTAGAGTGAAAAAAACCTCAGTAGATCCCAAATTAGCCAAATGAGTTATCATAATGCTGACATAACAGCTCAGTGTCATTTTTTTTCACTATAAACATATCCCATGAACACGTTAAAGGTTTGTTGTTAATCTCCTTAAAATGTTAACATTTGAAGACTTTGTCATTCATTTCCTATGGAGCATATTTTGCTCCATATTTCGAAAAGTTTATTAATTCCACAGATACAAGCAGTAATTTTCTGAACGAACTGAACATTTTGATACCAAGATTGCTAAAATCGCTGAAAGTGTGGTTTAGTGCCAAAAACATACGGAAAGGAGCAGGAGAATCACTACAGTGTGAATGCTTACGAAGCAATCACACAGTTATCAATTCCCAACCCCTACAAAATGGCTCTCATTCAAAAGGCTAGAGCGCCCCCTGTAGAATGTGCTGACTGCAGGTCAGTCTGAGGAATCACAGCATCCTGCTTCCACAGCGCACACCTGAGGTCTGGGTTCATCCTTTCACAAGAAAAAACCCATGGATTTCTCCTGGATTTTTTTACTTAGAATTGTTCTAATCAAATCTCCATCTTTGCTCCCTTTCAACTCGTACTTTCGTGTTTTAGTGATTAAAGTTGGACAAAAGCCTCATTATTTACTGGAATGTCAGACAGGCTAAATGAAGCTGCAGAGAGCGCAGGATCGTCTCCTGAAAAACTGCTGTTTGGTTTCATCTACGAGTCGCTCCTCCTGGAGTCCTCCAGTCACGTCTGCTTTCATCCTCAGGTCTGACAGAGACGAGGAGCGAATGGCCAGGAGGAGGGAGGAGATCAGACAGCGCTCTGAAGAACGGTGAGAGCTTCAGCAAACTGCATCTGTCAGCCTCTCCTGACAGATCCAGGAAGTCTGAAGTCAGTCCTCCTTCAGGCGTCGTCCTCCTCGGGGCACGCAGCATCAACGTTTCAGACGTCCCAGGCTGCAGGTTTTGGCTGATGTGTGGTGTGAACGCTGTGATTCGGGTTTCAGCTGCTTGTGTTTTGCTCCCTCTGATGCCTTTAGAAGCTTTCCCAGACTAATAGTGAAAAAAGTCGAGTCTTTGTGCTGTCGAACAGCCAAGACTTTCTGCAAACTTTCTGTTAGATCATTCCGAGCTTTGATACGTCGCTCTCTTAAGCTTCACTCAGCTCTCCATTCCTCAAAGTTTGAAGTCTTTAACTCTTTAAGAAAAGATGCAGAACAACTTTTACATTTAAGTATTAGTTATTCTTTTACGAGTTCAGTTATTTCTGAAGTCATTGCTGTTAGATGTCTAAAACCAATGATGACTAAGATCTATTTAAAACATGTTAAAACAGTTTGATCCTCTATTTAAAACATATTAAAACAGTTTGATCATCTATTTAAAACATGTTAAAACAGTTTGATCCTCTATTTAAAACATATTAAAACAGTTTGATCATCTATTTAAAACATGTTAAAACAGTTTGATCATCTATTTAAAATATTAAAACAGTTTGATCATCTATTTAAAACATATTAAAACAGTTTGATCATCTATTTAAAACATGTTAAAACAGTTTGATCATCTATTTAAAACATGTTAAAACAGTTTGATCATCTATTTAAAACATATTAAAACAGTTTGATCATCTATTTAAAACATGTTAAAACAGTTTGATCATCTATTTAAAACATGTTAAAACAGTTTGATCCTCTATTTAAAACATATTAAAACAGTTTGATCATCTATTTAAAACATATTAAAACAGTTTGATCATCTATTTAAAACATGTTAAAACAGTTTGATCATCTATTTAAAACATATTAAAACAGTTTGATCATCTATTTAAAACTTATTAAAACAGTTTGATCATCTATTTAAAACATGTTAAAACAGTTTGATCATCTATTTAAAACATATTAAAACAGTTTGATCATCTATTTAAAACATGTTAAAACAGTTTGATCATCTATTTAAAACTTATTAAAACAGTTTGATCATCTATTTAAAACATGTTAAAACAGTTTGATCATCTATTTAAAACATGTTCAAACAGTTTGATCATCTATTTAAAACTTATTAAAACAGTTTGATCATCTATTTAAAACTTATTAAAACAGTTTGATCATCTATTTAAAACATATAAAAACAGTTTGATCATCTATTTAAAACTTATTAAAACAGTTTGATCATCTATTTAAAACTTATTAAAACAGTTTGATCATCTATTTAAAACATGTTAAAACAGTTTGATCATCTATTTAAAACATGTTAAAACAGTTTGATCCTCTATTTAAAACATGTTAAAACAGTTTGATCATCTATTTAAAACATGTTAAAACAGTTTGATCATCTATTTAAAACATGTTAAAACAGTTTGATCATCTATTTAAAACATGTTAAAACAGTTTGATCATCTATTTAAAACATGTTCAAACAGTTTGATCATCTATTTAAAACTTATTAAAACAGTTTGATCATCTATTTAAAACTTATTAAAACAGTTTGATCATCTATTTAAAACATATTAAAACAGTTTGATCATCTATTTAAAACTTATTAAAACAGTTTGATCATCTATTTAAAACTTATTAAAACAGTTTGATCATCTATTTAAAACATGTTAAAACAGTTTGATCATCTATTTAAAACATGTTAAAACAGTTTGATCCTCTATTTAAAACATGTTAAAACAGTTTGATCATCTATTTAAAACATGTTAAAACAGTTTGATCATCTATTTAAAACATGTTAAAACAGTTTGATCATCTATTTAAAACATGTTAAAACAGTTTGATCATCTATTTAAAACATATTAAAACAGTTTGATCATCTATTTAAAACATGTTAAAACAGTTTGATCATCTATTTAAAACATATTAAAACAGTTTGATCATCTATTTAAAACATATTAAAACAGTTTGATCATCTATTTAAAACATGTTAAAACAGTTTGATCATCTATTTAAAACATATTAAAACAGTTTGATCATCTATTTAAAACATGTTAAAACAGTTTGATCATCTATTTAAAACATGTTAAAACAGTTTGATCATCTATTTAAAACATGTTCAAACAGTTTGATCATCTATTTAAAACTTATTAAAACAGTTTGATCATCTATTTAAAACTTATTAAAACAGTTTGATCATCTATTTAAAACATATTAAAACAGTTTGATCATCTATTTAAAACTTATTAAAACAGTTTGATCATCTATTTAAAACTTATTAAAACAGTTTGATCATCTATTTAAAACATGTTAAAACAGTTTGATCATCTATTTAAAACATGTTAAAACAGTTTGATCCTCTATTTAAAACATGTTAAAACAGTTTGATCATCTATTTAAAACATGTTAAAACAGTTTGATCATCTATTTAAAACATGTTAAAACAGTTTGATCATCTATTTAAAACATGTTAAAACAGTTTGATCATCTATTTAAAACATGTTAAAACAGTTTGATCATCTATTTAAAACATGTTAAAACAGTTTGATCATCTATTTAAAACATGTTAAAACAGTTTGATCATCTATTTAAAACATGTTAAAACAGTTTGATCATCTATTTAAAACATATTAAAACAGTTTGATCATCTATTTAAAACATGTTAAAACAGTTTGATCATCTATTTAAAACATGTTAAAACAGTTTGATCATCTATTTAAAACATGTTCAAACAGTTTGATCATCTATTTAAAACTTATTAAAACAGTTTGATCATCTATTTAAAACTTATTAAAACAGTTTGATCATCTATTTAAACATATTAAAACAGTTTGATCATCTATTTAAAACTTATTAAAACAGTTTGATCATCTATTTAAAACTTATTAAAACAGTTTGATCATCTATTTAAAACATGTTAAAACAGTTTGATCATCTATTTAAAACATGTTAAAACAGTTTGATCATCTATTTAAAACATGTTAAAACAGTTTGATCATCTATTTAAAACATGTTAAAACAGTTTGATCATCTATTTAAAACATGTTAAAACAGTTTGATCATCTATTTAAAACATGTTAAAACAGTTTGATCCTCTATTTAAAACATGTTAAAACAGTTTGATCATCTATTTAAAACTTATTAAAACAGTTTGATCATCTATTTAAAACATGTTAAAACAGTTTGATCATCTATTTAAAACATGTTAAAACAGTTTGATCATCTATTTAAAACATGTTAAAACAGTTTGATCATCTATTTAAAACATGTTAAAACAGTTTGATCCTCTATTTAAAACATGTTCAAACAGTTTGATCCTCTATTTAAAACATATTAAAACAATTTGATCCTCTATTTAAAACTTATTAAAACAGTTTGATCATCTATTTAAAACATGTTAAAACAGTTTTGATCCTCTATTTAAAACATGTTAAAACAGTTTGATCATCTATTTAAAACATATTAAAACAGTTTGATCATCTATTTAAAACATGTTAAAACAGTTTGATCCTCTATTTAAAACATATTAAAACAGTTTGATCCTCTATTTAAAACATGTTAAAACAGTTTGATCATCTATTTAAAACATGTTAAAACAGTTTGATCATCTATTTAAAACATGTTCAAACAGTTTGATCATCTATTTAAAACTTATTAAAACAGTTTGATCATCTATTTAAAACTTATTAAAACAGTTTGATCATCTATTTAAAACATATTAAAACAGTTTGATCATCTATTTAAAACTTATTAAAACAGTTTGATCATCTATTTAAAACTTATTAAAACAGTTTGATCATCTATTTAAAACATGTTAAAACAGTTTGATCATCTATTTAAAACATGTTAAAACAGTTTGATCCTCTATTTAAAACATGTTAAAACAGTTTGATCATCTATTTAAAACATGTTAAAACAGTTTGATCATCTATTTAAAACATGTTAAAACAGTTTGATCATCTATTTAAAACATGTTAAAACAGTTTTGATCATCTATTTAAAACAAATTAAAACAGTTTGATCATCTATTTAAAACATGTTAAAACAGTTTGATCATCTATTTAAAACATGTTAAAACAGTTTGATCATCTATTTAAAACATATTAAAACAGTTTGATCATCTATTTAAAACATGTTAAAACAGTTTGATCATCTATTTAAAACATGTTAAAACAGTTTGATCATCTATTTAAAACATGTTCAAACAGTTTGATCATCTATTTAAAACTTATTAAAACAGTTTGATCATCTATTTAAAACTTATTAAAACAGTTTGATCATCTATTTAAAACATATTAAAACAGTTTGATCATCTATTTAAAACTTATTAAAACAGTTTGATCATCTATTTAAAACTTATTAAAACAGTTTGATCATCTATTTAAAACATGTTAAAACAGTTTGATCATCTATTTAAAACATGTTAAAACAGTTTGATCATCTATTTAAAACATGTTAAAACAGTTTGATCCTCTATTTAAAACATGTTAAAACAGTTTGATCCTCTATTTAAAACATGTTAAAACAGTTTGATCATCTATTTAAAACATGTTAAAACAGTTTGATCATCTATTTAAAACATGTTAAAACAGTTTGATCCTCTATTTAAAACATGTTAAAACAGTTTGATCCTCTATTTAAAACATATTAAAACAATTTGATCCTCTATTTAAAACTTATTAAAACAGTTTGATCATCTATTTAAAACATGTTAAAACAGTTTGATCCTCTATTTAAAACATGTTAAAACAGTTTGATCATCTATTTAAAACATATTAAAACAGTTTGATCATCTATTTAAAACATGTTAAAACAGTTTGATCCTCTATTTAAAACATATTAAAACAGTTTGATCCTCTATTTAAAACATGTTAAAACAGTTTGATCCTCTATTTAAAACATGTTAAAACAGTTTGATCATCTATTTAAAACATGTTCAAACAGTTTGATCCTCTATTTAAAACATGTTCAAACAGTTTGATCATCTATTTAAAACATGTTAAAACAGTTTGATCATCTATTTAAAACATGTTAAAACAGTTTGATCATCTATTTAAAACATGTTCAAACAGTTTGATCATCTATTTAAAACATATTAAAACAGTTTGATCATCTATTTAAAACATGTTAAAACAGTTTGATCATCTATTTAAAACATGTTAAAACAGTTTGATCATCTATTTAAAACATGTTCAAACAGTTTGATCATCTATTTAAAACATATTAAAACAGTTTGATCATCTATTTAAAACATGTTAAAACAGTTTGATCATCTATTTAAAACATATTAAAACAGTTTGATCATCTATTTAAAACATGTTAAAACAGTTTGATCATCTATTTAAAACATGTTCAAACAGTTTGATCATCTATTTAAAACTTATTAAAACAGTTTGATCATCTATTTAAAACATATTAAAACAGTTTGATCCTCTATTTAAAACATATTAAAACAGTTTGATCATCTATTTAAAACATGTTAAAACAGTTTGATCATCTATTTAAAACATGTTCAAACAGTTTGATCATCTATTTAAAACATATTAAAACAGTTTGATCATCTATTTAAAACATATTAAAACAGTTTGATCATCTATTTAAAACATATTAAAACAGTTTGATCCTCTATTTAAAACATATTAAAACAGTTTGATCATCTATTTAAAACATGTTAAAACAGTTTGATCATCTATTTAAAACATGTTCAAACAGTTTGATCATCTATTTAAAACTTATTAAAACAGTTTGATCATCTATTTAAAACATATTAAAACAGTTTGATCATCTATTTAAAACATATTAAAACAGTTTGATCATCTATTTAAAACATGTTAAAACAGTTTGATCATCTATTTAAAACATGTTAAAACAGTTTGATCATCTATTTAAAACTTATTAAAACAGTTTGATCATTCGTAACATCTGCAGCTGTTTTTTTCTGTTTTCTTCAGCTACCTTTGATTTAACACTGATCTTGGTAACTCCTGTAGAGAGCATCAAACACTCTTAAAGATCATTGCAGAGTAAATAAAGAAATAAATGCTATTCTATATTGCATTCCAACGCAGCAGCTGGACTGCTGCTGGTTTGTGGGAGCAGGTGTGTTACGTTTGATTTACACACCTGGACCACATGTCTGCGTATTCCTTCAGATTCATGAATCATTTATTATGAGAAAACCTCTCTCTATTCCAGCTCTAGTCATCTAGTCACTGAAATTCTTCAGTGTTATCTGTTTATCAAACAAGCAGTAGATGGAAATGTTTGCTGGGCTCTTGTTTATGGAGAGCGTTCTGTGAAGGTGTGGACATTCCAAAACCAGAGAGACACTCGTGATTGAGGTTGACAGACTTTGAGATGTTATGAATGTTGAAGTGGAGAACTATCAACTCAAATGAAAGTCTTCTACGACAATTATAGCACTTTAAATGAACAAAACATGCATGCTGACCTGTGCTGACTTGTACTGACGTGTGCTGTTTGTTACTAACTTGTAGTACTGACCTGTCTGACTTGTATTGAATGGGAGGCTGATGGTTCCCTTCTTTATTTGTAGATCAGAGGTCCCCAACTAATTTAGCGAGAGGTCCAGAAACTCTGTCAGCTCGATAGAAGAGGGTCCGAGCATGAAAGAACGTTCAGACGATAATTCACACTTCTGTTCTTTTGTTTAATTGCTATGTGAAGTTACATTGGCAAAGACTTCTTTATCTTATTGTATCAACAAGTATCTCTCTCATTCATTTTTGCTCAAAAGTACTTAAATGTACTTAACTATATTGAAGAGTAAAAGAAATATTGCACATAATCTTCCTTTTAGTGCAAATATGTGCTCTTTCATTTTGCAGTATTTCACTTCAAGTGCAACAGGTAACATGAATGTACCTCAAAAGAATTCAGAATGAATCCCTTTTCTTGTGCAAATGGTAACTTTCCTTTTTACAGCCATTAACAGAAGGTTGTCAATAATACTACATATTGATCATTCTAGTAATGACTTTGATAAGTGCAAAAAACTTTATAAATAAAGATAAACTGCAAAATAGACTTATGTCAGTGTAAGAAATCTGCATGAGGACTGGGGGCTAACATGTTAAATCTGAGAAGGAAAGAAGTCAAAGTCATTCTGAGGAATGTGTGTTTTGTTTTCATGTGCACATGCTCATGGGTAAGCTGGGGGCGGTGCTTGTTTTTAACCACGTGGAAAAGACTGATTCACAACTGTAGGTAGAACCACACATGTTTAGTGTGTCCAATGACATTTGATAAGAGAAAGAAAACGTCTCCTTTCGTTCTCTTAAGCTTGTTATGATGCTGTTAGCGTCTGTGTTGTACGCGCGTCCTGTCTGCTTCTTTGTGTTTTTTTCTCTGTCGTCGCTCATCCTGGCGGGTTTTTGGTGTCAAATGTTTTGTGTCTTGCAGTACTGCTTGATACTGGCGCTTTAATACGAGCAGCAGACTCCATGCTCAAATACACACGGGCCTGTAGAACTCACTGCAGGGAAAATGAAAGCGAAAGCTTCGGTCCACTCATCTCAGGAGTTTTCAGGCTCCACGTTTCTCATTTCAGACAGCGTCAGTGTTCACTCCATCAGTCCATGACATGTAAACATTAACACACCGCTAGGAACTTTTGCCGGTTGAAGGACCCCGGTTGACCTGTAGCTGTCCTCGCGCGCGCCAGTGGGTAAAAATAAATGTAATATCATACTTCTTCATAAAAAGGCTTGGCGGTCCAGATAAAAGGACGGCGGTGCGCCAGTTAGGGACCCCAGGTGTAGATATTTTCAAAATGTTGTCCAAAAACGTTGATACATAAACCTCGTTTTCAAAACAGAAACTTCCTCTTTAGATTTTACCAACCAACAAATCAGCACTGAAAACATGAAGTCTGAATCTAATCACCAGACGTAATCTGTTCGGTGGAGTTCATATGACAACGACAAAGAAAAACTCTTTTACCTCAGAGTATTACAGTCCAGAATCCACTTTCAGTCTTATGAACCCAAAAGGGTTCTACTGGTGGTAACTTTTCTGTTCCGTTTGTTTTTCCTGACAGGAAAGTGGAGCGGAAGACCCGGCACGACGAGATCCGCAGGAAGTACGGTACGTGTGACCGCCTCCGTCATCCTCTGTAACATGCAGGGTTGCAGGTCTGATCTGCTCACATGAGGAAGCTGTTTGTTCAGGACTGAAAGACGCTGGAGGAAATGATCCTGTGAAGCTGCTGTCAGTCCACCGCCAGCTCAGCTCGTCTGACTCCATCAGATCCCACTCAGGATCTCACACGTCCATGTTTGGGTTAAAGATGAAGTTCTTTCAAGTTTAGAATCAGGCAAATACACAATTAGGATTGTCATCTTAATCACATTAATCATGATTAATTAATGAGACATTTTAGTGTATTATTTTTTTAATGGCATTAATGTCATTGTTACTTCTGTGTTCTGCACACTGGAACAGCAAGATAACATTATTAGAGCTTCAGTTCTGTTATAAGCCTATTTTTGAGTTTAAATTGTTTAGTTTTTATGTCGTTTGTTTCACCCCCGAGGCGTGTACGAACTGTAGTTCCTTTTTATAAACAGTGATCGTCAGGAGAAGTTTAAAACTAGCTTCATTTTCGAGGGAAAGTTCACCTCTTAGTGATTGTTTTTGTTCAGATAATGAAGCAAAAGTATATAAAAAAAAACAAAGTCTAAATAGTTCAATTCCTCCGCTATGTTTCATTTATTCCTTCTTAGATTCAGTTTCTTTTCTTTTGGAATTTTGAACTCCAAAACAGCCTAAAAAACACTTAAAAACAAAGTCTAAATTAGCCAAAAGAGTAGAAAAACATGTAGCTAAAATATTAGCTGAACTTCAAAATAGCCTAAAAAAAAAAAATCCCAAAATATTAGTCCAAAAACCAGCAGAATGCTAATTTTTAAAACTTTGAAAATGTAACATTTTAACGTAATTATAATAAAAAGATAGGAATATTCTTCCAGAATAAATCAACTTAAACCTTAACTAACTATCAATGTTTTACCCTCCATATATATATTTTTGTCAAATGTCAGGCCATCAATAACTAAAATAAAATGATCTGGAGGGCCAGATCCGGCCCCTGGGCCTTGACTTTGACATGTGCTCTTGGAGAAGCTGGAGTCCTTTCTGGACCTCCTCCTCCCTCCATCCTCTGAAATGCTGCGTTCAAAGACGTCTGTGAAAGTTGCCGCTGTGGCTGCAGCTGTCTAACAGGACCCTCCAGACGACTCCTGTGGGGAGACCAGTCCAGCGCCCCTGAGAACGCCCCCCCCGAAAAGCTGTGATCTCCACCCAGACTGGTAGCTCTGTGATTGGACCCTCTCCTGCTTCTTGTGTGCAGGGCTGATCGGTGACGCTGACCACCCCTACAGCAAGTTCGAGAACGAGTGAAGCCAGCGCAGCGCCTGACCCCCATGGCCCCGCCCCCAGCTTTAGACTTCTTCTATTGCATCCACACATCAATGACAGGCACGGTGCAGGCAGCAGAGGACACGATAGGTTCCAGAAGAACCCGTGGAAGGTGGAGCGGATGGAAGAACGTGTCATTTTTAGTTATTGCATCATTCAGACAAACAAAACCTGTTTTTAATTGTTCTCTTCTGTTATTTTTAATCACAAAATCTCTTTTTCCATCTCCTGCTCTTATTGATCTTCACACACACTGTTGATTTCTGGATGACATTGTAGCAGTGATGTCTTCAAGCACACAAATAAAAAGAGGAAAGAAAAGACTCAGCTGTTCTCTGGTGAGGAGCTGCAGAACTGTGAGGATCGGATCCAAACATTGGTCCGGTCTCACATGGAAGCAAACAAAGGCTTAGAGAAGTCTGTCTGTGGTTGTCTCATTTTCTGTCTTGTTTTCATGTGGCTGTGTGGTCAAACGCTTTGGCTTGTTTTCTGTGAAATGTACTTTACACCAGGGGTCCCCAAACTACGGTGATTCTTCCGCTCCTTTACGTTTTTCAGTAAGTTCAAACTCAGTCATCCTGTCAGTGATCAAAACGTTCAGCTCCTTCAGGACATTACTGCTTCTACTTTTGATATTTATAGACTATAGTTTTTGAAATATTGAGCAAAGTGAGCTTCACAGGAAATGAATGAGAAAGTCTATTTCAAAATTGTAAGTAGATCAGCAACAAGATTTTAAATATATTTGAACTATGTTTTCATCTTTTATAGTAACTAAAAAAAAATTTGGAGTTTAGCTATTATTTTAGCAACATACTGAAGTTGTTGGCTACTTTGTATTCTACTGGGGTATTTATAGGCTAATTTAGAGTTTAGCTTGTATTTTAGCTTCATGCTAACTTTTTGACTATATTAGATAACTGAGGATTTTAAAGCTACTTAGAAGTTTAGATAGTATTTAAGTAATGAGCTAGCTTTTTTGGCTAATTTTGAGTTTAGCTCATATTTAAGCGAAACACTAAATATTTTTGCATATTATTTAAAATTTGTCTACGTGTGGCTTTCTTGAAAACCACAAATGTTAACGTTGAGGCTGTGATTATTGCACTTTTTCACAGATGTGGGACCGACCTGGCCCCAGATCAGAGAAGAAAACAGTTATGTGGCCCTCACAAGAAGAAGTTTGGGGACCAAACCAACCTTACGTTGGAGAACTTCTCTTGGATATATGTAACCCTTTAACAGTGGAGCTCCAGTGTTTATGTTCTTTGATTGACTGTAACTTTCAACCGTTAACAGGATAATTCCAGTAGATTCTGAAGGAGGAAAGCGGGTCAATAAGCCACTTTTCTCCTTCAGAATTTACTGGAATTAGATTGATCATATCAATGCTTGAAAAGTTCAAGATTTTGTGTTCAAGCATCACTGACGATGCTTCAGGTGTTAAAGGGTTAAAATACACTTATCTATTTAGCACTGGGATAGGAAACTTCATTTTTCAATCATTGATTTGGTGTTTGTCGTGCATAGAAGTTGGTAAACTAGAAAGGATTCAAATATTCAGTTTTATTCAAAACGTTTTCTGTTTTTCAGAATTGAAACAAATTTTGTGTCTTCTCAAAGGTTGTTTTAATAACTGTCTTCAGGTCTGCGTTGTTGGTTCTGGACTCTCTTGTCATCTTCATGGCAACAGTTCATCTATTCTCTATCAGGTTCAGGTCAGATGAGAGACGGTCCATCAGCCACAGTAACACGGTCACAGAAGCAGCTTCGGTTCCTTGATCCGCGTGCTCAAGTCCTCTGCCAGCAGAGGGCAGCAGATTTCCTGATAGATTCTGCTCTGACTGTAGACTTCAGGAAACTCCGCAGCTCAGCTGAAGCTGAGGAGAACTGCTGCAGGGTCAGATCAGGAGCACCCGTCCTCAGCACGCTGCCGTTCTTCACTTCCTGCTCACGCAGACGAACAACAAGTCCCAAATTTGAAGTGTGGAAAACCTAAAAGCTGCAGACAGATCTGAACCTGTCATGTTAGCTTCATGCTACAAATCTCATGCAGTTAATAATGAAGGAACAACTGTGCCTGCCTGTTTCTCAGTGCTGATCCACTGTTGATTCCAGGGCCTGAAAAATTACAAAATCTCATTGTTCCTTTCACGGGAAGAAGAAAAAAAGTCGTGTCATTGTTCCAACCAACTATATGGAGATTGATATAAAATTTAGATTGTATTTATTCTAAAAGGGACAGGACAAAAAAAAGCATTGTTACAGTCTGAAATGTAACCAATGCCTTATCCACAGGCCGTCTAACAGCTAATCTGCAGACCAGGTCCGTAATGACTTAAAATATTCCTTTGTATCTGTTTCAAATGAATTTTACAACAGGTCCTGGTGGCACCAGTTTTCACCATTTCCAGTAGGGATGTAAAGGATATTAGATGCATTTGGAAAATTTGATCGGGTAGTGGGAGTAACAGCAGTATCGGTCAGGGATGTAAAAAATAGATATGTATCAAAAATTGATGGAGCAACTGCAGCAATTGAAAACCACAGATATGAAAAAGATTATGTTGGCTAGAAGGTAGAAAATCAATCGAGAAGTTAACTGATTTCTGGCAAACTACAGTTTCTCCTGTTTATTTTTCCACGGTCTTTGTCTTTTTCTGTTCATGTGATGCAAACAAAGACGTCCCAACATAAGCTTCCTTATTCCAAGTGAATATGTGAATATATTTCTCTGTCAAATGCTGTGCATTATTATTTAAATATGAAAATATTTTTATAAAAATAAAAAGTATTTACATTTTAGAATTTTTGGTAAAAAGAGTCTGACTGTGTCGTACCAAAATGTTAAGTTGAATCCTTTACGTATTGATTCATGGAACATATATCGAGATGTGTATCGAATCGTGTGAGAGGGAAAGATGATACACATCTCTAATTAACAGTATAACAACACAGAACATTTGGAGTCGATGCCCCCATCCTAACATGTGGTGTCTGTGTTTATACATATATAAAACAAGCAATAAACAGTTACACACTGCCAGTCATCAGATACCCTGCAGGAATAATAAGATGGCCAAAGGAAGAGATACAGATGTTAAGACACGAAAGCTCCTCACCATGCATGGAGGGTTCTATCCCAAATCCAGCACCCTGAGACTGTAGGCTAGCTGCAAGGAAGGAGGCCGAGGACTAGTGAGCATGGAAGCTACTATCCAGGATGCATGAATATGTCAAGCTCAAGTTCCCAATGAGTGAATGTCTCAGACAATGGAGAGCAGAGGATGTGATGCTTGAGGACAGAGACTCATGGGAGGACAAGCCCCTACATGGGATGTACCACCAGACAATACCTGAAGTGGCTGATATCCAGAAGTCCTACCAATGGTAGAGAGGGCTGACCTGCAGGACAGAACAGAAGCTCTGATCCTGGCAGCACAGGAACAAGCCCTGAACACCAGAGCAATAGAGGTTCAGATCTACACCAGACAAGACCCAAGGTGTAGACTGTACAAAGAGGAACAATCCAGAACATAACTGCAGGGTGGAAGATGCTGGCTGAGCGAGCAGACATGGAACACTAAAACCAAGTACCTGGAATAATATACAGAAACATGTGTACAGAATATGGACTGGAAACCCAAAATCAACATGGGAAACACCTCAGAAAGTGGTAGAGAATGAGAGAGCAAAGATCCTGTGGGACTTCCAGATCCAGACAGACAGGATGGTGATGGAGAACCAACCAGACATTGTAGTGGTGGATAAAGAACAGAGGAAAGCTGTTGTGGTGGATGTGGCAGAACCAAGAGATGGTAACATCAAGAAGAAGGAACATGAGAAACTGGAGAAATACCAGGAACTCAGAGAGGAACTGGAGAAAACTTGGAAGGTGAAAGTGACAGTGATGCCCGAGGTCATTGGAGCACTCGGGGCTGTAACCTCCAAACTGGAGGAGGGGCTACAGCAGATCCTTGAAAGACCTCAGACATCTCAGTCCAGAAAAGAACAGGAAGAGCTAAGATACTGCAGGACCCTCAAGCTCCCAGGACTCTGGTAGAAGACCCGAGGATTATTTATTTATTTTTAATACATATATATTTCTGACCTGCAATTCTCATTTATAATTTATAGTAATGATTTTTCTAATTAAAAGTTATTTGCATATGTTCTTTATGCTTTTTTTGGTCATTCCATTTTTTTTCATTCTTTGACGTTTTTGGATTATCGATCTGCATATGCAATGATGAATACAGAAATTGTGTTACATAATTACATAATCATCTGAACTATTGATGCTTCGTGATTTTTAATGACCTGTAGCTGTGCTGGTTTGGTATAAATCTCTATTAGAAGTTTTGAACAGGATGTTGATAATTCATAAAGTAAATTAAAAATACTGTGAAATAAATCTTAAAAATATCATTACTTGTTTCGACTTTGATAATAAAAAAAATAGAGAATTTTTTCAATTTACTTTAGTTCAAACCAAGTTTTATTTACACAAATGCAAAATTAGAAAAACATCTCCTAATTATTTGGTTGCATAACTGAAGTACATCCATTTTATAGCACCATCAGAAGGATCCATATCACCAAAGCAAAACATACAGTTGAACGTTGTGCCTTATTACTTGATGACTAGATTATTTTCTCTTGTTTAATTTTTAAATTATTTATTTTATTTATTTATTTTTTAATCATTTACATTTTTTACACATATTTCCCCCACCGTAATTATTCTATGTTGGCATATTATTATTATTATTGTCATTGCTTTGTTTTGGATGCATTTGTCTAAATGTTCTGTAAATTAAGTTTATGTTCAATAAAGTTTATTTTTTTTAAAGAAAAAAAAAGCCCGCGCTGCGGTCTCTGTGTTTTTGTTTACTTCCGTGTGTAGAATCTGGCCAACATCCAATCAACTTAGGGCTACATTGGAATGACTGAACAGTCCAACCAATCAAATTCTAGAAAAATATAGTATCGCCCTCCCCGTCTAAAGCGGGGGTTCCTGTTTTCCGATGTTTTTAGTTCGAGCATAAAAGTTTAGAGATCGTCAACAAAAAATGTTTAAAGTTTGCAGAACATGTGGATAAAAGGATTGCCGACAGAGATTCAACAACAACCAACTTTATTTGACTCTTGAAGCAGCAAAATCAAGTAAGTTCTGAGTGAAAGCTGTGCTAGACTAGCTTAGCGGCTAACCGCTAGCTGCTGTTGAATGAATGAGACGGTGAACTGTGTTAGCGGTACACTGTGAGCGTGCGGTCAGGCTGGTCACAGGTGATTTAGACATTTCCAGCGCTCAGATCTTTACCTTGGATCTGGGCGGGACGCGAGCGATCATAGCTGGAGCAGCAGGGCTGATGGTGACCCGAGCTCGGCTGTTCTCTGTTGTTTTCTGATGGAAATCCAGCAAATGGAAAATAGAATTCACAGGGAGGATGCATGAGTTTTTAACATCAGCCTTTAATTTCTTTCCCATTTTCTCAGTTTACTTCTTTTGCTGCTTTATGATTTGTTGTGTTGTGTTTTGGTAAAAAGCACCCTCTTTCTCTGGGGGTCACAGGCCCTCTCGAATATTTGCTGCTTAAATCTCATTGTTAATATATCCTGATTTCCTTCCATTTTAACCCCCCCCTCCTTTTTTTTAAATACATATTTTCTGCTTTAAAGGTTTTCAGTCTGCATGTGTGAGCATGTATGTGTCTGTATTTTAGCGTGTCACCCGCTATCATGGGGTTGTGTACTTTTGATAAGAGATTTGTCCACCATAAATACCATTTATTTTATTCTAGTTAACGTAATCATGAATATACTCATAATTTATGTACTGTGTGTATTTCCTGTTCAATTACAGCGTGAACAAAGTAATATTTTTTGCTCTAATTTGCAAGATATGTTCATATAAAAAATTGTTTGAATAGTCACTTTCTAAATATATATACCACATTTAGTTATACATTTAACATTTGTTTTGTATCCTACGTTTGTTTGTCTTGCATACAGAATCTTTCATGTTAACCTACTGTGAGGTATTTTGACAGTAAGTTGACAGAAACTAACAAAAGTTGTATTCAAAACAAAGACAAATCATATTTACACCAGAAATGTTAAACAAAAAACTAGATGTACTATTTATATATTTAGTTTAGTTTTTATTTGAGTCAAACTGAAGTACTCTACAATTTAGATTTATACTCAGTCCAATATGTATCTGCTATGTTTATAAAAAGATGCTGATATGAAACAGATGTTCTCAAAAATCTCTTTTAGAGCTGCTACACAGTGGTTGTAGTCGTAGTCCTCTAAATGGAAGCTAACTCTTCATCAGAAACACATTTTCTTCTGTAACCTCTGACACCAAACAACTCTTTTGGCTAGTTGTCTTTAATATTTTTAATTGGTCAAAAGGAACTGGAGGCGGGATTCAACAAATGTAGGGAGGTGGAAGGCCCTGCCCTGATGAGCGTTTGACAGAATGCAAATCTATTTGAATTTTAACCTACTGAATTCTACTTTTTGAGGTTTTAAATGCATTTTACTGTTCATTCCTCACTATAAAGAACCTCAAAGCGGTATTTTGATCTGTTCATGTATGTAAGAGTAATCTCTCAAAAACCTGCACAGTCTGCAGCAGCCCTCCATACCCACGAAAATGAGTGGTTGGAAACGTTCTGACGTGCCGACTGCTCTCTCCAGGAAGAATCTGCTCTGACAGCTCCGCTCCCAGACTAACACCAACCCTCTATTTATCCACAGAGCTAGTGATGAGCAGCAAAAAAACCTTTCATTTTAGATGCAGAATACTGCATATCTTCCAGTTGTGTCCTGTCCTCAAAAATATCAAGCTTAAATAGGTGTTTGTTATTTTAGTTGTGTTGCTCCTTTAAGAAAGCCACCCACCCATCTCTGGTCCAGAACAGCCGAGAATGAGGTGTTTGTGTGTTGTGGAGCAGTATAGCAGTATAGTAGGCCGGTGGTATGTGCATCTATCTTTGCGGAAGTTTGGATTTTTGTGCAAGAAATGCAGAGATACTTCCTCAAACTCTAGGATGATCTCATGAAGTGGAATGCAGCCACATGCAGCAACAGGCGGAGCGTCAGGAATCAAGCCGTTTTACTTCCGGGTAGGAGTGCAACGGATCACAAAACTCACGGTTCGGATCGTGTCACGGCTTAAGGGTCACGGTTCGGATCATTTTTCGGATCAGTAAAAAAAAAAAAAAAAAAAAAGACAAAAAGCTTCTATATAAAAGCTAAATTAATTTTTGAAAATGGTTCAAATCATATATTCAATACGCATATAAAGTACTTCACATACGCAATATTTATATATGCCACATGAAAACATTTGGTCATTGAGGCCTATTTATTTAAACAAAACATCTTGAAACTTTGACCACAAACAAAATGCTAAAACATGCAGTTTCTGATGATATTGATTGTCCCAAACCATGGCTTCTGATCTGTTCTGACCACGGGTTATCCGTTATCTGTTACACCTCTACTTCCGGGTATAAAATAACTCAAGAAATATAACCTATATACCTCAGCTTCTGGGACCCCAGGTGCAGCATGGGAAGGACCCTCTCCAGTTCGCCTACCAGGCAAAGATTGGGGTGGAGGATGCCACTCTCTACCTTCTCCACCGGTCCCTCTCTTACCTGGATGAGGGGGCCTGCACTGTGAGGATACTGTTCTTCGACTTTTCCAGTGCCTTCAACACCATCCAGCCCCCTCTACTCCAGAAGAAGTTCCTCTCACTGGCAGTGAACCCCCACCTGGTGACCTGGATCATGGACCATCTGGTGAGCAGACCACAGTTCGTCAGGATGGGGAGCTGCAGGTCCTCCATGCAGACCAGCGGCACGGTGCCCCACAAGGTACAGTTCTCTCACCTTTCCTCTTCACCCTCTACACCACTGACTTCCGCTACAACTCTGGTACGTGTCATATGCAGAAATTCTCAGATGACTTCAATTGTGGCATGTATCAAAGGGGCTGAGGGGTTAGGGGGGTGGTACAGGGGACTGGTGCAGGACTTTGTGGATTGGAGTCGGCGGAATGATCCACACCTGAACATTTCAAAAACAAAAGAAACGGTGCTGGACTTCCGCCGGACACCTGCTGCTCTACAGCCCATTGATGGAGCAGAGGTGGAGGTGGTCACCTCCTACAAATACCGGGGAGTTCTCCTGGACAATAAACTGAGCTGGTCACCAAATGTTGACGCCATCTACAAAACGACCCAGAACAATTTTACATAAATGATTAAAGGTAACCTTAACCAATTTCAACAGAAAAATCTAAGCATTATGTCAGCAACTTTTAACTGGTGAGAAAAGATCTTCTGCAGCTCCACATCTCAAAGCCAAAGTTAATGCTAGGGTTAGCATTAGCACAAATTAGAGAAGAATGAAATCATAATAACTCTAATAACCAAGTAAGCAGCATTCAGTGAAGTACTTGTAACCTTTGTCTAACTTTAACCAGGTTGTCAGAGAGAAATAATCCTCGACTAGTTTAATATCATCCAGAGGAATTTGGAGAAACAGCTGATCTGCTGTTCTGACTGCAGGCAGGATTACTGACATTTGTACTCTGATTTGTGAACCATCTAAGACAGGGGTCTCAAACTCAACTGTGGCCCCCGGGGCGATAACTTACAGCGCCCGTCGTAATATGAACTGTTAATGTTAGTGCGGCCAGCAAGATTGAGATGAATGACACTTGTGAGCAGAGCTGAAGAACCAATCACGGTGAGGTAAATGGCTCTGGAGGGCGGGACACCAGCCGGGCTGTCCAGTGTCTCGTTTGGTGTGAAAACTCCTTGAGACTGCGCTCGGCGTCCACAGTCCTGAAGTGAAGGAGGCTCTGTTAATACAGACATTTGAAACTGAATAAAATAATTAGTTTTCTCTAGTCCCCATATGTGGTTTCTTCAGTCGTCTGTGTCTGCTGTCTGGTCATTATTATTATTTTATTTATTTATTACTGATTGATTTATTTTTTAAATTCATTTTAAATGTATTTATTTATTTCATTAATTAATTTGTGTTAAAAATAAAGATATTTAAGAACATTGGAATGTTTTATTAATGTTTTATGTTCTCTTTTGAAAATCCTGATGCGGCCCAGCCTCACCCAGACTCCGCCTCCAGCGGCCCCCAGTGCAAATTAAGTTTGAGGCCCCTGATCTAAGAGGAGGAGAATGAATGCAACTTGTAATAGACATTTATAAAAAATATTCTACATTTTTTGGTTAGGTTACCTCTTATTTTCAAGTAAAATTGCTTTAACAGGATTCAGTTTTGCCGTTCTAAACCATATACACCAGAAGTCACTCTGCACTTGACCGGCGATGGGTGACGTAACGTGAAAAGGGTCTATTGGTCGTCTATGGGTCTGACCACTGAAACTGAAGACACATTACAGTGAAACAATTTAAACCTGTGAGTTATGGCCTAGCTAGTCATCGTCCGTTGATTCAATGTGCTAAACCAGGGGTGTCAAACTGCAGTCCTCGAGGGCCGGCCTCCTGCTGGTTTTTAAGAAATCCTGCCTCATCTGTTGCTGATTACCTGGATCAGGTGTGTTTAGCCAATGAAGAGCTCTCATAGAAAGGGTAGTTAGAAAACATGTAGGACACCGGCCCTCGAGGACTGGATCTTGACACCCCTGTGCTAAACAATAGTTAATATTTTAGAAAAACGCTACGTCAGTCAGAGAGTCAGTTTCTACTTCAGGCAGACGACTAAGCGTAGCACATCAATTCAGCACTCGGCAGAGAAGGGAAACCAAGTACTATGTACAGAATGATACATCAGGAACATTTTCAAAATAAAAGAGCCTTACTTATTGCGAGTTCATAGCTTCTGTACTACAGGTCTAAAATTAAATGTATCAGTTTAATTTAATTTTTTCTTTGCCTTCTTTAAATTTTGTATCGTTCAGTTTCCAGAATATTTTGTATTAAAATCTTGCCATTCACTACAAACTCCTGGATTTAGAGGATAAAATGCAAGAAAGAGTTTAGCTGGCTATAAATCCCGTTATAAAACTGTCAAAAACAGGAGATGTAGGACCCAAAATGCAGAAAACTGGACTTGGTGGTGAAACTTAAACATTTAATAAATAAACTAAAACAGAACAAAAACCCATGGAGAACCAAAAAGAGGAAAAGCAGATGACCCTTTATATTAGGGTCATCAAACTTTTTAAGATCACGGGATCACAGGGACAGATCTCAATTTTTTTACTTTTGCACAAGACGTATTATATGAGTTACAAATCAAGAATTATGCACGCACACAAATCCAAATTTATGCACAAATCAGAATTATATAATAAGATCATTGGCCCCACTAGGGCCAGAAGGACCACCACAGGGGCTGTCAGCACCAGAGAGCAGGGGGCATGGGCGTTGAGAGTGTAAACCCCAGGCCAGCCAGAGAATAGCCCTCCTGCTGCTCCAGGGGGCCCAGCACAAGGCCTCACCCGCCAGGGATCCCCTCCCCAGCCCCAGCGAGCATCCCACCACCACCTGGGAGCCAGGAGCAACCTCCAACCCCAGGCACAAACCAGGTCCCCCAAAAGAGACCCACCTCCCCCTACAAGCAACCACCAACTATTATTGTTGTGGTAAGGGATGTTTAATAAAAGGTGTAGTAGTTACACCAACTATGAGAAGCTGAGCAACTTTCCACAACTCTTTGGGCACACTGAATGTCAGCATTAGACGTTTTTCATCTTTTAGGGTGAAAGTAAAGAGAGAAAACTGCCCTCACCTGGGCTCCTCTACTTCTGTGTCTTATGCTCCAGCTGTTGCCTGCATCAGTTCCTGCACATGCATCTGTGGAGCTTCGTCTGCTGGTTCTCCTGATCCCGGTTGTTGGGCTGGTCTAGTTTTTCCACATAAAACGGCTCAGGGCTCTAACCGATAGTCCGCTGTCTTGACCTGGAGAACCACCTGCGTTGGAAGTTAGAGAACAAGAGGTGAAAATCACAGAGCAGAATAATATACGTCTCCAGCTAAACAGTCAAACGACCGCAGTTCGTTTTCTACCATTACTCACAAATCCCTCTGCATTTACCCGGACTTGGGACCGGCACATGAAAGCACTGGATTATGCCTCCTTGTGGTTGCATTACGTGTGTGAAATAGTTATTATTAGATGTGTAACGTCTAATAATAACTATTATCATTTAAATAATGATTCGATTCATATCATAATTAATTCAATTCAAATACTATTTTCCAATATCAACCTAAAGGATTTATTTTGGTTTGAAACTGAGTGTCACACCCATAGTTATTACGTTTTTTTTTTTTTTTTTTTTTGCACTGGGAGGAAACCGGAGCGCCTGTGAAAATCCACCCATGCACAGAAATAACAAACTAATTCTATCCTACCTTGAGTTAAGAACTTTTTTTATTTTAAGAAAGTCTTCCTACACTGAAAACTAAATCTTTTATAACTTCCACTAATTTCCTTTTTTTTACTTTTTCACTCCTACTTACTCTTTTCTTCTTTTAAAATCCTACAACTTTTAACTAAATTTTTTAAATCCTACTTTGTTTTTAAAAGCTACAATTTTTAACTAAGTTTTTTTTTATCCTACTTTTTTTTTTTTTTTTTTTTTTTAAACCTACAATTTTTAACTTAAATTAGACCCTACGATAATTCTATTTTCCTATATTCTAACTCCTGTTTGCGGACAGTTTCAGCTCCCACAGACAAAGAAGTTGAAAATCCTTCTTAATAAGCAGGGCTGCTTTGGTGTCAAGAGATGCTTTCTAAAGATAGAAGCAACTGTATCATTGACTGTGTCATTGTTCACATCGAGAACGACCATGATTAACTCTGGATTTTTCCAGATTTTAATTAGGTCTTTGTAAACAAGCAAGTGGAGCTTGGAGTCAATTTCTCCACTAGTTATCCCAGCGTTGCTGTCTTTGACTTTTTCAAAGATTCTTTCAACAAGCTGTGTCACAGGAAACACATTTTCAGGGAAAAGGTCTGTTCCTGACTTTGACACTGCATGTGAAATCATCTTTGAAACGGAATTTTCCAGAGCCGTTTTCAGATCCTCATCCTGGCCAAGTTTAGGACCAAGAGGAGAAGTCTTTCTTTTGCTCTCAGCAACTGGGAACTTTTTACTGTCCAGCTGGGTCTGCTTAAGTCTTGCTTTCACGTTTCGAAAGCAAGACTTGACTTCTGCAGGAGGATCGATGTATGTGTCTTCCTCCTGCAGGATTGTCTCTGGATCCTGCATTTCGATCTTTGTGGCATTGTCTGCAGACATTCGTTGTTGGACCCGTCTTTTGATGTTATGAGCTCCAACTTTAATGTTTGTGAGACACGTTTTTATGTTCTCAGTCTCAAAATGCACATCTGGAAAGCAAGCTGTAGGTCTAGTAGATTTTGGTTCTACAACAGCCACATCTTCTAGTTGTGCATCTGGCTTTTGGCCTTTTTCTTTGAGACCGAGACTTCTTGACTTCTGCGGGAGGATCGATGTCTTCTCCTGCAGGATTGTCTCTGGATCCTGCATTTGGGTTTCTGCGTCCTTATCTGCAGACATTTTTTGTTGGACCCGCTTCTTGATGTTATGGGCTCCAACTTTAATGTTTGTGAGACACGTTTTTATGTTCTCAGTCTCAAAATGCACATCTGGAAAGCAAGATGTAGGTCTTGTAGATTTTGGTTCTACAACAGCCACATCTTCTAGTTGTGCCTCTTGGCTTTTGGCCTTTTTCTTTGAGACCGAGACTTCTTGACTTCTGCAGCAGGTTCGATGTCTTCCTCCTGCAGGATTGTCTCTGGATCCTGCATTTGGGTTTCTGCGTCCTTATCTGCAGACATTTTTTGTTGGACCCGCTTTTTGATGTTATGGGCTCCAACTTTGATGTTTGTGAGACACGTTTTTATTTCTCAGTCTCAAAATGCACATCTGGAAAGCAAGATGTAGGTCTTGTAGATTTTGGTATACAACAGCCACATCTTCTAGTTGTGCCGCTGGACTTTTGGCCTTTTTTCTTTGAGACCGAGACTTTTTGACTTCTGCAGCGGGTTCGATGTCTTCCTCCTGCAGGATTGTCTCTGGATCCTGCATTTGGGTTTCTGCGTCCTTATCTGCAGACATTCGTTGTTGGACCCGTTTTTTGATGTTATGGGCTCCAACTTTGATGTTTGTGAGACACGTTTTTATGTTCTCAGTCTCAAAATGCACATCTGGAAAGCAAGATGTAGGTCTTGTAGATTTTGGTTCTACAACAGCCACATCTTCTAGTTGTGCCTCTGGACTTTTGGCCTTTTTTCTTTGAGACCGAGACTTTTTGACTTCTGCAGCGGGTTCGATGTCTTCCTCCTGCAGGATTGTCTCTGGATCCTGCATTTGGGTTTCTGCGTCCTTATCTGCAGACATTTTTTGTTGGACCCGCTTTTTGATGTTATGAGCTCCAACTTTGATGTTTGTGAGACACGTTTTTATGTTCTCAGTCTCAAAATGCACATCTGGAAAGCAAGATGTAGGTCTTGTAGATTTTGGTTCTACAACAGCCACATCTTCTAGTTGTGCCTCTGGACTTTTGGCCTTTTTTCTTTGAGACAGAGACTTCTTGACTTCTGCGGGAGGATCGATGTCTTCCTCCTGCAGGATTGTCTCTGGATCCTGCATTTGGGTTTCTGCGTCCTTATCTGCAGACATTTTTTGTTGGACCCGCTTTTTGATGTTATGAGCTCCAACTTTGATGTTCGTGAGACACGTTTTTATGTTCTCAGTCTCAAAATGCACATCTGGAAAGCAAGATGTAGGTCTTGTAGATTTTGGTTCTACAACAGCCACATCTTCCAGTTGTGCATCATGGCTTTTGGCCTTTTTTCTTTGAGACCGAGACTTCTTGACTTCTGCAGCGGGTTCGACGTCTTCCTCCTGCAGGATTGTCTCTGGATCCTGCATTTGGGTTTCTGCGTCCTTATCTGCAGACATTTTTTGTTGGACCCGCTTTTGATGTTATGGGCTCCAACTTTGATGTTTGTGAGACACGTTTTTATGTTCTCAGTCTCAAAATGCACATCTGGAAAGCAAGATGTAGGTCTTGTAGATTTTGGTTCTACAACAGCCACATCTTCCAGGTTTGCATCATGGCTTTTGGCCTTTTTTCTTTGAGACCGAGACTTCTTGACTTCTGCAGCGGGTTCGACGTCTTCCTCCTGCAGGATTGTCTCTGGATCCTGCATTTGGGTTTCTGCGTCCTTATCTGCAGACATTTTTTGTTGGACCCGCTTCTTGATGTTATGGGCTCCAACTTTGATGTTTGTGAGACACGTTTTTATGGTCTCAGCCTCAAATGGCACGCATGGAAGGCAAGATGTCCGTTCTGTAGATTTTGGTTCTACAACTGCAACTTCCTGCTGTGCCTCTGGGCTTTTTGCCTTTGTCCTACGAGACCGAGACTTTTTTATTTTCGGAGAAGGTTGCGGGGACTTCTCCATGACCATTGATCTCATGATTCTTTCATAGAGTTTTTCAATGGCCACTTTTGACTCGTTGACATCCCACCCCGTCGTCGTCGGCTTGTTGTAACGCCTTTTCGGGCTGGAGGGGGAGGAGGATTCCGTCTCCGCGACAGAGCCCAAACGCTTCCTTGAGAAAGGTAAGGGCTTTGTCTTCGGAGACAGTTCCTCCTTGAAGCTTTCCATCACCGCTCCACGGTTTCGCTGGTCAGCTCCGCCTTCAGGTCGGACATTTTCCTCGCTGTGTTCGGGTTGAAGATCCCGAACACGACGTGGAAAATGTCTTCCGGCGTCAGCTCCGTGACCACGCGGAAAGCTTCCCGCGACAGGAACTGGCTTTCGCCGTCGAGTGAGCTTTCTGAGCTACTCATTCTGCTTTCTTCCGGTCGTGTATTCCGCTCTTGCTCGTCTTTAGGTGTTTCTTTCAGGTTGTTGTGGTTTTTCCCACGGTCTGGTTTTTCATGGGTTTCTGCTACGCTTTTAAGTTTTTTTGACCGTGCATGATACGTCATCATGACTCATTTTACGAGATGAATCATCAAAAGTATTTGATCTCGCCTTTTATCGCGAGTAAATGACGTCACTTCGCATGGTTATGATCGTCTTTGATCTTCATATGCTTTGACGTCAGCACGTTTATCACGTGACTTTTTTTTTTGGGGGGGGGAGTTAAAGAAGGGGGTTTAGAGAAAAAAAGAAGAGAACAGTGTGTAGTAGCATCATAAAACAACCAGGTCTAAGTAGGAGTCTTGAATGGGCGGGGCCTGTCTACACACACACTCAATAGTAACACACATACCTGTGTTAAAATAATCTTTACCTTTAAAGTAGAAAAAGTGTACACAATACCACAGCAGCTCACACACAACCATAGAAGCTGACACAAATAAAGCCTTTCATTCCATCACATATTCTGCTAGTGCGAGGTGAGCTGACACCTGTCACGTGACGTTTCTGATGATGTGAAGAGAGATGCAGCAGTTTTACACATAACAGTAAAAAGTGATGAAGCAATATAAATAATAATCTCAGTTAAAAAAAAAAAAAGATGGACCATCCAGGACCAGCAGAACCAGAACCATTCAGTGCATCTGGGTTCTCATAGTTTGGTCCAGAAGGCCAAATGTAATGCTACAAATGTAAACAAGGCCTCCTCACATCTGCCTGATCCTTTGGCTTCAGGAGTGAAGTTTGCTGACTGCTCATTCTCTGTCCAGAATACGACCCACATGAGCAGAGATCTGCAGACTGATGGTTGAAAGCCTGCCTCCTCTGGATGTGAAAATAGTCTGGCTTCAGATGTGGATTACATTGATGCTGTTCAGCACTTGCATAATGGACATGTGCCAGCTTTCTACCAGAAAAACTGCATCCTGCAAGCAACAGAAAACACAACAGGTGACACACACTTAAATTAACACCCAACAATGCATGTAAGGATTTATGCCTGTAGAGATAGCCTCTAAAGTCCCACTCCGATCATCTTCTGATCTTAGTGTCCCCAGTGGTCTTTTTTTGAATGAATTTGATGTTTTTAGGCTAAATCATGAAATCTGTTGTTTTCACGGACAGTTTGCAGAGCTGCAGGAGTTTATCAGACACTCTGCTCTGTCGGAGCCAGTTCACATCATCCCACCTCCGCTTCTCTCTGCAGGTGCTCCCAGCTGCAGCATAGCTGTTCAGGATCTGCACACGTGATCTTGACATGATCTCCTGAAGCAGGGTGAGCATTTCTCACTCTGAAAGCAGGTCTTTCAATTTCTCCCATTCTTCTTCTTTCAGATTCAGTTCAATCTTTGGATCAGATGGTGAATGAAGATGGACTCAGTTGGACTCAGTCCTGTGGCCCGCTACTCCACGAAGCTTGACCCAGGTGCTGCAGGTTGCCCTGAATGTCTCCATGCTGTGATTGCAGCAGAGAAAGAAGTCTGAGCCTCCAGAGATAGTGTAAGTTATTATACCGTACTGCCATGGTTCATTATGCTCTCTCTTTCTGTCATTCTGTTGGAACAATGGACTTGTCATTTTTCTACAATTAGGGGTCTCAGGCAGTCATCTGTCCTTTTAGACCAGGGGGTACTCCTCATTTGGACCGGCTCCCAAAAACTATCAGAGACCCATTATTTTTTATGTCGATCTGGCTACATGATGGAGACCCTCATAGAATGAGACTTTTTATTCCACCCTTCTAGTATACCTCTATCTGAACTCTCCCAAATCCTGCCAATTAGAACAGAATACAGTCTTCTACTGCCACATTACAGTTCTCCTGCTCTCAGTGCAATCATGCAGCTGCCTTTTTTTTAAACGGCGCACCCTGTTCTGTGTCCTGATTGGCTGGAGACCTTGTCGATCTCCTCCAATCTGCGTCTGCTGCGCTGAAACATGCAGCTCCTCAGACCTTCATAATTCTGTGATCTTGATCAGATCTTAGTTTTCATTCTATAATCCTGGATTTAAAAACGTTCATGTCTGTCAGAGAAAAGTGTGTAAGGAGGAGTTTAACATCTGTAATCTTAATTCGCGGGTGTCATCTTCATGAGTTATTTTTATGACGCAACTCCCCCAATAACCGAGAGAATATACGTTTCACTTTCTGTTTCCCAGCTGCTCATTTTTATTTATCAAACTGTGTCCAGAATCCTCTTTTTTATTTAATTTTTTTCTTCAAGTCACACATGTCAGATCAATACCATTTGCAAGATCATAAAAGCGCAGAGATGAGGGAAAGTCAGAGGAGAGCAAGTGTAACAACAACAAACGACAACACAAAAACTAAAAACAAGAGTGACTCAAAAAACAATAGAAATCTGAAAGGATTTTATTGTTATTGATAATAAGAAGACAGAATTTAGAATCTGTAAGAACAGAATTTCAAACAGAACCGACTCCAGAACCAACCTGTGCAGAAACCTGAGAACAACTTAATCCAGAACAAATCAGATACTGACAGAAGAAACGAGATCTGATTCACAACGATGAGAGATTTGATATTTCTAAATACCAACCTTTACCATGATTTACAAACTTTCTTATTTTTTTTTCCTTTTCTTTTCATTTTGTACATTATAATCAGTATTTTGTGTTGTGTTTTGTGTTGTTTCACTTTAAAAGTTGAACAGTAAATAATTGTTTTTGTTTTTATCATGTATTTTGTTCATTTGATCTGGGAGGAAAATAAACATAATTTATCATAATAATAATAATCATATTTTGCACTTATAAAAACATTTTTTTACATCAGTTATTCATTTTTTTCATGAGTTTATAGCTATTGATAAGTTAAATAAAAGAACCAAACGACCTAAAGATCCAAAAGATCCAGATGTTCTAAGATCTGTGTGTGAGGATCTGCAGATCTCCAACATCTCTAAAGAATCCTGACAGGAGAAGATTCTCTGTTTACTGGTTTACTTTATGGAAAGTTTTAGATTCATTTTCTCTGTTAAGATTACAGAAAGAGATTGTTCAAATATGGTTGTGTGTAACTTTCTGGAAAGACACAGTTGTTTCTGTTCAGACAAACATTTAGATTGTTTCACTTTTTCTTTTAGCCCGGCCCCCATCAGAGAAGAAAACTGTTATGTGTTCCTCACAAGAAAAACTTCGGGGACCCCTGCTTTAGACACACCTACAATTACAGTGAAAAGGTGCTCCACTTTGCTGCCAACTGAGGAAGATGGAGAACTTCCTTCATGTGAAACCATCTTGGCTTAAGTGTGCACTCCCAGGGTCGACATGAAAGGCAACATTTCCACACTGATAATGTTCTTCTTGTTGATGGCTTCTGTTCTGGTGATCCCTCAGGGAGGTTTTGCTGTCTCTTCTGATCCTGCTGTTCTCCTGTCTGGACCACTCCCCCATCATGTCTACAAAACAGCAGAGCTGATAGCCCTGAGTGCAGCATGTTACCTTGCTATTGGTAAGTCAGTGACCGTTTATACTGACTCCAGGTACAGTGGGGATTGAAAGTTTGTGCACCCCTGGTAAAATGTTATTTTATTGTGCTTTAAGAACTCAGGGTAAGATTGAAAAATGTTCTAAAGGCATCAGGTTACAGATGAGACATGCTTTTAACGTGTCAAAAAAGTCTTCCAGGTCTCCGAGACTTCTGGGATGTCTGTTCCACTCTGCTCTTTTCAGATCTATCCATAGATTTTCAATGATGTAAAAATTCTTTGAGAATTGGTAAAAAACTCGTCAAAATGTTCATCAAAGCAGAAAGCTCAGAAATCGATTCAACAGCTTTCCATGCAGGCGCGCCTGTTTGTGTACATGATTGTTCCACCCTCATGCTTAACAGTTGAACAGAGATTCTATTCATTAAACTTTGAACCCATTCGTCATCCCCAAATGGACCTTGGCTCATTGTGGTTCCATGTGAACCGGGTCGGTCCACAGAACTTGTTTTCCAAATGCATCAGGCTTGTTTCTATGTTCATCTGTGAACTTCAAAGGTTGAATGTTGTGGTGAGGACGTAGGAGAGGTTTTCCTCTGATAACAAGTATCTCTTGACAGTAGAAGAGTGCTGCACAACTCCAGAGTCTGCAGGTCTTTCTGGAGGATCCTGCAGTTAAATTGAAATTTTATTTATAATTACAATGCATTTTATTTGAAAGCAACTTTCAAAACACTCAAAGATACTGTACAAAGAAGAAAAATAAAATAAATATAACAACACAATAACATCACTTTAAATATATATATATATATTAAAACACAATAAATAAGTATTAATCTTAATAAAATCAGAGTACAGCTGAAGAAAAGTTATGAATTTGGGAAAACAGATTTAAACAGGTTTTGAGTTTGGATTGAAAAACTGAAAAGGAGTTAATGTTGCGGAGGTCGGAGAGTTCCAGCTGTGGGGGAGCAGATTGGCTGAAGGCTAGGATAGGATAGGTTCAAGATAGGTCCTCTGAGATGTGGGTCCCCTGGAACTTGAAGATGAGGACGTGCTCAACAGCCATTCTGTTCATGTGAATGGAGTCATACGTGCCTCTTCTCTCCTTCCTGAAGTCCACAATGAGCTCCTTGGTCTTGCTGGTGTTAAGGAGCAGGTTATTGTCGCGCACCATGTGGTCAGGTGCTGTTCTTCTTCTCTGTAGGCTGTCTCGTCGTTATTCGTGATGAAACCGATCACGGTGGTGTCGTCTGTGAACTTGATGATGGAGTTGGATCCATGCACCGGTCTGCAGTCGTGTGTGAAGAGGGAGTACAGGAAGGGGGGTCAGCACACAGCCCTGTGGCACACCGGTGTTGAGTGTGACAGTGGTGGAGCAGATGCGGTGTTGTGGTTTGTAGAAAGTCCAGAATCCAGTTGCAGAGGGCGGTGTTTGTGCCCAGGGCTCTAAGTTTGGTGATCATCTTGGAGGGGATGACAGTATTAATGTCAATGTCCAAGTGTGAGCCACAGCTAGCTTGAGAAGCAAACATACTCCAGTCCGTGTGTTGGAATCTGTCCTGGAGTACAGAGTCTGTCTCTGCTGGCCACACCTTGATAGTCCTCACTGATGGCCTGACACGATTGATGAAGAGTGAATATCTGGGGGTGAGGAACAAAGAAAGGTGATCTGACTGTCCGATGTGGGGGAGGGGGGTCGTGCTGTAAGTGGCAGCCATGTTTGTGTTAACATGATCCAAAATCTTGTTTCCTCTGGTGTGGCAGGAAACATGCTGGTGAAATTTGGGAAGTACAGTCTTTAAGTCTGAGTGATTAAAATCACCCGCAACAATAAAAGCCGCCTCCGGCTAATCAGTCTGTAGTTTACTAATGGCCGCATAAAGTTTGTTCATTGTTCGAGTTTAGCATTAGCATCCGGCAGAACATAAGCAGCAGTGATGATGGAAGATGTAAATTCCCGTGGCAGATAGAAAGGTCTACACTTCACCATAAGAAACTCCAGGTTAGCTGAGCAGTGGCTACCAGGAGTAACAGAGTCCGTACACTAAGCTTTGTTGACATAGATGCACAAACCTCCGCCTCTGGTCTTGCTGGAGTCATCAGCTGATCGATCCACCTGGTGTGCGTCTAGCTTGATAACATTGTCCGGTACACCGCCATGTAGCTGTTTCAGTGAGAATCATGACATTCCAGTCCAAAAATCTTTTAGTGTGCGTGAGGCGTTGTCGAATCTGGTCCATCTTGTTAGCCAAAGACCGAACATTAGCGAGGAAAATGCTGACAAGGGCAGCCATTCGTTGTTAGCTTGTGTGTGCGGTGTTCGATTGTGAGGGGCTTGTAGTTCCATACCTGCTTTGTACCATAGTCCACTATCAGCTCCTTGGTTTTGGTGAGGTTGAGGAGGAGATTTTTGATTTGACACCATGCCTCCAGGGTTTTAGTCTCTTTTAGGTAGGCCTTCTCATCATCGTTGGAGATCAGACCTACCACCACAACGTCGCCAGCAAACTTCACAATACTGGTGGAGTTGGAAGTTGCCAGTCAAAGGCGTACAGTGAGTACAGCAGGGGATTAGAACACAACCTTGGGGGGCTCCAGTGCTCCAGTGTGAGGAGGAGGTGGGATTTTGAGAGGTGGTTGACCATTTGTACTGCCTGAGGTCTGTCTTGAAGGAAGTTGGTGATCCATAAACACCGGGATGGATGAAGGCCCAAGATCTCCGTCTTGCTGGTGAGAGTGGAGGGAATTATAATGATAATAATAATAATGCATTTTATTTGAAAGCGCCTTTCAAAACACTCAAGGACACTGTACAAAATAAAATATATATATATGTATATATATATAAAAACATAATATAAAAACATAACAACATAAAAAAAAAACACAATAAATAAGTTGACATCATGATAAAATCAAATTAAAAATGAAGGAGCGTCATGAATTTGGGAAAGCAGATTTGAACAGATATGTTTTGAGTTTGGATTTAAAAACTGAAAAGGAGTCAACATTGCGGAGGTCAGGAGGCAGAGAGTTCCAGAGTTGAGGAGCCGTGCGACTGAAGGCTCGGCTCCCCATGGTAACCAGGCGGGCAGGAGGGACAGAAAGCTGAAAGGAAGAGGAAGACCGGAGAGAGCGGGACGGGGCTTTAATATGTAGAAGATCAGATAGATATGAAGGAGCCATTTTATGGAGGGTTTTGAAAGTGTAAAGAAGAAGTTTGAATTGAATCCTGAAAGTAACCGGGAGCCAGTGGAGCTGTTGGAGAACGGGAGTGATGTGGTGGAGTTCTGGTGATGATGCGAGCAGCTGAATTCTGGACCAATTGTAGTTTATTTAGAGTCTTATTAGGAAGACCAGACAGGAGGGCGTTGCAATAATCGAGGCGAGAAGTAACCAGAGAACTAAAAATGGAAGCAGAATGGACGGTGAGTGAGGGGCGGAGACGATTAATATTACGAAGATGAAAGTAGGCAGACCGGGTAATGCTATTGATGTGTGATTGAAAGGATAATGAACTGTCAAGGATGACACCCAGACTCTTAACCTGAGGGGAGGAAGAATCCGAGGAGGAGTCAATGGAAAGAGTGAAATTGGAGACTTTGGAAAGGGTGGATTTAGAACATACAAGGAGTAATTCGGTTTTGTCACTGTTGAGTTTGAGGAAGTTTATGGTGAACCAAGTTTTAATTTCAGACAGGCAGGAGGAGAGGGAAGATGGAGGAAGAGAGGAGTTGGGTTTACTAGACAGATAGAGCTGGGTGTCATCAGCAAAACAATGAAAATCAATGTTAAATTTACGGAATATATTGCCGAGGGGTAGGAGGTAGGTTATGAAGAGGAGGGAACCAAGAACTGAACCTTGAGGAACACCAGAGGAAATGGGTGAGGATTGGGATTTAAATGATTTCAGTTGGATGAATTGGGTGCGGCTTGTAAAGTAAGAATTAAACCAACGGAGGGGGGTGGACTTGATACCAAGAGATGAAAGTCTTTGCAGGAGGATGGAGTGAGATATGGTATCAAATGCCGCACTTAAGTCGAGGAGGATGAGGATGGTGACGAGTCCAGAATCAGCTGCTAGCAGAAGGTCATTTGTGATTTTCAACAGGGCAGTTTCTGTGCTATGCTGGGGGCGGAAACCTGACTGAAATGGCTCAAAGAGACCCGTGTTTGACTAGAAGGTGAAGTTGGGTGGCGACTATTTTTTCTAGTATTTTGGAGATGAAGGGAAGATTGGAAATAGGACGAAGATTATTAAAGGAATTTGGGTCTGAACCGGGTTTTTTCAGAATTGGCTTAACAGCAGCGGTCTTGAGGAGTGAGGGAACAATACCAGATGTTAATGAGGAGAGGATAATAGCAGATATGAAGGGAAGAAGAGAGGGGAGGCAGGATTTAACTAGGGATGTTGGGAGGGGATCAAGCAGACATGTTGATGGTTTGGACTTTTGAATAAGGCGTGATATTTCACTGTGATCGGGGAGCTGAAATGATGAAAATGTTTGACTAACAGAAAAGGAATGGTGTTAAATGCTCCTGAACTGTAGCCAACAAACAGCATTTGGACATAATTCCCCTTCCTTCTGATCAAATGGCTCAGGGTGACATGATGGAGGTGAGTGATTGCATCCTCAGTAGGTCTGTTTGGACGGTATGCAAACTGTAGCGGGTCCAGGGTGTCAGGGTGAGAAGAGGTGATGAAGTCTTTGATGAGCCTCTCTAAGGACTTCATCACCACCGAGGTCAGGGCTGCTGGGCTGTACTTATTTGGGCAGGCTGGCTGAGGCTTCTTGGGGACAGGAACAATGCTGGTCTGTTTGAAGCACCTGAGGGTTGTAGACTGTTCCAGGGAGAGATTGAAGATCTCAGTGAACACAGGAGCAAGCTGGTCTGTGCAGGTCTTCAGGATCTTGCCTCCTCTGTGATCCCATCTGGTCCTGCTGCCTTCCTGATGTTCACTCTCCTGAACTCCCTCATGTCAGGCTCTGAGATGGTGAACATGTTGCCCTCTTCGGCATGCCTCTGGTGTGACCCAGGATCAGCGCTGTTAGCACAGCTAGCACCTTTAGCACTTTGAGCTACAGTGTTGAAGTGAGCATTAAAGGTGTTCAGCTCGTCTGCCAGAGAAGTGTCTGCATTTACCAACGTAACCCTTGTACAAGAGGTGGGGACTCGAGTCACATGACTTGGACTCGAGTCATGAATTTGACGACTTTAGACTCGATTTGTACTTTAACCCTGCCAACTTGTGACTTGACTCTGACTTTGATACACATGACTTGTGACTTGACTCGGGCTTTAGCCCTCTGACTCGGAAAGACTTGCTGTTTTCCTCCAAATCCAAGGATTAAAAAGTATATTGAGAAAGCCGCGTGCCGCGGTCTCTCTGTCCGTGCTTGTTTACTTCCGTATGTAGTGTCGGCCTAACATCCAATCAAATTAGAGCCCTTTGGATTGATCTGACAGTCCAACCAATCAAATTGCGGAAAAATAGTCCCGCCCCCGCCATAAAAGTGAAGAGATCGTCAACAACAAGCGGTTTACCTTCAGTGCATAAAAGGATTCCTGACAGAGACTCAACAACAACCAACTTCCTCTGATCCAGGATCAGCAAAATCAAGTAAGTTCTGAGTGAAAGCTGACGCTAGCATAGCAGCTAACAGCTAGCTACAGTTAAATGAATGAGACGGTAACGTCTTCGTTTAGTTAGCGGGACACGTGTGAGTCTGCAAGCTTGCATATAATCAACAGTGCCACAGGTATTTTGACTTTTCCACCACTCAGATCTTTACCTTGATATAGCTGGAGCAGCTGCGTGTGGTGACCCGGGGGAGAATGTTCTGGGTTGTTTTTAGAGAGAAATCCAGAAATTCATGGAGCAGCTAAGCACGTCTATTTTTTTCTTTCACTTATTTTCTGTTTTCCCCTCTGCTGCTTTATACTTCATGGTGGTGTGTTTTGGTAAAAATCGTCCTCTTTCTCTGGAGGTTACAGTCCCTGTTTGCTGCTTTTCCTCCGTTTTTCATATTCTTTTGTCTTTCTTTAACTGCTTTAAGGGTTTTCATCTGCATATGTAAGCGTGATGGTGTCTGTATTAGTGTTTCACCTGCCATCATGAGATGTTTACTTTTGATAAAAGAGATTTGACATCCATAAATGCAATTTATTTGATTCTCATCAATTTAATCACAAATATTCTCATAATCTCTGTGTTTTGTGTATTTCCTTTACATTACATCATGAACAAAGTAATATTTTGTGCACAACTTTTCAATATAGTAATTATTCATGAAAAACTAAGCTGGAAGAAACACATAAACTACATCAATAACAAAATATCTAAATCATTAGCTATACTGTATAAAGTTAAACATTTCTTAAACCAGTCGTCATTAAAAACCTTGTACTGCTCATTCATTCTTCCTTACATGACTTATTGCGTGGAAGTGTGGGGAAGCACCTACAAAACTTCATTAAATTCAGTCTCTCTTCTTCAAAAAAAAGCTATACGAATAATAACCAAGTCACCCTATGCAGAACCAACAAATCCACTTTTTATTAAACTAAAACTAATGAAATTTGCTGACGTGGTTGATTTCAAAATAATTCAGTTCATGTTCAAAGTTAAAAATAACCAGTTACCAGCAAGTATCCAAAGATTCTTTCAGTTGAGAGAAAATAAATATACTTTGAGAGGCACATACATTTACGTCAAACCACCTGTGAGAACTAACGTTAAACTCCACTGCATCTCCACAAGAGGGGTGCAGTTATGGAATAACTCTAGGGACGACATCAAAAATTGTCAAACCATATATAAATTAAAAGCATTAATTAAGGGAGATACCATTAATAAATATGGAGTAGCAAATAATATATTTTGATGGTTATATGTATATATGTGTATTAGTAAATCTATTAATGTACATAATTGTTATTTTTGCTGGGTTTTTTGTTTGGTTTTGTTTTTTTCCTTCTTTTCATGAATGAGATTTATTTTGTTTTTTTGTTTTTGTTTGTAAGTATAATTACTGAGACCATACTATTTACAATATTGTACATTGTAGATACTATTAGTTTGCACTGAAGGGGCTTGGACTCGAAAAGCTTATAGCTTCATCCAAAGCCCATTTCGAACAACGAACATCATTTGAGTTTTTGTGGAGAAAATGGTATTATTTCTTTTTTAATATTGTTTGTTTGTCTTTTGTTTTTTTCTTGTTTGGATTATTTAGTCTTTCTTGTTCGAAATAAACTTAAAAAAAAAAAAAATATATATATATATATATATATATATATATATATATAATATTATTTATATATATATAAAATTTGATTTGAATAGTCACTTTCCAAATATATGTATTAATATATACCACATTTAGTTTTACATTTATCATTTTCAATTTGAATCCTGCTCTTCTTCGACTTGTATACATCATTTTTCATGTTTACTTTCTGAGAGATATTTTGACAGTAAGCTGACAGAAATCTTTCTATTGATTACAAACAAAATTTGTATCCAAAACAAAGAAAAAAGCCTATTTACAACAGAAATGTAAAAAGATCAAACTAGATGTACTATTAATATATTTTGTTTTGTTTTTTGGAGTCAAACTAAACCACTATGTATTTACATTCTTCTTCAGTCCAATATGTATCTATATTTATGAAAAGATGCTGAGATGACACAGAATCTTTAGTTGATAAATATATTGGTTTGTAAATCAGACTGAAAGAGTCTGTGCCTCATCAACCACAAACGTAGCTGCACATCACTGGTCTGTAGTGAGAAGATTTAAAGGGATAATACCACGAAATAAAACAAAAACTTTTTGAGCTTTTAAGTGTATTATAATGTTCATTCCTCACTATAAAGAACCCCAAAGCGGTATTTTGATCCATTTATTCATTTAAGAGTTATCCTCTAAAAGCTGAGCTCTCAGGAGCAGCACCTCTCGTACCCACGAAAACGAGTGAGTTGTCATGATGTGACATCACAGAGTGAGACCGCCCCCTTTAGGAAGAGTCTGCTCTGACAGCTCCGCCCCCAGTCTAACACCCAATTTCTCCACGGAGCTAGTGTTGATCAGGAAAAAACTTTCATTTTAGATGCAGAATACTGTAAATTTTCCACCTGTGTGTTGGATAAATTCCAGCTCAAACAGATGTTTGTTACTTTAGGTGTGGGCGGGTCTCCTTTAAGACCCCCATCTCCCACCCCTGTCTGGCACAGTCGTGCAGATGCTGCATGTATTTGTGTTGTGAACCAGTGCCCGGGCCTACTTAGGGCAGATATACAGAATGTGCATCTATCCTTGAAAAAAATTTGATATTTATTTTTCATGGAAAAAACAAAAACACGCCGCTGGCTCTGGGATGATGTCATGAAATGGGCGGCACCCACAAAGCGACAGGTGGAGTCGAGTCGTTTTACTTGTGGATAGGAAAAAACACCTTTAAAAATAACAACTGGTAAAATTTTATAAATACCGGTAATTTGTTCTTTAGTGTTCAAAAGGTAATATATGATCTTATATGTGGATATAGTTCACTCTGAAAGGTTTAAGAAAATCATGACATAGCCCCTTAAATACCCAGAATACCCTGGTTTCCTGCCATCTCCATCTTACCACATTTCTAATGTAGTAAACTGGGTTTTTGTTATAGTGGAATCTCTTTGGATTTTTGAAGAAATGATGCTTGAGATCAGAGGAAATTTAGCTAAAATGCTTGTAAAATACAGTTAATAAAAGCACACATGATCTGTGGAATTAATATTACTCTGTTTTTGAAATGACTTGAAACATTAATAGTAGGACTTGTGACTTGACTTGAGACTTGTTGGTCTTGACCTGTGACTCGACTTGAGTGCTTTTGACTTGGGACTTGACTCGGACTTCAGGACAAAGACTTGGGACTTGACTCGGACTTTCAAAACAATGACTTGGTCCCACCTCTGGGAAATGGTTAGACTGGACTGGGATTATATAAATTCGGTTCTTCTCACTCCTTTTTAATCAACCTATCATTTGACATAGTTCTCCTGTGTCTGACGTCTGTATGGATGTAAACCTCGGATGATTGTTGTGCATTATACTTGTTTTTGATTGCTTAACCTAAGCCATTTCAAATCAAAGTAAATGCAAGATGTGCATGTAAATGAAAGCGTGTGTAACGTGCATGTAACGTGTGCAGCTGTGCATCGCGCGTGCTGCAGCAGAGCTCCGTTCAGATGTCTGATCTGGATCCGTGTCTCCTCCTCCTCACGGTCCTTGAACGCATCCCAGCTCTCAAAGACATTGGTGGGCGGGGCGTGCTTAGTAACCGACAGGCCTCAGCACCAATCAAAGTTTCCAATTGTCCAACCAGCGCTGAGGGGGCGGAGTTTGGGGCCGAGACAGGAGAGAGGGAGGATCCCCAACATGACATCCTCCAGACTGCGGTGAAGCTGAGGAGGACCGGGAGACAAAAAGAAGTGAGAGTCGGAGCCGCCACCCCGAGCCCGCAGGAGCCCGCCTCGGCCAGCTCAGCTCCCGCTGCAGTCCGGACCTGGCTTCGTCCATGAGACGCACCCGGATCTGTAAGAAGACCTGCAGGCTGTCGGAGCGGCGCACGCCGCGGAGCTGAAGGCGGAACGTCTGCGGCTCCTGCCCCGCTTAAGGCTCACTCTCAGGGGGGATGTGCGACCTGATGCCGGCCTCTCAGCCCGCCCAGAAGATCGGAAAAATGAAAAAGTTGAGGAGAACTTTGTCGGAGAGTTTCCGGAGCATCGGTGAGTACCGGGACCTCCCCGGCTCTTTGTGCGCGCGCGTTGAAGGCGCGTGCAGGAGAGCAGACCGGCCCGTAAACAGAGACATCCTGATGAGATTATTAACCTAATCTGTCGTTCAAAGTTTGTGTCCAAACAATGATCGGAATAAAGAAAAGGAGATGATCGGATCTTCTCTGATCCGTCTGTCCTCACGCTCCAGCTTACAGTCAAGAGTTTAGTTTCACTAACGTTGATGCTTTTCTTTTGACCTGATCTCTCAAGAAACTGATTTTTCAATCAGGGCTCCCAAACTGGCGGCCCGCGGGCCAAGTTGATAATTGGCGCCCTATCTTAGTATGGACGGTCGATGTCTACAAAGCAGCGACCCCAAACTTTTTCCTGTGAAACACATAATCTGTATTTAATTTGTTCATTCGTTTTTCTACTTAAAATCGGAAAACGAAAAACCAACTGTTTTCCAATTTGTACATTGAATCGAAAATGTATAAAACATTGAAAGTGTTAATCCATGTGTCATTCTTTATTTTGTTTTTCACCTTAAAATTGAAAACGAAGACAACAGAAAAGGTGTATTTATCACAGCCCAACCAAACATTTATGGTTTACCAGAAGGCCACATATAGCCAAATTTAAAAGAATCCATTTCTGTAATCTTCACAGAAAAAAAATTAGAAAATGTTATAAAATGAAACCAACCTATAGTCTATCCTCTCCCGTCATAGTTCAGATTGAAGAAGCGTGGAATGAAAAGTTGCATTGAACTTTTTTTTTAACATTGATAGTTTTTGGGGGGCCGGGCCAAACGTAGACAACGGCCGGATCCGGCCCACGGGCCGTAGTTTTAGGACCCCGGTACTGAGAAATATCTTCTGCATGTCCACGCTTCTTAGATGAAAGCTTTGTATTGTCTTTATGCTTAAAACTTTGCATTTGTTATTGTTGTTGGATCTGGTGGTCAGAAAAGTCTTTAGCAACAGTTGCTAGCGTCGTTAGCTCCTGTTGTTTCACAGAAACATTCAGAAGATATTGTTTAGTAGTTCATAGACATGAACAAATGTTCAATAAACGTGTTCAGAAGACATAGACAATGGAACAATAGACATACAGTGGACACAAAAACATATTTTAGGCACAAATGGAACCCCTTACCGCCCAGAATCAGCACTGAGTGATCCCAAAGTTTGAGAACCCTGCTTCGAATTATAGCTATGGTGTTCAATAGCTGAAACTGGCCACAGTCCAGTGTGTGCAATAGACCGGTGACCTGCTCAGGGTGAGCCCCGCCTTGGTCCAACCGTAAGGGATTCAGCCTGTCAGGAAACATGGATGGAAGAACAGATGAAGGGATGAAAAGGGTCAAAAGTGAAATGATGTTGTTTCTGCAGAGAAAAGTCCACTTTGAGGTGTAATGTCATGTTGATGGTGATTTTCAGAGAACCCACCAGGGAACTGTTCAGAGACGTCAATCAATGAATCCATGAAAGGAGCGAAAGAGATGAGGAGGGAAACAAAGAGCAGCAGCTGTCTGTCCATGTAGAGGAGTTTCCTTCCTGTTCTGTCGTCTCTCTCATGTTCTTTGATTTACTGTGACTTTTCAACCGTTATCACAATCATTCCAGTATATTCTGAAGGAGAAAAGCGGCTCGAGATTTGGTGTTTAAGCGTCACTGACGATTAAAACGACAGACCGTAGTCTCCAGAATCAGCTTTTTCCAGTGTCAGTCTTGATGTAGTGGCAGCATCCCATCTGAAACACGTTCAGATGTTTGCATCATCTTCTCCTAACAGGACAAAGAGCAAGGTTTAATAATCATCAGCAGCTGGGGGAGTGAGGAATGCTCTCCCGTTCCTGTCTGACGTCGGAATGCTGTTGCTCAATAATCCCGGCTCTTCTCCTTCATAGTTCTGGCTCCGTGTTTCAGATTTGCAGAGGAACGTCAGGCAGGCCCGTTCTTCTCTTCTGCTTTAGTTGCATGTTTGCTGACTGTTTCTGGAAAACATGCTGGTTGGAGCAAAGATTTCTCCTAACTTGTTTGATGCTGTCAGCACTGATGCAACCACTCTTTACAAAAAGGATGACCTTTGATGGGAAGTTCAAATCATGATGTATTCAGCTTCCATAACCCGTTTCTGGACTATGGTTTCTGTTAATTCTCCTTCTTCTAAATTAGTTTCAAAATAAAATACATTTTAAATAAACCTTAATTAAGATAAATGAAAACTGAATCTGTCTGTGTCAGACTAACCTTGGGCTCACATCGCTAGCGTTACATCTCAGGTGCGATGTGGGAGCGTTCTAGCTACAGCCCATGGCTCATGTTAGCTACAGGTTGGCTGCAGCCACAGGCTCTACGCAGACCTCGCAAAACTCACATATGTTGACACTAATCCCCCCCTTTGTTCACCGCGGTTCAGCTGCATCATCCGGCGAAATTTTAACCAAACGAAACAGACTCGCAGCAACTCAGAGATCTGAACGCAGATGCAGGACGTGAACGCCTGCAGTGGGATTTACTCTCGGACTTTAAAGTTACGTAAAGATTCTGGAGCTGTGACACTAGCGGTGTGAGCCTGAAAATACTAAATGTTTAAAAATAGTAGCATGACAATAACAAGAAAGAGAACACATCTATGAATGCTGTTAGCTGAAGCTGGACTCTGAAGATGCTAAAGTTTTAATTGCAAAAGAAAGAAACATAATCTAAAAATATAAAGCTATATGTGAAAAGATAATTTTTTCCGCATATAGACAATTTTAACTGCAGAGGTTAGCAGGTGCCAAAGGCTAGCTTAGCTAAAGAAAACCCGCACCAGATAAAGAATAATAATGCTCTCCCTGCCATGGAGGCTACATAGACTTTGTATTTGGATAAATACTAAATTATCTCTGAGGAACTATAGCTCCACTCTTTGCAGATGATGTTGTCCCGTTGGCTTCATTAAGCCAGGACTTCCAGCATGTCTTGGACCCGAGTATGAATCAGTAGAGATGAGGGTCAGCCCTGTTAAGTCTGAGACCATGGTTCTCGACCCGAGAAAGGTAGTTTGTCCTCTCTCGGTGGGCGGACTGCTCCTTTTTAAATATCTTGGGGTCTTGTTTACGAGTGAGGGTGTCATGGTTTCATGAGGTGTGAAGGACCCAAGCGCTGGAACCCGGAAGCACAAACACGTCGGGGACCGAAGGTAAGAGGGTTTTTGTTAATATGCCTTTGCGGAGGAGGAAGGATGGGATGAGCTGGACAAGCAGAGTCCGTGGCTGTGAGGCGGTGGAGCGGCGGTGGAGCGGCGGTATGGAGCGGGCGATCCGGAGGTGGTCGGCACTGGGGGGAAGCGGAGTCCGTGGCTGTGAGGCGGTAGAGCGGCGGTAAGGAGCGGGCGATCCGGAGGTGGTTGGTACTCGGGGTGACTGGTTTCTAGAGACGAGAGAGAATGAATGAATAGAGAGCCGGAAGGTTGAGAGGAGAGACTGGACTGTCAAGTCAGGTAAACTGCCAGGTACTGTACCCAAGGGTAGGCAACGATCTGGCGATGAATACTGGAAGCTGCAGGGCTTAAATGCTGACGTTGAACTGCTACGGTGACGAGGCGAGTACCAACACCTGGCGTGATGCCCAGGGCCGCTCCCAGACTGCATGAGTAGGGGGGGTCTGCCCGGGCGAACCATGACAGAGGGAAGATCGGAGCGTGAGATCGACAGGCAGATTGGAGCAGTATTCGCTGTTATGGGGTCACTGCACCGGTCCGTTGTATGAAAAGAGAGCTAAGTCAGAATGCAACGCTCTCGATTTACCTGTCAATCTTCGTTCCAGTACTCACCTATGGTCATGAGTTCTGAGTCATGACCGAAAGAACGGGATCCCGACTACAAGCGGCTGCAATGAGTTTCCTCTGGATGGTGTCTGAGCGCTCCCTTAGAGATAGGAGGAGAAGCTCAGTCACCCAGAGAGATTTCAGAGTAGAGCCGCTTCTCCTCCACATTGAGAGGAGCCAGTTGAGGTGGCTCGGGCATCTGGTCCAGATGCCTCCTGGATGCCTCCCTGGAGAGGTGTTCCAGGCATGTCCCACTGGACGGAGGCCCTGGGGAAGACCTTGGACACGATGGAGAGACCATGTCTCTCGGCTGACCAGGGAACATCTCGGGATCCCCGCAGAGGAGCTAAAGGAAGTGACCGGGGAGAGGGAAGTCTGTATCTTTGCTTAGACTGCTGCCCCGTGAGCCGGTCCCAGATGAGCGGAAGAAGATGGATGGAACTTTAGGTGTAGTGCACAAATGCAGCTGACACATCTATGTAAGCATTTGCAGTTGGAAAAGTTTGTTTCTGATATCTAGAAAGTCTGTTTTCCTTTCATCTGCTTGAACACTACAACCCCTACTAGTACACTCATGCATCTGTACCTGTTCAGATGACATCCGGACAGCGCTGCTCCTCCCCTTTCTTCACCTTCAATATTTGAATCAAGGATCAACCACCAGCACATGGCTTTCAGACAGCAGGTGCTTCTGGATTGTTTGACTTTTACTGCCCAAACATAAGCACTGCTTCCTCTGGTTTTTGCAGACATTGGTGTACTTTTGGCACAAATATGTTTTCGAAGTCCAAATGAAAATGAAGAATACAAACATGTTCTGTGAGAAACACTGTCTGCTTTGTCTTCCTCAAAGGTGTTAGTGTGGAAGTGATGGAGAGGATAATGATTGTGGTGGCTGTGATTATTTTAATAATGTTGATTATTATCATGGAATTAATTTGATGATGAAGATATTGATACAAATGATGATGATGATTGTGACTTTTATGATGATGATGATAAGAAGGAGGATGGGTGTGATAATAACTATGATAAAGGTGTTGTTGGTTGTGAAAATGGGTTTTATGTAGTAATTCTGGTTGTGCTTACTGACTTTGACTTAATGGGGTACACACTGATCTGATTGCACCATCTTTGATGAACTACAGCTGGATGGCTTGATGGATTGTCTGAACATCATGAGCACAGTAGTCCAGGGTCTGGCAGAGTTGTGCGATTTTGTCTGTTTCGTCTCACTTGATGGGCCTTATGATATGTTTTTTAATACATAAGTATTGACCCATGCCTTGATATTCTGCCCTATACATTTTGTGTGCCTTACAGTCCAAAGGATACTGTACTTGTAGAAGTTAGTGGGATTCTTTCTTTCTTTCCCATCATGGATCCTACCAGGAAAACTGTGCTTGAACTATCATGCTGGGAAAACTGATTATTATCAAACCTGCTGCAAACATAAGGAAGTCTGAAAAATGTCTTCATTTTATTCAGTGTTAGTATGTAGACGTGTGTGACATTTAATATGCACACACCATCTGTTGGCAGATCACAACTACACAAAAATGTGCTGAGAATTCCATGAAGCGGACCAACCAGCTGAGGTGTAAACTCACCCAGCACTTTTCCAGCTCATGCTGTCACCTGCACTGATGTCACCATTCTTATCTGCTTACAGTGTGTTACGTATCATTATACGAATTATATCGTCAAAAAGATCAAATTCTTTGTTTTTCATGAAACTCATGGAGGATATTGTGTGTCATGGTTCTTTGGATCACTGAAATCAATCTTTGACCAGTACGGTAGTTTGCCAGGTGAGTTCAGTTAAAGCAGGGATGTGAAACTCAATCGCACAAGGGTCCAAAATCCAAAACACATCTCAGGTCGTGGAAAAGACTGGATAAACATTTATTGAACACTCTAAAACTACATTTTTAAAACTGTAACTTTTTTACATAATTATGAACTACATATATAGCATTACCTGTGATAATGCTAGTGTGAATGATGTGAGCTGAATTTGGCCGCTGAAGATGCTGAAATTTATAGCTAAACATGCTGAAGCTGATAGATGAAAACGCTTAAGTTGATGGCTGAAATCATTAAAGCTGTTAGCTGAAAGTGTTGAAGCTGATAGGCAGCTAAAATATTAGCTACATGCTAAATTAGCCAAACAGCTAGCATGTAGCAGAAAAAATAGCTAAACTTCAAAATAGCTTAAAAAAAAACATAAAAAAGCCTAAATTAGCCAAAACAAATCTCAATGGGACTTCCTGGATAAATAAAGGTTAATAAAAAATTAAAATAAAAGCTAGCAGAATGCCAATGCTTAAAACTTTAAAACCATAACTTTTTAGCATAATTATGAATAATAAAAAGGCAGGAATATTATTCAAGAATAGATCAACTTAAACCTTAAATAACTCTTAATATTTTACTCTCCATAAAATATATATATTTTCAAAATTATACAAGTTAGACATAAACGCAAGATAACATTTGTCCATTAATAATAAAATAAAATGTAGGGCCGGATAGAATTACCCGGAGGGTTAGGGTTATCGTTGGGGTTGTTCTTGGCTCACATAATCAAATAACTGGTGGTACTGAACCATGTATTCCATTGTTTAGGTTGTGGAATCACGTTGTGGATATTATTTGTGTCTTTTTTGTTTATTTGATAAATCTTTCATTCTTAGAGGATGACCTTGGTGTGATCTTAAGATCACAAGCTCTGAATGATCAATATGCCTATTTTTTAGATGATCCAACACCAAACTCTTCGTTTGGTATGAAAAAGAAAAAGCCCAGTCAGCACTTTAAAATACTTTCATACTATCCAGAGGTGTCAGTCCATCATAAAGGATGTAAGGGTCTGTGGAGTCCAGAGTGTGGGCACACATTGATTACAGGTAAACCAGTCACAGGTGAGGATGGTTACCTTTAGCTGTCAATCAAACCCGTTAGTATCAGCTTGTGTTTATGTTTTCAGAGCAAAGTCATCAGGGGATGTAAACTTTTAAACAGGGTCATTGTGTTGCCTTTATGATTTAAAAAGGATCAACAGAATTTTTCAGACAATAAATAGCTTCACCCAACCACTAACTATGAGTAGAAAACAGTTTTAGCGTTATTGTTTATATTCTATGAAAAATGACCAAGAAATCCCAAGTTCTTGAGGATATATAAACTTCTGAGCATAACTTTAGCTGTGGAAACACTGTCGGAGCTTCTGTATCTGTTTCTCGGAGAACTTTGACTCCTGAGTATTCCTCCCAGCTTTGATCAGAGGCAGTTTCTTGTTGCAAAAGCAGTAATGAGCCGATGGGAGATTTTCTAGTCCAAGTCGTGATGGAAATAGAGTTTTCTTTCAAGCATACTTTTGTTTATCTCAACTGTTTCTTTCAAAGAGTTGTTTTCAATCTTTGTGCAGACTTTGGTGATTTAAATATAGCACAAACATTTCTTGCATTACAGAAAAATCCTCCTGGGATCAAAACCAGGTGTTCTGACAGACACATGCATGTCACCCAGTTCACCTGAGACTCAAAGAATCTAAAGCTGTCATTTTTATTGTTGATATGAGATGAGGAATTTAGTGGTGTAGTTCTTTTCTTTTGGAGTCAAAGTTTTGAAATTTGCTCTGAATGTGTGTGGACTCACAGCAAGACTACTTTGCTAAGGAGTTGATCTTTAAGCTCCAAATATATTTACATTTTGTACTTATTTAAACATTTGGAGCCAAGTTCCTGTCCATGCCATCTCTTGACCAAACTTCATTATAAACCTTGTCCAAATATTCTGTCACATGGTATGAAATGTCTCGAAAATGACAGTTTTTTAAGGAAATGTATTTTAAATATGACAAATTTTTAACTATGATGTTAAAACCCTTTATGTAACACTATTATTTGGTAGCCATGTTGTTGTTGGTACTTATTTGGGTATCCTTGTAGTACTCACGTCTTTTCAGAGATGCAGAAGCTGGAGGTTCACTACTGCAACTTTAGTGAAGATCTCATTCAGCAGCTCTGTTCTGTTTGACTTGAAAACATGGAGACTTTCCATGAGGGGACTGGACACGAGGGGTATCTCCATAAACTGGTGACATTCTAAAGCTACCTTCTTTGTCATTCCACATTTCATTAACAGGATTTGGAGAGAGGGTCAACTTAAAACACTTTGGGAGTAGTAGGTATGTTATGTTAGGTATGTGTAACAGGGAGGCAGAAGCATGTGGATCCATGTGCAAACGAGGTTCAATGGAGAAAATAGGCAAGGCGAGGTCAAAATACAGGCAATGGTCAGGACACGGAGGCAAAACAGGGAGTCGAGGAGGCAGGCAGGAGTCAGGAACCAGCGAGACAGGCATAGATATAAACTGCTCAGAATGATTGCATGGCAATGCAAGACTTCGCAGAGCCACAGTGTGAAGCCAGACTATATACTGATGCAGTGATGAGATGATGGGAAACAGCTGAAGATGATGAGTCCAGGTGAAGGCAGGTGGTGAGGTCAAAACTCAGGTGAGCGCTCCCTCTGGTGGCTGGAGAGGGAAGCAGCAGGTTGATCCATGACAGTATGTAATTATTTTCCTCCTATGTATTAATTATATTACCCTTTATGCTTGTTTTTTTTATATATGTATGGTTTGACAATAAACATGAAGATTTGACAAATGTGAAAATATAATATATATTAAGAATCAATAAACATATGCACATACGGTAACTATAAAGACATGATAAACTAATTAATTCCTGCTGCTCAGAATTACAAAAGTGTCACCAGGAAGATTTCATCATTCAACAGAAGAGTTCATTTCCGATTTTTCTGCAGTAGGAGGGTTTACAGCGTTCTATTTACACTGTTTCTTTGCTCATCCTGAAACACATCTCAGTTTACTGAGTGACTAAATTCTGTTTTTCTTTTTTCCTTTGCAGCTTTCAAGAAAGAGGAGAGCGGTTTTGATGAGGTACGTCTCTGTCAGCCCGTCACATTCCTGGCCCAGTTTCAGGGCACCACTGTGTTTTTACTCAATTTGTTCTTCAAGGTCTTCTTAGCCAGATGTTGTCAGGAGGAAACTCTTTGTTCTACATCTATGTGCCTTTGCGTCTTTTACCAGCCAATGAAAATCTTGATGTTTTCATTTCTAGATAGTCAAATCTTCCTCTTAATTTCCGCTTGGTATTTTTAATCCTTTCAGTTGAGAAATGTTTTTTCTTCCAGTCAGGTCATCTCCTGCAGAGGTCATAAATATATATATATTTTTTTGTTTTTATCAACTGTCAGATTTTATCATATGCTGTCATCTTCCTTCACACTCTTCCACTTAACGCTGAACCAAAGCTGAAATCTGGTGAATAATGGGTTCACGTCATCTCAGCCATGAGCTTTAGTCATCCTGGACGTTGTAGGGGCTTAGCAGGACAGGTGGTCTTTGACCACAGCTGAGTCATCATACTGACAACCCCCCCTCAGGTATGCTGACAGTCACCTGTTCAGGTAGACTGGAAGTGACTGTCAGAGAGCAGGACTCTGGTGTTGTGGCTGCAGGATTACCTCTGAGGGAAAGCAGCAACAACAGTCCTGCTGCCCCTTCCTCAAACCTAGTCCTGTGTTTATCACAACTCAAAGCTACACTAAGGACCAATCCGAATTCTTCCCTTCTCCCTTCCTCTTAAATGGAGAGATATGGAAAAATAGTGCCTCAGAATTTGGACATGACTTTTGTTCAATGATGTGATCAATAATCACCGGTTCGCTAGCTTTAGCGTGGAGCTTCCAGCGCTCACATATACATAACATCAGTTTTATAACTTTAATAAGGTCATGCTGCAAAATATAGTCATTACTCACATTTAAATGTACCGTATTTTCACGACCATAGGGCGCACTGGGTGATGAGGTGCAGTTTGAGTTATTGGTGCTTTTTCTATATTTAACATATACATAAGGCGCTCTTGACAATAAGGCGCGGGCATGGTAAAACCAGGGTTGGTCCGAAGTTTGATTCCAAGCAGAAACAGTTCTGATTTACGTGGCTCTCCGAAACCGAAACAATCTGCTGCAAACGGAGCAGCAGTTCATTAAAGGTCTATTGGTCTTTGGACATGTCAGTCATTTCTACTTTCTTAACTACTGTGAAGTTTTAGCCAATCCCTTTACTTTTCCTGCCATAGTGGGTGGGCTCATATAAAAACTCTGTTCAGGCGAGCACGAGAGCGCGTGCTGCGTAATGCTTGAAAGTCTGACTTCATTTCACAGCAGATCAGAGTTCCACAGGTGCTGCATCACATCAGCCAATCAGGAACTCACCCTTCGGCACGGGCTGTTTTCAGTGACCCGATCGGAAATAAAGAAATAGAATTCGGATCCATTCCGACTTTCTTTGTCCTGTTGGTGCGACGCTCTGTCTGCAGACAGCCTCCCTTCAGCGGGGTTTGCTCGCTTCACACGCCGGGGGAGAGAGAGGTGCTGCAGGGAGCGGGCAGCGCGGGCGAACTGCTTAACTCTCCTGATCTGTGATGTTTGATTTATTTTATTATATATAAAAAAAAAAGTCCCATATGCTCCTCTTGTCAGCCTTCATCTCAGTCACAGACTTGGCAGTAGTAGGTATGTTATGTTATTGCCCCCCCCACCCCCCACCCCCACCCCGTGCTCGCTGCTGGAGCACGCACTCAGCCGACAGACGGGCAGCGGACCACGGGTCCATGATGCCACAAAATTTCAAAAAGAGCAGAATGCCATTATAACTTTCAACTTTACTACACTCAGACTCCTTAAAGTAACGACTAATCGACTATTAAATTAGTTGTTGACTGTTTTAGTAGTTGATTTGTCGACTAATCGTAGCAGCCCTAGCATCTCACACTTGGATGCATGCACACACAAATGTTTGTGTTATCTTCACATTTGTAAACTAGCAAAAAAAAAAAAAACTACTTTGGTTTGAAATCAGAACGCAACAGGCATCACTTTAGTCCACAGAAGACCTTTGATCAGGATTTTATAAATTGCTTTGTAGTGGAAAGTATGTGTAATGATCTGTTCATGTGTGCAGAGGACACTTCCTCAGCCTGGAAACATCTTTCAGCCCAGTGAATCGGTCTAAGGAGTTCTGGATTCTGACAGAACAGTTCGGTCCAGATAGGCAGGAGGACGTCCAAAGTTCAGACTGAATGATTTGTAGGGACTCTTCAGACAGGCAGGTGTAAAGAGCAACCAGGCTCTTATCACTGCCAAAAGTTACAGATTAATGTGAATTGATAAACTACTCACCTTTTTGGATGACACTGCTTTTGGGGGGGTGGACTAACACACAGGCAGACAGCAAGTTTCTGATGTCTGAGTGTGAGGAAAGCTATTTGAAATGATCAGCTCTGAATAGTTCTCTGTATTTAACAAGCAGAACCTCAGGTAAATCTATTTAACTTTTGAAAGCATTAACAGGGTTTTGACGGGTAGTGAATCTGTCAGACATTTTCTGTTGTGAGTTATCATGAGGAAGAAAATCCTCTCAAAACATAGAAAGTATGTGTTTCTGCGTCTGTGTGTTCAGAGGACTGTGCAACAACAGTTTTAAAGAATTTACACACAAAATGATTTTACTCGCCTTACTCTATTGATTTCATACTGTAAATCCCATGACACATTGACTGTTGGCACTCAGTCCCACTTTGGTGTTACATCTGTAAATAGGATTACATTGATCTGATGATCTGATTACACATTTATAAAACTCCACATACACAGTACAACCTTTTTTTAGATGAGAAATCTGCATGTGAGATGGTTTTTATTGTAAATGTAAACCATAGAAAGACATTTAAAGAAATTCTTCATGAGAAACCTGGAAAAGCATTAGTGCTTTTAGGATTTTCTGTTGCAGAGAGAGAGCTGGGAACAGCACTGTTCTCTCACATTGTTTTGATAAGAACATTTAGGTCTTGCTCAGTTTCAGGGAGCAACTTTGGTGATGAAGCAGAACATTTCTGGAAGTCAGAGTCATGGGAATTAGCTGGGGCTGTTTGCTATAAATGGGCCTCGCTGTTAAGTAGGAATGTTGAGAATCCGAGCAGGGAAAACACTCCTTCCTGTCTAGAACAGGACAACCAGCAGCAGAGGTTTTGAAGCGGTGGGAAGCTGGTTTGTGTGAGTGCAGGGATTCTTCCTTATGTTTGTCAGAACGGCAGATGCTGTTCACGTCTGTTGAATGAGACAGCAGACGAGCATCCTTCATCCCCAATGTCAGGAAATGGAGGGAAAGAACCCAACATGCTGACGACCAGGCTAGTGGCAGAAATTCAAAGGTTTAATACATAAACGTGACAAAAAGCATAGAAAAACAAAAGCAGCCTAAAGCAGACGACATGACGGGGAAGAAATGAAAACCAGACACTCACTTACACTGAGGGAGATTGACACAACCAGGGTAGCTGTGGATGATTGGTCCAGAAATTAGAAAAAAATCTAAATCAATGGAATACAAAAGTTTCTAAGCAGTGAAACAGAAGAAAGAAAATCCCCTTGACGGAGTGTTAGAGTGGATTCAGACTGGACACATTTGGTTTGTTTAAAGTGAACCAGAGTTTAGTTGGAACTAATTTTTAGTCTGAATACACCTAGTCTGGGACTAGGATCTGCTCTCTGACTCTGACTGAGATGGTCTCAGGTGGTGCTGATATGGGTAGGTATAAGGCTATATGATGATCCATATCGTGTGGGTGATAGAAAACTGTCTATTGTACCATTTCTCTTCTATTGTTTCTATTGTTTGTCATAAGAGATAAACAGCTGTGGAACAGAGATGTAAGGAATATCTGAGCATTCAGATTCTCACAATCTGATCCTAAAAATTTGAGTATGAATATTCGCAACGCCAAGTATCGCTGATTCAAGATCTTTATAAATATAGTAAAGTACATTAGTTATTGCTCCGGAATACAGAATAATGTTGGATTTCAATTTATAAACTAAAGCTGAATGTATCACTGGAAGTAAACAAATCTTCAAAATAAAGTCTCAGTGAAGCTTCCTGTTTTCAAAGCAAAACTAGCAAGATTATTTTCTCTGTTCAAAAGCAGAGACTCAAGTTCTGCTTACTGACATAAGTTCTGAAAAACAAAAAAAACCCAAGAAACAAATTAGCGTTAACATCGGAGCTTAATGCTTAAATTAGTTTTGGTCATAACTCTTCAACAGTTGACGCAGTTGACATACAGCAGATCATTGTGAAAAATATTGCTTTTTTGGACATAAACTGTTGTCTGTTGTTCTCCTTAAAAATGTTAGTTTTTCAGCCACATCTGTTCTCATTTGATTATTTACTGCAATGAAATGTTTGTTTCTCAATTGTAATGATTCAGGTATCTGGAACTTCAAATAGTCAGAAAAGTGAGCTAGGACATTTTTCTCATAGAATAACTGAAAATACACTTTATTGTTGTATACCGTGATATATATAATTATTGGGATATGAAATAATTTATACTATGATATATCATTTTTTCTATATCTTCCTGCTCTAGTCTCAGTTAGTTTCCTATCGGACGGACCTCCGGTTTGCTCTGAGGTTGCATCCAGACTGGAACAGTCCATTTGTCCGGAAGGGGTCTGCTTAATTTGGTGCGGATCGAATCCTGAACCGGACCAAAGCTTGTAAACAAAACCATGTGACTAAAGATCTCTTTAGCCATTGGCCAGGAATTACGAGGGCGTGGCAAAGCAATGAGAAAAAATTATGGAAGTCCTACACTTTCCTTGTCAGGATTGTTTACTCATTTAAACTGTATATTTTGTTGACCAGTTTTGAAGGTCTAATTCAACTTCAGGTACAACACTTTTTACTTTCTGCTTTGGTACGACGGAGACATGCTAAAGGCGGTTGCTAAGGATACGTCTGCTGAGAAGGTACGCTGATGAGCCAGACAGATAAGGAAAGCAGTGTAAAAAGTAATGTGTATCACGTTAAAAGTTGTTTCACTAAGTCTGTATTCATCCAACCAACCAGGTTTCAATGAGCTGTTGCTTCATGTGTCCAATATATACAGTAAATGGGAACATACACCATCAGGAACTCACATCGTGCAGTGTCAAACGTGTCCACCTGCTAAAGCCAGTACATGTCCAGTCCTGTCTGAAGGTTTCTAGAGAACATTTGGAGGATACAGGAGAGGATTTGAACCCCATACCCACGATGAGGCATGGGGGTGGACACATCCTGGTTCTGCAAAGTTACCAGGATGACTGATCTGTGTAAAGGAAAAAAGATTGATTTCATTCATGGTAGGATTGATTGTCAGTAAAAACATCTTCCATCTTCAAGGCTTCTGAGAATGAAACATGTCTGCATATTTCAGCATGACAATACTCTCTGGGATATAGAGAGGGCTTAGTGAGATCCTGGTGTGGTCTCACCAGTTCCCAGATACCAATCAACAGCCTCAAAATATCGCTGCTGTAGAGGAGATCTGCATGGAGGAATGGACCAAAATGCCAGCAACAATGTGTGAAAACCTGTCGAAGATTTATTTTAAATCTATTGTAAAATTATTCCCAATGGTCTTTCAATTATGACTGTGCAGTTTTTCGGCAGCTCAGTTGGATAGGTGTAGGACTGGCATGCAGGACACCTGGCTGCATTCCTGGGGTGTCCAAGAACCCCATTCCAGCGTGGGTCCTTTGGCAGTACCCTTCACGCTGCTGCCTATCTGGGTCTCCTAGGAAGGGCATCTGTAAAACTTGCATGCTATGATACTAGCTGCGAATGCTATGAGCTGCTAATGCTAACGAGCTGTTCCTCTGTCTCCTATATGTAAAAAACAAAGGATTGGTTTAATGTCGAGCAATGTTTTAAGATGAGACGGATAAAATTACAATATTAATTCATAGTACATTATAATACATATAAAAACTGAATTAACAATACCAGACATGAATCCACTTTGCACTATTAGTAGTCTCTTTGTAATATGACACAGCTGATGTGGAGCTCAAACATAATATTTTTAAATAACACTCATGTAATATACTTAGTAAAATCCAGTAAAAACATGTTTAGATTTTTTTTTATCTATTGGCCAACTTGACTAGTGAGTCAGAAAGTAAATTTCGGTCACCTGGATTGTGACTTCAAACTTGGAGCATCAAACCACACACAGTAAAATCAGTTTGAAATGCTACTGAAATTATTCTGCCGAATGAGTGCATTATTTCTCTTTATAGGATGCTTAAGCTGGTGGTAGCTCACAGAACACCTGCTGCATTGTTCTAAAAAACATTTTTTACAGCTTGTATTCAGTTGCACTCTGTCTTTGAGACAATTTCCAAGGGAAAATGTTAAGATAAAAAGTTTTTTGCTAAAAATATTCTGTAATTTGAAACTTTTGTCAGAAGTAAAACTAGGGTGAAAAGAAACTGATTAAAATAAAAAATGGAATTTGGAATAAAAATATTGTTGATTAGATTTTCTGGCCGTATCGCCCAGCTCTAATAGGTTTTTATCTGCTCCTGATCCATCAATACCTGAATAAAGAAATACTCTGAAAGGGAGATGTAATCATATCTTCTTATGTTGTCTATCATAAGAGAAATCCTACGAAATAATAGTGGATCTTTAAGAAAACAAAGACTTTATAATCAAGAATCAAGATGAACTGTTGCTGTTACCTAAATATCTATTTTTCATTAAAATGTGTAAATCAATTCTTTAAAATCAGACGATGAGATTGTCTGGATTCTGTTCTCTATATATATAATAAAACAAATTCAGGCCTCGATCATCTCTTAGAGCGGGACAACGAGCACAGTTGGTGTCTGACTAAATGCTTTCCATTCCTCACACTGTATGTCATCAGGACCAACTGCCTGTCCACTCTCCCTCCTCTTCAGCGCTTTCCTCACTTCATTCTGTGGACAGCTGTGGGACAGAGCGCTTAACCCTTTATTGGAACTTCACAGTGTCCAAATGTTCTTGGGTATGACACTTATCCCAACATTTACACAGCGACAGGTTAGCGCTTTGCATGGCTGCAGAACCCCCATCAGTGTGTGAATGTGTGGGTGAATGTAGGGCTTGTGAGGGCTGGTAGGAAGTATTCTGTCAGTCTGTCATTTACTGACGTTTGTTTCCTCCTGATGCAAAGCAGCCTCCTCCTCTTCTTCTTTGTGTTCTCTAACATGCTCCTCATCCCTCAGCTCTTCAAAGTTCTCCTTCCATCATACTTCATGAACCTGTCAACACTTCCTCCATCATCCTGACCTGCTGCTCCTCCTTCCATCTCTGTTTCTCAGCCTCACCTGCACAGGTCCTCCTCCTGGCGTCCAACCTGTCATTCCAGTCTTCCTATGTTCTCCGTTTGACCTTTACCACCTTCACCTGTTCTCTTGTCTGCAGTCCACTCAGTGCTTGTGATTCGATAAAGAATTGTTCCTTACTGTGTCTTCTATCAGAGGGATTTGTATGAAGCCTCCACACTGTGAAACAGGATACTTTCAGTTACATCTGTTCACAGCTGCTGCTGTGCTTCTGGCTCTCTCATGTCATTTGTTATTGAACTCAGCTGATGAACTGTCCGCTCTCCCTCCCATTGTATAAATGAAATGTGAGGAACATTATCTGAAAAGTGACCACAGTCGACATGATTGAAAGACGTTGCTTCACCCAGTCGATAAAGTCAATGAAGTCTCACATCTTCAGTCTGGAAACTCGCTCTTCTCTCTCAAATGAGCAATTATGTGGAAACAAAGGGGGATTCAAACCATCATTAGCTCAGGTTTTCTGCTTCTTTTGAACATCTTATGGCAAATGTTGCAACCTACTTCCATGAAAAGAGGCAGAAATGAAACATTTGAGTTTAAACTGAAGCTGTGCAGACAGAGTCTCTTGGATGTCTGTCTTGTAGTCTGTTCTGTTGTTGCTTTGAGCACTGCCGTCAGCATCAGCAGAATCTGTGCTGCTGCTGCTGCAGATACTTCACAGACCACATTTTTAATGCAGGCAGAAATGATTATTTTTGCCCAAAACTAGTGCTGTCACAAACATTTATTTTATTAGTCGACTGGTCACAGATTATTTTATCCGATTAGTCGACTAATCGGGTTATGTGCAAAGTGGATGTAAAGCCCACATCTTAACCATCATTAGCTTTAAACTAACTGCAAATAAAGACAATTAAGATGATAGTTTATTAAACTTTTAATGAGTCACACAGCCTCTGTCCTAATTTGGTTTCTGCGATTAAAAGAAGATTAAATCAAATGAGAGAGAAAATGAATATACTTTCCATCACACTCTTTATGACAGGTGACCTTTGACCCTAACCATCCATCAAACTCATTTTGACAGGTGCCCCGCCCCTCAAGATGATGTAACAATTTAATATTTATTTCATACTGTATATAGAGTATCTAGGGTCAAAGGTCACCTGTCAAAAAGAGTTTGATGAAAGTATATTCCTGATCTCTCTAATGATGTCGGGATCTGAAACAAGGAACTGACTCAAATAACTGACTCATATAAAGTACATTTTTTTTGGTGCTGAACATTCACAACTTTGTTCAACTTTCCTACACTCTGACTCCATAGAATATAAAGTAACGACTAGTCGATTAGTCGTCGATTGATCGTGGCAGCCCTACTTCAAACACAATACACCATGTTGAGATCTGACTTCTCTAACATCCCTGCAGGCTGATGCGCTACTAAAAGCTCCATCCTCCACTGCTGAGCCTCCAGTTTCTGCATCTCAAAGCTGATCAGGAATGAAGTTAAGGGTTTAAATGAAGACCCATGTGTGGGACTCGGATCCTATTTCACCATTCCAAATTTAGCAGAAAGCATGTTAGCTTTAGTGAACTCATTAACTTTGAGTGCTGTACATGCGTGTGCCTCCATACACCTCCCACTGTGGCAGCTTAGCCTGACTGACTCTCTGACTCTCTGTCTGTCTGTCTGTCTGTCTGTCTGTCTGTGGCCCTTCAAGTTGTTGCTGCTGGCATTTTTCGGCTCAGTCTGATTCCTGACAGCTGTTGGCTAATCTGCGCTTTGGGTCGGACTCTTCCCCAATCTGAGGAAGATGATGGAGCTGAGCGTCTGTTGGCCCTCCATGTGCTCGCTCAGCTTTCCTCCAGAGACACGTCCAGTAATTTAATGTTACTTAATATAAGGTCCTTTTGCTGCCATGTGAGGATTAGTACAGAGGCCTTTTCTGGATCCCCCTCCCATCCTAAAGAGGCAAATAGTGAGTTTACAGCTCTGAGCACTGGTCTGTCTGTGGAAGAAAGAAGAATAGAGATGTATACATAATCCAAGCATTCATGCACATAAAAATGAATCAATCTCTCATTTAGAGAAAAATCAGAGTTGTAGAAACACCCGGAAACTCAAGAGAGCTGTGACATTGTGATCTTTACAAGTGTATGTAATTTTTGTATAATCAGTTACTGTTATTGTTTAAGTGGAAGACATTGTTGTTTGGTCTCCATCCTTTGCAACAGTCTGAGTGTAGGTACAAGATGCTTCTATCAAAAGAGACATGAGAAACACACATGTGGAAGCTCATCAACTCCACTTTAAATGAGATTCTGTGGACATTGATCAGAGTTCTGCAGGCGCAGCAGCATGGAGCTCAGAGAATCATGGATCAGAGGAACGATCTGCAGCAGCAGATCTACAACAGAATTCTCTAAAAGCAGTCCCGCGTTTGGGGAAGAATCCCCTCAGCCTTCGTGGTCAGCAGAATGTCAGCACAGGAGCAGAGATAGCATCTCATTTCAGATTTTGACTGCTCTAGTCACGTCTTTAATTAACCCTCCTCTCTGCCGGGAGCCTAATGGATTAAAAACTGCTGAGGCGTTCAAATGCAGCCCCTCTCTGAGAGGATGCCATGATAGTGTTGTTGGACACGGAGTGACATCCATCACGCTGAAAGGTGTGGAGCTGCTCCATATGCTCCCCGGTCCACTGTTGTTGCTGCATGCACGCAGGAAATGGACCCTGACTGTGCAGAAGAAGAAATGATGGAGAGTGATGGCTTTTGGAACGGAGACACAGGAAGGGTAATGAGGTGGGAGGTGACTGAGGGCCCGTTTACACTACAACGTTTTCGCGTGCGTTCCGACAACTTGGTTATCGTTTGGGCCTCTCGTTTAGACCAGAACGCGTTTTAGGGCCCCCAAAACGACAACTTTTGAGAACGCCTTCCAGAGTGGAGCGTTGCGAAACGTTCCCGTTCCCACAGCCCTCCCATTCTAGTGTGTACGGTCAGGAACGGTATCAGGGTGTAAAGCGCAGTACTTCTCCTATTGTTCTTTTATGATTTGCGCGGTTCTACCGAAACCGAAAGATGCGGCTGCAAAGGTGCCGGATTTCGGTTCCAAATTTCATTGAAGTTTCATTTGTCTGTGGACATGTCAATCACTTGTAGTACTCCCTTCTGATTTTTTACGATTCAGCCTATCTATTTACTTTCTTGTTGTTGTGAGATGAGATGTGTGCTCCAACTTCTGCATCTCAGCTTGTTTCGATCTGGGGGGGCGTGTGCATGTGAGGAGCAGCGCGCTCTGAGAGGAGCGAGGAGAGAGAGCGCATGCTGCGGAGAGAGAGAAAGGAAAGGGGGGGGGGGGGGGCACGTTAGTGTGCGGAGAGTTGTTCTCGAGTTTGTCTGCAAGTTAAAGTAATAAAAGTTCAGTTCCTCTACAATAGCTAAGTGTAATTATTCGGCTTCGCATGATCCAAAGAAGGGATGTGAACCCCGGAGGAAAAGCAACCTTCGGCCCTGGAGAAGATCTCCCCTGCTCCTCGACTACGGTTGAGGGGGAAATAGAGCAGGAACGGTTCAACATTGTGCGCACATAGCGCATAGCGGCGTGGCGTGTGAATTACATCGTTTTCCGTCAGCATTCGTTTTAACCGTGAACGCAATATCATTCAGGAACGTTCTGGTGTGTACCCGATATCTTGCTTACCGGATCAGAGAGCAAAACGCGTTCCCGTTCCAGTGTAAACGGGGCCTGAGCCGGTCTGAAGGTTGTGCTGCGTTGACATGCAGATTGCTAACACATTTGAAACCCTGCTGGCGAATAAAGCCACAGAAACACAAACATTTCCTTTTCCGATGGGCTAGAGAAGAAGACGTTTGCTTTTCCTTTCAAATACCTGCAAGAATGGTGGTCTTCTGGTCACATACAAGATGGCGACAGAATTTCTTCAACTTTAGGAAACCCTTTAAAAAATGAGATTTCAAAAACTTTTCAGAACTATCAGCTTTTAAGCTTTTAACCCTTGTGCTATCTTATGGGATCCAGACTGACGCATTATCCCTCCCATGGCAAATGTGGATGAAGGTGGACATGATTTCATGTCTCACACAGACATCAGGGATAATCCAAAATCATTGAAAAAAGTCCAGGACAGTGTTTTGTTGAGTCCAGATGACCCCACCACTCTCAACGTCAACAAACCTAGGATAACACAAAGGTTAAATGGAGATCAACTGTAACTCTCTAACAGTTTAGTGTGTAAGATGAGCCTCAAATGGGACAGAGAAAAGGTGGAAAAAACGGTCAAAAAGGTCAAAAGCCTAAAACGAGGGGTTCTCGTCGAGAACTTCCGTCCAATTCCGGCCGGGATTTAAGTTTTCCTGCAGCTGGCTCCGGCAGGGGGGAGGGACTTCCAGCTTTGAATTTTCGAGCGCCATATTTTTCCTCTGTGATCAGATTCTCTTGGGAATGATGACAGGAGGTGCTCTCTCCTTTGATAGAACAAATGTTCTGCTGGAGTCCTAAGTCTCCCCAAAACATAGAAATAAATGACTTCAGAGTCCCACTCTGATGATCATTTTTGAGAACTTTTTAAAACGTTTTCCCAGACGTCTTTTAGTTATGATTATGTCATTCTGCAGAGTGGAAGTAGTTCTATAGAAGGTCACCTTTGAGTTGGAGGCGGGGACACCCCCCGTCCTCTCCCTATTGCTGAAAGCTGTCCCGCTGGCTTACAGCCCTCACACCCCCTAACCTAACATTACCAGTGCTAAGAAACAGTGATCAATGTCATTTCCATCCAGTCGTCCAGTTCTGATCCAGATTCCAGCTCAGACTTGGAAAACAAAGACATTCATGGATGTATTAGTCTGGAAGAGGATACATCAGAATGGGGCGGCATAGTTTCTGTCACAAATACAATCTTTTTTCAAGCGCATGTTTTGTCTGCTCCCGATTCACAAGCTTTAATAAGGAAATATTGGTAAATGCAATTACAATCTTAATCTTCTTCATATGTCCTCTATCCTCAGAAAAATGTCACAAGAACTTGTTAAAAACACCAGAGACACCAGTTTTATTGCAGTCGGTCATCAAAGTAGTTTAGAGAAATTTAAAGAATGTTTTTTGTACCAAATGTGTATCATTTTAACTGAAAAAAGGACATTTGTTTCATATTTTTTATCCTGGTTACTATGTGGAACAGACTAAACTGCATTCAGTTTCTGCACTCTAGTGTAATTTAATGTGTATTTGGGAATGTTGTAAACCCCGTCTATCTGCAGAGGTTTTCCCAGCCGTCACCAGCTGCCTTCACTCTCAGGCTCTCTGCAGCGCGGAGTGAAGGACTGACGGAGGCAGGGGCAGGCTTTCTGCAAAGGCTGCTTTGCTGTAGCCAAACCCAAAGGACACAGATGCTGATAGGGGCAGTAACTCAAGATCAATCTGTGTTTTTTTGTTGAGGCTTTTATTTTGAAAGGTTATTGCAAACATTTAATTAGGAATCTGTTTTTTTTTAAAGAAAGTACGAGGATTGTCTTTACCTCTGCTTTCAGCTGCAGCCATCCCCTAGTCTCTGGCTTCTTTTTGTGTTCTGTATATTTTGTAAAACATGCCAGAGTTAATCCAGACATAAAACCTTTGGTTAAGGAAGAGCGTCAGCTCTGCCTGCAGTCCGTTCCATCACTGCTTACAGTGTAAATCCATTCAGTAGAGACTCTGTGAAATCGTGGCTCCTGATTTTTGGAAGAAGTTAGGAGCTTCTCCCTTCACATAGAGGACTATCTAAGCTCATTTTATGCTCCCGTCTGTGTGAAAAGTAATTAGTGTGTTCTTCTGCTGCTGTAGTCCATCTGCATCAAGGTTGTGTTGTCCAATCAGAGATGTTCTTCTGCAGACCTCAGTTGGAACCAGTGGTTCTTTGAGTTCCTGTTGTCTTTCTATCAGCTGGAACCAGTCGGGACATTCTCCTCTGACCTTTGATATCAACAAGACATTTCTGACCACAGAACTGCTGCTCTCTGGATATTTTCTCTTTCTCTGACCATTCTCTGTAAACACTAGAGATGGTTGTGGGTGAAAATCCCAGTAGATCATCAGTTTTGGAATCCTCAGACCAGCCCGTCTGACACCAACAACCATCCCACGTTCAAGTCACTTCAGTCAACTTTACTGCTCAGTCTGATGCTCTGTTTGAGCTGCAGCAGATCGTCTGGACCAAGTCAACATGAACAAGTAGAACCCATTTCTGCCATGTGATTGGCTGATTAGAAATTTGCGTTAATGAGCTGTTGAGCAGGGGTGTCTACTGAGGTGGCCAGTGAGTAAATTTGTCTGTGTGCTGATGTAAGCCTGTGTAAGTTAGCTTGTGTTTGTATTGTGAACAGTTGTGTGTATGGATCTGTATAAATGTGTTTGTCCAGATGATGGTTACATGTTCACTCATGAGCGTTTGTGTGTCGATCTGTGTGGTTATTTATGAGTGAAAACTTTAAGCCTCATTTGTTGTTTTCTGTGTTCCTGTGCAGCGCTTGTGTTTCTCTAGACTCTGTGGACTCCACCCCTTCTCCTCTTTACCCACCTCCCCCACCCATTTGTTCCCTCCCTTTTGTGTTTGGCTTAGAACAAAAACAAAATACATCTAACATAATTCAATCCATCCATCTTCTTCTGCTCATCCTGAACAGTCTAAGCCAAGATGTCCAGACTTCCCTCTCCCCAGCCACTTCCTCCAGCTCCTCTGGGGGGACCTCGAGGTGTTCCAAGGCCATCTGAGAGACATAGTCTCTCCAGCGTGTCCTGGGTCTTTCCCAGGGCCTCAACCCAGTGGGACATGCCCGGAGCACCTCTCCAGGGGGGCGTCTAGGAGGCATCTGGACCAGAGTCACCTTAACTGGCTCCTCTCAATGCAGAGGAGAAGCGGCTCTACTCCGAGCTCTCTCCGGGTGACCGAGCGTCTCCTCCTATCTCTAAGGAAGTGTCCAGGTCGCCTCCGGAGGAAACTCATTTCAGCTGCTTATAGTCGGGATCTCATTCTTTCGGTCATGACCCAGAGCTCATGACCATAGAAGAGTACTGGAACAAAGATCGACTGGTAAATCAAGAGTTTTGCTTCCTGGCTGAGCTCTCTTTTCACCACAATAGACCAGTAGAGCAACCGCAGAATGATGGACGAGTTCCTGCTCCGGTCGTACAGAGAACGAACAGCCCTCAGTAAGGCTCCCCAGACCCCATACTCCCAGAGCACCCTTCACAGGACACATGTGGGGAACGCGGTCGAAAGCCTTCTCCAAATCCACATTTGGACTGGATGAGCGAACTCTCCAGCACCTTGAAGAGGGTGTAGAGCTGGTCCACTGTTCCACAACCAGGATGAAAACCGCACTGTTGTTCTTGGATCTGAAGTACGACTATCAGACAGACTCTCCTCTCCAGTACCCTGGCATAGACTTTCCCAGGAAGGCTGAGGAGTGTGATTCCCCGGTAGTTGGAACACACCCTCCGGTCCCCCTTCTTGAAAAGGGGAACCACCACCCCAGCTTCCCAGTCCAGTGGCACAGTTCCTGTCTGCCATGCAATGCTGCGGAGACGTGTCAGCCAAGACACTCCCACAGCATCCAGAGACTTGAGGTACTCGGGGTAACCTCATCCATCAAGGAGCTGTTTGACTACCTCAGTCACCTCAGCTTGGGTAATGGACAGTTCCACCCCAGTGTCCTCAGCCTCTGCTTCCTCAAGGCAAGGCGTGTCAGCAGGGTTGAGGAGATCCTCAAAGTATTCCTTTCACCGTCCGACAATGTCTCCAGTTGAGGTCAGCAGATCCCCACCTACACTGAAAACGGTGCCTGCAGAAAACTGCTCTCTTGTCCCGAGACGCTGGATGGTTTGCTGGAATTTCTTTGAGGTCAACTGATAGTCCTTTTCCATAGCCTCACTAAACGTCTCCCAGGACAGAGTTTTTGCCCCCAAAACAGCCCGGGGTGCAGCTCGCTTGGACTGCCTGTACCCGTCAGCTGCCTCTGGAATCCCACAAGCCAACCAGGTCTGATGGGACTCCTTCTTCAGCTTGACGGCATCCCTTACGTCCGGTGTCCACCACTGGGTTCGGGGGTTGCCACCACATCAGGTGCCAGAGACCTGCAACTACAGCTACGGAAAGCAGCAGAGACAATAGAGATGGAGAACATGGTCCACTCGGACTCAATATCACCAACCTCCCTCAGTACCTGCTTGAAGTTTTCCCGGATGTGGGAGTTAAAGACCTCCCTGACGGAGGGTTTCACCAGATGTTCCCAACAGACCCTTACAGTACGTTTCGGTCTGCCGAGTCTTTCCGGCCTCCTCACCCGCCAGCGAATCCAACTCACCACCAGGTAGTGATCAGTGGACAGCTCTGCCCCTCTCTTTACCCAAGTGTCCAAAACACACGGCCGGAGGTCGCCTGAAACGACTACAAAGTCGATCATCGATCTCCTGCCTACGGTGTCCTGATGCCAGGTGTATGTAAATATCGATATTGCAATATATTGCGATATTTAGCCCTGTGACCGATTCTCGATGGGTTCTCACCAAGTATTGATCTTATATTTTCATTTGAAGAGGCTGTTGCGCTGAGCTTCTGAGTCACGCGACACGGAACTATTGATCAGCTGGGGGCGCTGCGTAAGACATTTTATGGCAACACACGCACTTCATTCAGGACAAAAAACACTGGTGAGATACAGGCTCGGTAGCGCGTGTGTAAATCATGTCTACCTGTGTACAATTATCAATCTGTAGAAGAGGCAGCCAGTAAGAAATGAGTTTGTCTGAGCGCTAGAATGACCGCCATAACTTATTTCCTGTTTAATCGGTGTGCTGTGGGAACTAGGCACATGCTTTGTAGTTGTTTGTGTGTACTTCAGGTACCGTGGGAATTTCATTTCATGCACTCTAATGTTTAACCTGCTGGTGTACGGTGTAACTTTGGTAAATTTATGGTGTGAAGTTTTCAAATGAAAAATTACTTTTTGCTAATGTTAATTTAAAGTAATTCTTAAGTGAAAATGCAGGAACTTAAATAAACATGTAATTTAAATAAAGTACATGAATTGTACATGAAATGTAAAATAAGGAAGTTGCTAGTTAATTATTTAGTAATAGGATTTGAATTTGTAAATATTTATTGCCATTATTATGTGTTTTAGGGTTTTTACCTATTGACTGATGACTGACCAAATGGAAAATAGATAAAGTTTGGAAAAATAATCTCAAGTGTCAGTCTGAGTAAATCAGCCTTTAATTTTAGATGCTCAGTCCTTTTCAAATGCGGGAGAAGTGCACAAAAAAATTAGATAACACTTGACAGAGGCTGTAAAACATTATATTCCTGATCCTTTGGTGTGACGTTTCTTTTGAAGGAAGATAGCGGTCGCCACTTCAATGATTAAATTTTTGTTCTGTTGCTAACAGCAATTCTGCACCTAAAAGTGGCACTGCCGATCATGTTTACTATTGTTAACATTGAATTTGACAGATAATTTCAATTCAATTGGTGTTAATGCTTGTCAAAGACAGAGTATGACTGATTTCAGCAATGTTGCACAAAAATGTCTGTAATCTGTTGCACAAAATAAGACATAAGTTGTTTATTATGATTGTGTTTAAGATAAAAAAAAATAAATGAGGATATATTTTCCCAAAAATATTCTTCTATATAATATTAGTTTTTAGAGAGGATTTCTTTTACCAATTATTGCAGTATCGCAATATTATCGATATCGTTAGCCGTGTATCGCGTATAGCATCGTATCATGAGGTTCCCAGTGATATCCAGCCCTATTTGTTATGGACAAACTATCACAAAAGTCCAAACAACATAACACTGCTAAGGTTCAGGTCAGGGAGGCCATTCCTACCAATCATGCTCCTCCAGGTGCCACTTTCATTGCCCACGTGGGCATTGAAGTCCCCCAGGAGGAAACAAATTCCCCTGTTGGGGCCCTTTCCGATACCCCTCCAAGAGACACTAATAAAGTGGGGTATTCCATACTGCTATTGGCCCGTAAGCCGAAACCAGAGTCAGAGACCTGTCCCCCACCCGAAGGCGAAGGGACACGACCCTCTCGTCTACCGGTGTGAACTCCAACACTTAGGGGCTTAGCAAGGGGCTCACGAGTAAGCCCACCCCAGCCTGCCGCCTCTCACCATGGGCAACTCCAGAATGGTAGAGAGTCCAACCTCTCTCGAGGGACAGAGTTTTAGAGTCCAGGCTGTGTGAGGTGAGCCCAATTATATCTAGCCGATATCTCTCAACCCCCTGAGAGATACTGGCTCCTTCCTCACCTCTCCTTCCCTCCCAGAGAGGTGACGTTCCATGTTCCAGAAGGCAAATTCCACGCCCAGGGTTTGGGCCGCCAAGGCACTCGCTTTCGACTGCCACCCAAACCACAATGCACCGGCCCCTTCTGAGCTCTCCTGCAGGTGGTGGGCCCACAGGAGAGTGATCCCACGTCGCTCCTTTGGGTTGGACCCAACCGGGGCCCGTGGGAGGAGCCCTGGCCACCAGGCGCTTGCCTCCAAGCCCCAACCCTCCAGGAAGGGGCCCCAGTGATGCCAATCCGACGACGTAACTGGATCTCTGGTCTCATAACTCATGAAGGGGTTCTGAACCACTCTTTGTCTGGCTGGTCACCTAGGACCTGTCTGCCATGGAAGACCCCAAGTAATTCATAATTTGAAATGTTGTTTATTTTTCAGACACAGTAATATTTTAAATAAAAGTATACTTGGTTTTCCTCTGGAGTTTACTTTAGAACAGCACTGTTTTGATGTGCCTTCTGTACACACAGAAAAAACTAAAAGCAATTCCTGTAGTAGCTTTATTTTAGAAGACAGTGATGGAGGACAGAAGGTTGAGCTCATGCAGAAGAAGAAAGGTGTGAAGATCATCAGTTTCAGGTAGTCTTTTGTTTGCTTTTGTTTGCCTTTCCACACAGCTTGTATTCAAATGAAGCTTCATTAATCAACAGCAAAGGGAACAGCATTACTCTGTAAAGCATGTGGGACCTTCATGCACATGGTGATGGCTGCAAGTGGAGGTGGTGTGTTTCCACACACAGCCAGAGGCGCTCAGGCCTCACAATGGTGATTAAATGCAGAGCAGCAGCTGGTTCCTATATTCCAGCATCTAATAAGCTGAGAATAATGAGGCCAGGCCCAATGCCTCGATCAACCAGTGCAGTTAGTGTGAAAACAGGTGGAGGGTGTTGGTGGCCTGTCACTGAGAGCATTAAGACTGCCCCCCAGCACGGAGAACAGCTGCAGAGTGGATAAAGTAAAGGTAAATGTGAGGTAGTGGTGTTTACTGCATTCTTACATCATGTGTGATGAAGGAAACTGAATTCAGAGGAGGGAACGGGCAGTTCTCCAGAGTTTCCAGAGCCGGAGTGTCTCTGCGGTTCTGCTCAACTCTTACCAAAAATAAGTATACTTCAAGTATATGTTTGAAAGTATACAGAAGTATTTCCCAAGTACACTTACAAAGTATACTGGGAGTTTACTAAGAAGTATACTTCTTGCGTCTAAATTGGCCGACTTTTAGTTTTAAAAAGTATACTTATAGGTATAGTAATAGTTTACTTTTAATAAACTTTAAGTTAATGAAAGTATACTTAAAGTTACCTCTCTGATATGCTTTACATTTTTTTTAAAGTACACTTTGAAGTATATTTAAAAGAAAAACTACCAATCATACATTTTTTACAAGGATGTACCTATGACTTATAATAGATGTCATTATAAATTAGCTCTGTATGAATTAATAATACTATAAACATGAAAGATCAGGTTCTCTTTAACTAAAACTGACTTAATGCTAAAAAAAACCTACACGGTAGATTACTGAACACATCGTCCATGAATACATCAGTATAAGATAAACATGATACAGCTATTGTCACAAAGAAAAGTAATACTCATATACCAAAGGTAACACTTTAAAGTATATGTTGATCAAAAGCTTAAGTATAAGTTAATTATTTTTAGAGTTGTATGTGTGATTCCGAGTATAATACGAGTATACATAACATAAACTTTTAAACATGAACATTACTTATCATTAATAAGTACTTAAAAAGTAAACTTAAGTATATTATCTTTAATTTAGTTTTAAATCAGTATATTTGAGTATACTTCTTTTGGTAAGGGAGCTCTGACTCCACATGTACTGACTCTGATCCACACAGCTTCTGTAGTCCTGGTGTTGTGTTTTAGGAGTGGTGTTTACTGAACTTCAAACTCTGACAAGAATTCATTCACAGATTACCTCGACTGGTGTTTGTGAACAAAAGCAGTGAGAAAGCTGAATCATGGCTGCTTTTCAAGCTTTTTCCAGTATTTCTTTTGGAGATTTTTGTGTTTCTATGGGAAAGCCCTGATTTAACATTCTATTAGGAAGTTTGTCAATCTGAAATGTACACTTTTATATGAAGAATTTGAAGAGTCTGCCTGTTTTCCAGCTTTCCCTGACCAGCTTGCTGCTGACATTCGGACTCAAGTGATTCCACTTCCTGACTGACTGAACACACCTGGTTTAGGTGGTCAGCATCAAGGGAGAGCTGGACAACAGGCAGGTAGAGGCTCTTGAAGACCAGGGTTGGCCAGCCCTTCAGAAACACAAAAGAGTTTGTGCAAGAGTCACAAAATTGTGTCAGAGGAAAAGGAAATGAAATTCTGTGGTACACACAATCACTTCACTGCTAATAGAATGTGCAGCACAAATGTGCCACAGAAGACCTGAAATACCTGATCATGTTTGTGACAGTAAGTCTTAAACAACCTTTGTGTTTAGGTTGTGTGTCTCATAATTCGTAGACATTGTAAAAGAAGACTCACAGCTGTGGTAGTGTGGACAGAAGCATAGCTATGACTGTTTACTCAGCAGGGAGCATTCTCTGGATAGGATCTTCTGTGTTGCAGAAGCATTTTTCACTAACATGCTTCAGACACAATCACAACACCAAACCACACAATGACCTCTGTCAGCTTGTCTCTCAGCACGGTAACTGTTGTTCACTGATGGTAGATGACTGCAGAGCTGACTCCTTCATTCATGAAGACACAGCAGGTGCATCTATTCTGCTTCACGATCACTGAAAATACGTGTGAGAAGCTTCAGAATAAAAGCAGCATTTCCTCCTGCCTCACCCTGAAGACGAAGTGACAAAACAGTCTGCGCTTGATAAAGGAGGTGAGCAGAAAGCACAGGTGCTGATGTGAATGCAGTCACTATTATTTTCAGCCTTGTGTATGTGTGTGTGTGTGTGTGCTGCAGTACTGTGAAAGTGTGACAATCATCTCTCTGACTGAGATTTGCCCTGAAGTCTAACAGCACTGCTCTGCTCTGTAAGCACCGTCTGGTTCTCTCATGTTTCAGTTTCCCTCCAGCTCTATCTTCAGTCTCTGCAGCTCTAAAAGAATTCAGACTGAAGATACTTGAATGAGTGAACGAATGAGATGTTTCAAGATGAGAAGACCATAAATCCATGACTCTGTTTTAAGACGACGTCACCTGGATGGCGAGTTCGATGACAGGTCGTAGTGAACATTTAGACAAGACATAAGGGTGAGAAGAGATGAAGCAGGTGAGATTCAATGCCCCCCCCACCCCCACCCTTGTGCACTGAGTAAGGAGCTCTTAAGGTCTGCTCAAGTGAGTACTTCTTTGTGCAGCCTGACTGACTGTTACACCGGACGCAGCATCAAGTGTCAATTTTAAGTCAATATAAAGACACGATGTGACGCGGTGGTCGCGTCAACCAATCAGGGACTCATCTTTTGGCATGTGACATTTTTAGTTTATGGATTAAAGGGTAGAAACAGAAATTCAATATGGCGGCGAGATGTGAGGATTTTAGTTCTGAACTTCCGTCCACTTTCTTAACCTGCTGAAGCTGCAGGATTGCCAGACTGTCCCGGTTACTGTTTGGTGAAGGCAGGATACTCTCTGGACCGGTCACCAGCCTGTCACAAAGCCTCTGGAGCTTTCACTCACACGAGGCTAGCTAGCTGCCCAGTAGACAGCGTAGCAAGCGCTGCCGCTCAGGATCAGGCAGCTGGCGAGCTAGCATGGACCATGGCCCAGGCTGTCGGTTCCTGGGCGGCGCCATAGATATAATAGAGAGTAGATGCCGCATCGACCACTGCTTCTTATTGGCGCTGATGAGCCACGGGGCCGCCATCTTGGACCGGTCGCCCACTCCACTGGATATAATCTGTTTGGCAGGCGCCACGAAGAGTTCTCGCTCTTAATCAATGATAACTCGCTGAATACTCAACTGATTTTCACAATTTTTTTTGTTGCAAACATTATACATGTAGCTATGATCCAGTACACATGGTTTGGCATATTTTATCATTTATTCTGGGCTCAACAGTAATAGAAGCAAAAAAGACATAAATGACTCAGCAATTTCAATATATATATTATATATGTGTGTATGTATAGATAATAAAGATGTAAATATACCACGACATTCATCATTTTCTAAGCTTTAATTCGAGCCATGTTTTGTGAAAAACAGTTAAAAATGAGGCAGCTAGCCTGGTTTTTGTGGCTGATGCCAGCACGTCTTACATTGAAACAGCTGCGTTCTGTTGATGTGACTCAATGCTTAACAATGGCGCCTGTGAGCGCACATTTCTGTCTGTAGCAGCGAATAGGCAAGGATCAATCCAGTGATGCATATCAATGCTAGAGATGCTGCTTTTGGAATGCCCGACAGCGGGGCTGCTGGGGCAGTCGGAGGGTTTGCAGGTCTGAATGGAACCAGAGTCTGAGAGTGGTAAAATGCTGCTAGCATAATAGCTAATAAAGGCTAACGTATTAAACAAACAATCCAAAGGGAAATGTTCATTACAAATTCATCCCCAGGACAGAGTTTGCTGGATTCAATACCAACTGCACTCAACCTCAGTTCACTAACTTCCAAGTCTACTGGAAAGTTGTGTAAGCCAGTAGATGTTTGATAGCTGAAGGCAAAACAGTTACGAATCATGCTAAAGCTAACGACCGACAATAACAGATTCAAAGACTTCTATACTGCTTTTATACTGGAGCTCAGAGCATGACGTCAAACTTCTGGGTCTTACACCTGTTGACCAATCACAAAATTCCACTGTAGTACGTCGTTTCAACCTGTAGGGGGCACCACATACACAGTTTTTGACTATATTTTCATGGATTAAAAAAGTTTGTTTTAATTTGTCAAAAGCTTGGCAACAACCAACAGACAGCCCTTTTAAAGCTCCATTTATAGACGTCAACAGAAAAAAGTTGACTTAGGATTTGGCTATCCTTTAAAGTCCCCCTTCAATGAAAATTATGGTTTTTGAGTTTTTTAACATGCATGTTTGGCATTTTTCTTCTGAGAGAGAAAAAATATAGCAAGAAATCATTTCATGTTTGCATTTCTGAAAATTTCTCCTTTTAAGTCGCTGTCAATCAAAATGCCAGAGAAAAACTCTGTTTGAATTCCGGTCTAACCCGGATGCAGCTGTAGAGACCGGAGAAGATAATCTAACGTCCACTTCTGTTCTGTAAAGGATTGTAATTCAGTGAAAGACCATTCTGATGTTAACTTTCATTATTTTAACAAGGAATCTGAGGAAAACATGGATTGGATTTATTGGTCACAGCAACGTCAATAAGTATTCAATCATTTGTGGAAAATGAGACATTTTTCAACTGGACAGAGTCGCGGGTGATTGCATTATCCACGCGTATTTTAATTGTGTCCAAGACGGGACTTTTTTTTTAAGTTGGCCTCACGTATTTAAAAAGAAACAGAAAGTAAAATCCCATTAGCTGTCACGAATCTGCTGTCCGCGTTTGATCCAACCCACAGTGGAGCAGCGAGCTGCAATAAGGAGCTTTGTTCATATCAACTCCATTCAGGATCCAGCTGGTGGTTTAACCGGACACCGGAACCGTTCTCCTGAACGTAACCCTTCATCTCCATCTATGAACGTCAACACCGTCTTTACAAACTGACGCTCGATTAGACCCTCTCTGTATTCTTCATTTGATTTCATTAGATTTCTTGTTGAAGTGAAGTCAACAATCAGCATGAAATCAGTTCTGAACCCCAGCTAGTGCTGCTGCTGCTGCAATGCAGCCTGAATGGAAATGTTTGAGTTTTTCATGGGGTTATCAAAGTCTGTGTCTTCTAGTTTGTATGGGGGGTAAGGGGCGGGGTTACACAGCTCAGCACCATAAGCCACGCCCACACAGAGGAATTTTTGGAAAAGAAGAAACTTCACAGTCCTAATTAAAACTCCACTGGGAACATTTAAAGAACATTTAAAAAATCATTGTAGGGGGACTTTAAGCAGTGAATTTGACTGGCGTCAAAAGAGAGTCTGCAGATGTGAATTCAATGTGATGTGAATGCACCATTAGAAATGAGGAAGTTAGTGCAAATTTTTGTCCTTGATCCTATTGCGAGTCATTTGATTTTGATACAGAAATTGAGTCTCCATCCGTTATTTTTTTAAAACATACAAAAATATGTCATAAACTGATTCTGGTTGGTTCCTGTTTTTATTATATTCATCTTCTTTTATCTGTTAACTCTCAAACAGACCATAGCTGTAAAACAGCTTCAACAATGAACTAAAACTAGTGCAAAAAACTATAAAATTCTAGAAATAGGTGATAATTATTCATGTGATGAAGTTTTAAACTGTTGTTGTTCCTCTAGAACTATGATCAGAATTATGACTCATATTTACATAAAACATTCTTAGAAAATTAGACATGAGAATCTTTGTTACAGTATTGCAGAGGTAGTAATTAGTCATGTGATGTTTGGTGACTGAAGCTTCAGAATCTTCTGAATATTTTTGATCAGATGTGATCTTATCAACATTTAAAAACACAAAAGGATTTGTTTTTAAATGTTTATTAGCTGCGGGTTCAGCTCTTTCATGCTGACAGTCACAGTCTGAGGCTCTGCTCAGACGCCTGCTGTAATGGTCCTGGGGTCTGTGATGAGGACCACCAGAAATGATTAAAACTGCAGCAGATCTAAACCTCATGTGCACCAGGCTGGATCCTGGATCTATTTTATTAAAAAACAATCTCTTTTCAGATGTGCGGTACATTATTGTTTATTATTTATTAATTTCTGCACAAATTGATTTTGAATTTCATTTCTCCTCTTTGGTCCTCCAGCATCAACAGCTGCAGCTCACAGGAAACGTGAAAAAAGATAGGATTAATTCATTATATTAATCTCCTGAACAAACCTAAATATATGCTTATTTATATTATGATTACTTGTAATTTATGATTAAAAATAAGCTAACTTTCATCTGAATTACGTTTCTCTCACACACTGTTTCAGAGTAGAGACTAGCTTTCAAATACTTGATTCCCTCAGAAAATCAAAAAGGAAGCTCAGCTCCACAAACGTTACCTTTTCTGGACAAAAATGACTCCCTCCATTGCTCCTTCGGTCTCAAAGTCTTCTCTGAACCTCCAAGAAGGTGTTATTTACCAGGATTGTCATCTTTCAAACCTTTTTCTTATTTTTTTTTGCAGATAAAAGAAATGTTATCGACCGTTCCGTCTGTCTTACCAGTAAACAAAGGAGCTCCTCCCGGGCTTCCGGCTGAGATTACTGTAATGACAGGATATTTACTAGGAAGCGCAATGCCTCAGCTTCCAGAAACTGTTGGAATTTTTCAAATAGAGCAAACTGTTCAGGATCTAATGTCATTCAAAGAGCGGTTGTGCAGACGTGTTGCGGGCGACCTGCTCGCTGTTAAAGGGTTTGAACACACAGCCACCACTTGGCGGGCCAAAAGATGACCTTTGGTGGGCCAAATGCTGTTTTATGTTCTGTCTTTTCTGTCGTTCATGAACATTAACAGCTTGAGGATCTTCCTGGTGGACAGCGATGAGCTTCTGTCTGCAGGAATGTCAGCTTTGTTCACAAACGCATGCGTGCGTCTGAAGCCTTTGAAGGCTCTCCTGGAGTGGACCCTCTGCCATCTGCTGGTCAGGCTGAGCCCTGACCCGACACGTTTCCATCAGATAAAGCAAACAGCCCTTCACATCCACTGGAGCAAAGATGCATGCCGTGTTTCCACAACGTTCCTCAGGACTGCTGGCTGTCAGTGACCTTATTCCAAGAATCCCTGGACTTAACGCTTGAAATCTGCAGGAATATGTGGAGTTAAGAGTCAAGCCAAGGTCGATCCAGCTCTGCTCTTGTCTCTTGGTGGGGGCTCAGTGCAGTATAATGTGAGTGCTGATGTGAGGCCTGCAGCAGTGAACCATGAATAGGGATTACAGTTCTTCTTGACATTCTGCAGCAGCTCTGTCAGCCTCGTGAGCTCGCTCTGGATCATCCTCTGATTTGCATTCTGAAGCCTGTCAGCGGCTCACCATGAAGCAGCGATCGTCTCCAGGCCCCGTCCCGCAGGCCCCGTCCCGCAGGCCGACCTGTTGTTTAACACATTCGCTGTAATGAAGGCGCAGGGCGAGCGGGGGGGCTTCATCTCTGCTTTGCCGTGTTGTGATTTTGCCTGCTCCTCTCTGCTCCTCTATCGATCTCGGGGCTCAGAGGTGGCGAGCAAAGTGACTCGCCGCGGAATAACAATGAAAGGAGACGGAGCGCCGGGAGGAGGCCGTCCCTCTGCGGGGAGGATTTTCTGCGGTGGGGAGGGAAACGGGAATGTAGGCCATGCAGGGGTGTGAATATCACTGAACATTAGTCCACGTGCGCACACAGGAACAGCTGGAGTGCTGAGAGCAGCAGCTGGGCAGTCAGTCCGCTCGCTGTCCGTCATGGCAGGCGTTCGCTGGATTCGCTGCGTCTGCGGCATGGTTCACTTCTGTCCTTGTCAATCGATTGGATCTCTTCTCACGAAGGTAGGTCCCACCGGAGAGAGTCAAGGTCGCGTTGAGACACTTGTCACGTCTGCTCCCGCAGGCGTCAGACACTCTCTTCACCTGCATACATTCAGGTCTAACTGAGAGTCCGCTGACCTTGAAGACAAACACATGAGGGTTGAGAGCTGCTGCTCCACTGAAGACCTCCTCCAGGTCTGAGCTGACTCCTCCAGCCTGAGAGATCTGGAGGAGGTGTGGCTGCTGATCAGGTGAAGGACACCTGCAGGTCAGACAGCTAACTGTTGATTCTCAATGTGACAGATACTGACCATGTGCAGCTCACACTCAAATCTGATCACAGCTGCAGCAACGCTTCACTTTATAAAATGTCCTTTAGTTTTCTCAGAGAGCTTGCACTGTGGTTTATATGAATGTCTCCTTATGAAGCAGTCAGACGGCATCTTTACTTTGTCCTGTGGATGCTGGAGGTTTTCTTCTTGTTGGTCATGTTGTTGTGGGTCTGTGTCAGTGATTGTGGTTGCGGTCTTGGGAGCCCCTTTGACAGCTGACTTGTCAGAGCAGACATGAAGGCTGAAGGTTCACAGACTGGATTTAACCCCAGATGCAGATCTGTGGTGACCAGGAGGATCAAAGCAGCCGACTCACCGACCGCAGCATCACAGCTGAGGACAGGAACTTTTAGTTAGAGCCAGAGTCACTTCTCCTCTAGTTTCTGAGCTTCTTCATATGTGAACATCTCATTTTTTCTCTTGTAAAAAGACACTTTTCACATGACGTCACACAAAACAGCGGAAAGTAATTTAACCTAAATATTTAAAGGTAACCTAACCAAATCAGATCATTTTATTTTATTGTTATTAATGACCCGATGTTATCTTGTGCTTATTTCTATTTTGAAAAAATATATTTTTATGGAGAGTAAAATATTGAAAGTTATTTAAGGTTTAAGTTGATTTATTCTGGAATAAAATTCCTGCCTTTTTATTATTCATAATTATGTTCAAAAGTTAAATTTTGAATGTTAAAAATTTGCATTCTGCTAGCTTTATGGACTGTTTTAGCATTTGCTATGCTTTTTAGGCTATTTTGGAGTTTAGTTAATATTTCAGTCACATGCTAGCTGCTTTGGCTAATTTAGGCTTTTTCAGTTTTTTAGGCTGAATTCGGTTCACAGCATTCACACTAACATTGTCACAGGTAATGCTATATATGTAATTTCTAATTATGTTTGAAAGTTACAGTTTTAAAAATGTAGTTTTAGAGTGTTCAATAAACGTTTGTCCTGTTCGGCCCGTGACCTCAGGTGCGTTTTGGATTTTGACCCCCAGTGCGATTGAGGTCGACACTCCTGCAATAGAATAATATCTGCTCAAATGAAAGGTCAATATTTTCAAAAGAACCTCAAATATCGGAAGATTATTCAAATTTGTTTTTAGATTTGTGAAGGATCTAAGACAGGAAATGAAAATACAGTCAGTAGGTGATTCAAATATTGTACATTTTTCTGTTGAAGTTGGTAAGTTTACCTTTAATTATTTATGTTAAATTGTGTTAAACAGTGTTCAGCTGTCAGCTTTGCCATTCTCAATTGGTAAATTCTAATTAACTGTTCACATATTCGGCCCTGTCACTATTTTTCTGACGTCACCGTGAAAAGGGTCTATTCAGAGTTTTTTGTAATCCTGATTTGTTTGGAGGGTTTAAATGTATCTTGTCTTTCCTGCTCCACAGTAAACAGCATCATCTTTTAAAACCATGTCTGGTTTGGGTCAGAGAGGTAGTGAGAGTAGTAAAGCATCTGTACCGTCATGCAGGTCTGTTTGTCTGCAGCCTGATTATTGGCTGACTGGTTGCAGGTCTGTTTTCAGCTTCTGAGAGAGAGCATGCCGACTTTGCATTTCCTGGTTGCTGCATGTGAGCGTGGCTGCAGGTGGATGAGGCAGGCTGTTGGGGAATCCAGGTCACAGAAATCCATCTGCGCTTTGAGGTCACAGATGTGGATCAGGAATTAGTCTGCTGGATCATGTGACACATCTGGAAGGATGAGGCGGATGCAGGTCGCTGACCCGCCTTTTAGGCAGCATTAAAAAAGGATCCTGATGTTTAGTCATCATTCAGTCACGCGCACAAACAGCACAGACTCTCCCACAGGATGGCTGCAGACATCCTGAACAGAAATCTGAAGGAAAGATGTGAGCAAATGAAAAAAAGCAGATTTGATCAAAATAAATACCTTCCATCCCACAATAGAGAAATGGATGAGTGTGTTAAAATGACTCAGCAAGTTTGAGATCAGGGCTCTGCAACCCTCAACACTTAAAGAGTCATTCAGGTCAATTTCTTACCAACCAAAACCCAGTAGGAGCCACAAAGTCTTCATTCACCCTTTAGAAAAATAAGATATGGACTTATATTTGTGTTTTTGCTACTGAAGAGCAAATGAAGTAACCTCTACCATATATAACAAACACTTTAAATCCTTGAATTTGCTCAAAAATAGAAAATCTACTTTATAATCCAGTGGATTATAATTTAACATGGACTTAATTCTCGTTATGACAATAAATTATATTTCTGTGATAAATTCAGTCCAAATGGATGACGTATGACTGTGATAAACTACAGAGGATTGATGATGGAGAATTACTGCTATCGTTGTTAGGATCCTTGTTGAATGATCAGAACGTCTTCAACTGTTTGTCAATGAGTATCTTCACATTGACTGCAGTCAAATGAGCCGCCGTTCACATTTCTGTGGTCCAATCAGCCGTCACTGGATTTTTGGTGTGACTTTCATCCAATACTTATGGTAGCAGTCCTGAGAACGCTGGAAAATCTCCACCAGACTCCACGGAGCTTCTTGATGTGACCACAGAAATGTGAACGGCGGCTCATTTGACCGAAGTTGGAAAGGATTGCAAATGAATGAAAGAGCATTTGGATGTTAGCTTTCATTATTTTCTGCTCTGAGAAACCAATGGATTGAATGGATTGATCACAGCAACGTCAAGAAACATCAAAGAGTCTTTGGTGAACTGGAAGGAGAAAGAATCAGGATTTTGGAGGAAGTTGGCTCCATGAAGATCGTCACTTCCTCGTCACAGCTGACATTTCATTTCATTTCTTTCTTCCTCTCATGTGCCATCATAATCTGCAATAAACAAAAGACCATACACACAACATGAAAGAAACATAAACAGTGTAAGACATGAGTGAAAAGGAGCATGATGAAGACCAAGTCTTCTTATTCATGCCCCTTAAACAAAACACTACACAACTTTGTCTCCATCCAGATCACATCCATCTAAATATCTTTGATCCTTGTGCTCTATAAACATAGATAACTATCACACTGCGGTTGGATTCTAACTGAATTTCTATTGCCACAGACTCCAAAAGTTAATCAATTTCCACAGACATATTTTCCACCATTTTAAAATGATACTTTTGATCAACATATATTGCAACACCACCTCTTCTTTCCGCTGGCTGATCAGTGTGAAACAATCTGTATCCATTTATTCCTAAATCATCTCCTTTTTCTGTGTTTAACCAGGTCTCGGCGAAGGCATGAACATTAAATTGTGAATTAAATGCTGCCAAGTAATCCTTCATTTTATTTATATTGGCATAAAGACTTCTGCAGTTAAAATGTACAAGAGAAAAACAATTTTGCTGCTCCAAAAGCCACGCCCCCTCAGAGGAGATTTGGAAACAGAAGCTTCAGATCGACATGGAACATGGCTTTTTAAGACATTTAGGTTGTAGGATTTTGGTAAAAAACAGTCATAGCCATAATTAAAACACTACAGAGAAAGTTTTTTTTTAAATAAAAACTTGTCACAGGGGATTTTAAACAGTCTATTTTAACCAAAGAGTCACATGTGGCTCTGGAGCGGCAGATCTCCGGGGTTTCTGAGGCGGATATGAGATACTTTCCTCTTCTGTCTCTAGAAATCATCTATACAAGTCGAGCCTGTGCAGAGACGAGGATGTGTAAGAGGGCCGCTCTGATGTGGGTTTGTTTGCAGTAATACCACGAATCATTGAAGAATAAGGATGAGTCTGCACACACACACACACACACAGCTGCTGACCCACACTTGTGCGGCAAACTGTGGTGTGGACAGCCTGGGTGTGAAGCCCTGTGGAAATGCTAGCAGCTTCACGTGCTGCTGTCATGGTTTTAACTGATTTTGTCTGCTGCGGCTCAGAAATCGACCCACTTTAGATCCAATCTTAGCAATCTCACTGTGAATTTCACACCTTTCTGCTGCACTGCAACACAATAACCTCAACAATATGAAGGCTTTTCTGTGTCTGGAGCTCTGAGGAATGTTGATTCCAGCTCTTCACATTCAACATCTTTCAGGTTGAAGGAAAAAAAAACATTGTTTTTTTAAAATCCACGATACTTACAGAGAATGGCGTAGATGTTTGTGTCCAGGGGGAACCCTGCCTGTCGGTTCTGTGTGGATCTGGGCTGTGCTTTGGTCCTGATGAAAACGTACAACTCACGGACACGCCCACTAACGTATACCAATGAAGCTCCGGCTGTCATCCATTGTTCTTTTGACTTGTGTCTGTTGAGCTGCTGCACCTGTCTGTCAGTCTGCTCACCTGGCAGGTATGGATCAATAATCCTGATCAGCTCCTGCTGGCTGGAAATCAGAATGAGAAAGTCTTCAGATTTCAAACTTTTAAATAGATCAGCAACAAGCCTTTAAAAATAGTCATGGGCTATCTGTTCATCTTTTAAAGTCATTTTCAAAAGTTTGCCTTATATTTTAGCAGCATGGTAGCATTTTGGCTAATTTGTTATTTACTGAGGCTTTTAGGCTAATTTGGAGTTTATCTTATATTGAGTGGAGGCTTTCATACAAACCCTTTGGGGTTTTTTGCCTCTTCCTGCACTTATTCTATTTGAAAAAGTTTCTTTGAGTCACATACAAATGCTGTATATGTGCAAACAACAAATAAAATAAAAAATAAAATAAAAAGCAGCAGACTAATGTTTTAGTTTACTGAGGCTATTTTAGAGTTTATTTATTTATTGTATTTATTTTTTTAAACTTGTCCTGTCCAACTGCTGAGCAAGCAGATACGAGCTGAGAGCCTCTAGTGTTGGGCAGATTTTAATGTCACAACAGGGGTTTATTGAGTATAAACCCCTCTTGTATTCCATGCTAAACTTTACACTCAGTAGTCACAAACACACATACCTGTTGGTTGTAATTGTCTCCACATTTAAACTAGACAAAATGTACACAACTGCAACTGCAGCTCACACACAGTCATACAAACAGACACACATAAAGTCTTTCATTCTGTCACACATTCTATTAGTGCAAAGGTGAGCTGACACCTGTGCTCAGGTGAGTGTTTATGTTTTGCTGATGTGGAGGGTAATGCAATGTACAAAGGGGGAGAGCACCTGGTCATCCAGATGCCCCGACCCCCCACTGGGGCATTAGCAGAGGCCCGGACCCCCAACACGGAGCTGCGGAGAGAATCCTCCCAGGACTCGATAGGAATCTGCTCACTGTGAGCACCAGCCTCTCTGGTCAGTGGCGGTACTGCAACGTTTTGTTACTTCCCGGTTAGCTTCACATTCCGCCTGCGAGGGTTGGGACTTGAGTTCAGCTAATCTTTAGCAAAAGTCTAATGTTTCTTACCAATTTGGTTTACTCAGGAATTTATGCTATTTTGGGGTTGAGCTACTATTTAAGCAACAAGCTAGCTTTTTTGGTTAATTTAGCATCTACTAAGGTTTTTTGGACTCATTTCAAGTTTATCTCATATTAAAAAACAACACAGTACATTTTTTTGCAAAATTGGCATGTATTATGGCTTTTTAAGCAATTTTACTACAAATTTTTCATACATTTATGTCAATTTTAGTGATATTTCATAATTCTTTAACTAAATTTCCAGTCTTTTAGCAAATTTAACATTTTGCATATAGTTTTTGCATTTTCAGCACGTCCCTGCCGCAAGTAAAGTAAATTGCATCACAGTTTTCTGCGGAAAGGATTTACACCAGCATTATCACAGCTAATGCAACTTCTCTAGATGTATTTTGTTGTGCTTAGTCACAACCGCCCTTACAGGTGGATACGGGCTGTTTGTGGTTTGAAAAATGGACAACTTTTAACTTTTGGGCAAATTTTAAGATCGTAGATAATGTTCATGCACTTTTTTTCCCTGAAAAAATATTTAATAAAACGACTCGTAAGAGTGAAGTAGGTGAGATGCAGGTCTGTCCCCTCTGAATCCTGCACACTGAACGCTGAGCTGTTCAAGTGAACGGTGCTGCTCAATGTGACAAACATGAGAAATTTAGACAATTTCACAAATAACTGGAGGTTAGACATTTTCAAAGGGTGATGTGACAACTCACTCTGTCCAATGATAGTATATGTCTATGTCTGAAGCCAAGGACTCGTGTTCACTGAGGGACAGAAAAACGTAAGATGGGATCAAACTGAGAGATTTCTCAGCACATTTTCAGCAAACTCATGAAGAGACATCTGTCTAGTTTGAATTCTAATGGTTATTTTATTTTACTCTTTTTTTCACTCTTTCACTTCAACTGAAAGCAATCATAGTATGTGTAACTATTAACCCTTAAACCCCTGAGGCATCACTGCTGACGCTTGAACACAAAATCTTTAACAAACTGTAACTTTTCAATCGTTAACACAATAATTCCAGGAGATTGTGATCTGTGAAGGAGAAAAATGTCTCAACAAGCCACTTTTCTCTTTTTCTCAAAGACCAAATATAACAAAAGTGTAAATGATGTAACATAGCCAGAGAGCCCCCCCCACTAAAATTAAAGTCCCATTACCTTACATATATCTAAGTGAGTGATTTTGTTGACCCATCCCCATTGTTCCAGACACAGCCGCACTCAGGACCCATTTGGTGGCCTAACCCAGGAATCCCCAAACTACAGCCCCTGGGCCAGATCAGGCCTGCCTCCACATTTGGCCCGGCCCCCCACACACACATCAGATACACCGATTGAGACCCACATGGAACATTTAACTAATATTGTAGTCACATGCTAGTTGTTTTGGCTAATTTTAGCTTTTTTCAGTTTTTCAGGCTAATTTGGCATTTAGTTTATATGTCAGCAACATGGTAGCTCTTACTGTTAATACAGTTTTTTAGGCTAATATGGAGTTTAACTAATACTTTTGCCTTAAGGTTTTGGCTAAATAATACATTTGACCATTTTTTTGTGGCTAATTTGGTATTTAGCTAATATTTCAGCTACATGCTAGCTGTTTTATCTAATTTAGAATTTTTTCCAGTTCTTTGGCTGATTTTGGCATTTTGCTAATATTTTAGTTAGCCTTCAGCCTCAGAGTTTTTAGCTATTAGCTTCAGCTATTTAAGTTATAAATGTCAGCATCTTCAGTTATCAGCATTAGCATCTTCAGCGGCGTCGTTCAGCTTACAGGATTCATACTAGCAATATTGCAGGTAATAATATATATCTAGTGTTTTTTTTTTAAATATTTTTTGGTAAAAATTTTTTCTATGAAGATTACAGAAATTAATTATTTAAAATTAGGCTGTCTGTGCACCGTAAATGTTTATGTTTAGGCTGTGATTGTTAAACTTTTTCTGTTAGCCTACAAACCGACCCGGCCCCACATCAGAGAAGAAAACTATTTGTGGCCCTCACAAGAAAATGTTTGGGAACCCGTGGTTTAACCCCCCAATCCAGCCTCTTATTGCTGAGTGTCCAGCGGGGAGGCTGATCTGTCTTTGGTATGTCTGGATTTGAACTTGAAACCTTCCAGTCTCAGGGCAGACACTGTACCACAAGGCCACTGAGCTTTCCCCAACCGTAATATTGTCTGAGGGTTTATCCTGTAATTAACCACAGAGAGTCGTTTTTCCAACTCTCCTCTCCATGTTTCAGCTCGTGTCAGCGCGCTGAGTGCAGGTAAAAGCCTGAGGCTGAGCAGACCCCCCCTCAGCTGGGATGTGAGCAGCTGAGGCCCCCACTCATGCTGTGGATCTGCTGCTGTCTTGCACAGAGCTCGCTTCCTTAAACTCTGCCGGGCTGTACCATCTCAAGGCAGAGCAGGGGCCCTCCGGGGCTTCCAGACATCCTCACGGTCCAGCCCCCCTCCCTGCCTCTCACCCCCCCACCTCCGTCCCTTATTAGCCAAAAGCCCAGCGTCTCTCAGGGCAGCTAGCCAGAAACAAGACAGCGTCTTCACACCATCAGCTGCCTCAGATTTCACTCCCCCCTCTCCTTGTAGTACAATCTCATCATTTCCAGCTCGCGAAGAGAGCGGAAGAGAAGGAAGAGGAGAGAGTGTGAGAGGAGGGAGGGAGATGTTTTGAGCTGTTAGCAGGGAGAGAGGTTGGCCTGAATGCGTTCTGTCTGATCTTCAGAGGCATCCAGGTGAGCTGTTTCCTCCTGGAAGGTAAGAGGAAGAGTGAGATCTGGCCGTTTCTCTGTCCTGTATCCAAATGTGTCCCTCCCTTCCCTTTCTGTGGAGACATCCCTTCTGTGTGTGTGTGGATGATAGTATTCCCCAGACGTGCCACTCGCACGTCACACTGCATGAGACGATGTGCAGATCTGCAGGCGTGTCGACGTTTGCAGATCAGATCAGGTGCTGGAGCTGCGAGCTCGTCTTCTGCAGGTTTTTGTTTGCGTGCGTGATGGTGGACTGTCATGCTAGCATGCAGCTCCAAAGTGGACGGATCTCCTGTGCATTAGTGCGTCTCGGGCAGGAGGATGAGACGGTAGGCTCCCAGGGTGGAAAGGAGGAAAAAGTGCAGATGAAATGTGTCTTTGTAGCATAGCGGTTGCAGGTTTGTGCCTAAACATCAGCACTGTCAGCCCCTCCCCTTCCCGTCACCATCCTCTCCTCTGTGCCACTACCAAGCACTTCCGCTGTGGTGGTGAGACAGATGCTGACATTGTCTAATGGATGGAAAGTTTCTACTGCAGCACGTTTCCGCTCATTCCACAATACTGCCATCTAACTTGGGACACATGCTCCTTCTTTGGACAGTTCAAGGAGAAGGAGTGGGGACGGGGCTGTCACCAGCAGCCATGGGCTGTTGTGGATGCAGATTTCTGCAGGCTCGTATGCAGGTCCTGGAGAAGATGGACGGCCAATCTGTTCGGAGAAGGCGACAGAGAGAACGAAAAGGGCTTAACAGTTACCCCAAAAGTCACTTGTCACCACACAGATTCAAGTTTCTATGTGTTTTCCATCAGTGGAGAAGTAGAGATGACTTTTTTGCTCCGTTTTGATCCAGACGGTGCTTCATTATTTCAAAGGTCTCTTCAATAAACAAAACAGAAAGCTGATGTCCAATGGCATTCACTGGTTTGGAGGGACGTGTGCTGACATAATACAGGCTCTTAACTTGGAGGGATCTTTGAAAGCTGGAATGGTTCCTAAGTAGAAGGTTTATAGATGAATAAGGCAGTCAGTAGACTGCTGCTGCGGGCCATAACAAGCATTCTTTTCTTGGTGGTGGTCAGCTACAAAGACTAAAAATGACTTTAAAACCCTTCTGCTCTCTTTGGGGTCCAGATGACTCCAACCACAAATTGTCATGCGATTTCTACCATGACAAATGTGGACAAAGGTGGACAGGATTTTATGTCTCCCATGGACATTAGTGAAACTCAAAAATCAGTGAAAAAAAAAAGTTCAGTGGACTGTCTTGTGGGTCCAGATGACCCCACTTTCAATGTAAACAAGCCAAGGAGAGTGGAAGGGTAACAAAGCATGAGCACCTGTTGCTCAGGATCGCTTAAAGGGCACATTAATATTGACCCAAGCATTCTCACTCCCAACTCGGCATATATGGACGCTTGGGCCTCCTCCACGTGACTTTTTGACGTTTGGGTGTCCTAAACATGTCGTTTTTTGACGTGCTGGCTATTCCTGTTAAATCAGGGGTCACCAAGCTCCAGACCGCCAACCGGTACCGGTCTGAGGGCCACCTGCCACTACGCTACAGAGGCTAATCAGGGGTCCCCAACCCTTGGAACCAGTACCGATGCCAGTTATGCATCTGGTTGGGACTCCCAAATGTCAAAAAGTGTCGCAGAGGGGGCCCAAACCATACGCCCATAAATGACGTGTTGGGAGTGAGACTCTTTGTACTGACAGGTTATTACCAGTTGTTGAATGCATATATTTTATAAATCTAACAGCCTTTTTAGCTTTTCATTTTTCACCCTGTTAACCTGTATGTTAAGGCTGCTGCGTTGTACTGAGAAGTTGTTCTATTTACTTTCAACATGCCACCTGGCGAGAGGCAGAAGTGTGGGAATGGAAAAAGATGTTATGGTTGACTGTTGAAACTAATCTTTAGATTGAGTCTTCTCTGTAACCTAGGTAACCAAAATTCTAATAAATGAAGGGTCTCTACAAACAGATTTGGTGTCGGCAACATACAGACACTGGTCTCCTCGTGAGAAATCTCACTCTGACTCGTGTCTGCTTTAGTTTGCTTCTTTGTTTTTGCAGAAATGACTCTAACACCAGTAAAATCCAGAGCGGGCTTTCTCTGATGGTCTTCTTGGTTTGCGAGGTGTGAAAGCTCACCTGAACTCTGGATCGGAATACAAAAACTACAGAAGTGTTCACTTGCAGATGAACTCTAATGTGATTCACTTCAGTGTGAAAGCAGACAGACTTTCCACAGACTAAGGCAGAAAGAGAACCAAAGGGAAGGAATCCCCTTTTTCTTCCTGCTGTCATACTGTCCTGGTCAGAGCTGACTGTCCCGGGTGAACCCCACCCCGACAGTAAGTCGGTAGGCTTTAGCATCACCGTGCTCTTGAACAGGAATAACAAGGTATGGGGAAAATAATTGGTGCTTCTTTTACCCTTTAACACCTGAGGCGTAACTTTTCAACCGTTAACACGATCATTCCAGTAGATACTGAAGGAGAAAACGAGACGCTTTTCTCCCTCAGAATCTACTGGAATGATCGTGTTAACGGTTGAAGACTTACAATAAAGTCCATGTAACTATCCCAGAGTTGAGGTAGAAGAACAGGACAAATGGCTGTTTGAAAATGAAGGGCGTCCCAGCTTGTATCCAGAGTTTTACTGTTGAAGAACTTGTGGAACATCTCTCACCATCTTTCATGTTTCCTTTGGTGTTGATTTCTCTTTAAAGATGGAAAGTGGTCCTTATCTGGTCTGAAACAGAACATGCTGTGTCTTAAGTTAATGTTCTCCCTCTGGAGTTTGAGTTTGACTTTGAACATTATCATTAACTACCAACAATGTTATGGCATCATTTGATATGCTGAGGCTCTTCATGAATCAGGACTCAACTCTCTGTTTTTGCTGTCATGTCTGACATCAACCAAAACGTTATGCAGATCATGGTGATCTTGCTTTCCCTCCAGGGAACATTACAAGAGAGATTCATTTTTTGTGGCGGCAATACCTAAGGATTAGTTTAATCTCAAATGGTGTGAACAGCTGTCTTTGGCCTTTTCTGTTTCTGATGCTACACAGTTATTTAAACCTGTGTTGTTGTTTTTTGGTGAAAAGGAAGAATTCCTTCACAACTTAAAAACACAATGGGCCATTAGGAGCTGAGAAATAAGATAGAAAAATATTCAAATGATTAAGAATTGGCTCAGGTATCCAGAAGAGCTTTAGGATCAGATAAAACAGAACTCTGCTAGCACTAAAGAGCGTTCCCGTCAGTTTGAGCAGGACACCGGGACAGGACACACTAGGCTGTGATGCAACATCCTATCATATACTTTAAGATTGAAATCACTGTTTTGTTGGAGCTGTGTGTCAAGAAAAATCCAATCCCAAAGCCAAATCTTGAGGCTTTATCTTACAGTAGCATTCTGTTTTAATCCAATCACTTCCTGTCTAGAGCTCACATTGGATGTTTCACACCCCAAACTCTTTCCCAGCACCTCAAAAAAAACATTGAAGCTGAAAGTGTATTTCCTATTACTACTATGTTCTACCTTACACAATACAATGTTTGTGCAGTTTAGGTTGTGATGTGGTTTCATGCTGAAACTTTTTCAGCAAATGACACAAAACAAAAGGTGGTACACGATGAACAAATGGTGACCTTCCAGCCAATCTGCACCGCAAGACTCATCTGAACCGTTTTGACATCCTTCCCTTAAATCAAATCAAATCAAATCAAACTTTATTTGTAAAGCACCTTTCCAAAAAATCATTTCCACTCAAGGTGCTTAAATAAAAATAATCAAGTTTTAAAAACAAAGAACAAAGACTCAGGGAGCCATCCCCCCACCCCCACCCACCCTCCACACACACACACACACACACACACAAACACTGTACAACATATACCAATGTTTGGTAAAAAATGAATAGATAAAAATAATAATAAATAAAAAAATAAATACTAATCAAAAAAAGTAGAAATCTGGCTTGTACTGAGGTGAAGAAACAATATTTTAGGGACCGCTCCACACAAGTGACTCCCCAATCAAATACACAGAGGTCACTACTACAGGACCCCCAGATCCAAGCAAATAGCCAGACCCGGAGATCCCACTGCAGCGACCCCCGCCATTCAGAAAGGTCAATCACCGATGTGGAGGATCCCTCAGAGGAAAACACTGGAGTTAAAAATGTAAAAGGAGTAAAATAAATAAAAATTAAATAAATAAAAACAAATATAAATAATCAGACAAAGAAATAAAATAGACAAACAAATCAATCAATCAGTAAAAAAGTACATAAATAAATAAATAAAAAACAGGAGAAGACAGAATAAAACAAAGTATAAAATAACTTTCTAAAATTTAACTAAAAGCCAGATTAAAAAGGTAGGTCTTGAGCCTTCCTTTAAAAACATGAACAGTCTCTGCAGCCCTGAGGCTCTCTGGAAGGCTGTTCCACAGGCGAGGTCCATAATGACTGAATGAGGCCTCGCCGTATGTTTTTGTTCTAACTTTTGGAATAACTAACAGGCCTGTTCCAGAGGACCTCAGGGTCCGCGAGGGCTCATACCTTAAAATCATTTCTGTTAAATAAGAAGGCCCGATGCCATAAAAACATTTATAAACCAATAAAAGAATTTTAAAATCAATTCTGAGTTCTGACAGAGTTAAGTCTGTCATAAATAAAGCTATCACAGCCAACACACCACCTGGACATTTCTGAATATCAGTGACATGTGGTGAGGTTTGTGGCTGTGAAGCACTGAGTCTTTCAGAGTCAGATTTACAAATGTAAGCACTCAATACATGTTCCAACTACTAATGATGTTTCATGTCTTGTGAACATAGTGGAGCAAAGAAGGATGTAAAATGTGTAGCGGTTCAGTTTGACTCCTATAAAACACCAAGGTGAATGTTACAGACAGACTATAACAAGAGACGTGACACAAACACAAACAAACACAGAGGAGAGTGATCTGTAAATGAATACGCCTCTCCTTCAGACATCCTTGTAACTTTGGCATCCAACTCCTCGATATCTTCTGTAAGTTTTAGAAGCATTTTGTAACTGAAGTTTTCAAGCCTGAAAGACTCTTTGGCTCTGCCATTGCTCATCCATCATTTATGACTTCATGGTTTGAATGAAAGTCCAACTTGAAGACATTTTTGAGTAGATATATTTAATCTGCCATTTTTGCAGTCGGTTAGGGCAAAACGTAAAATAACAGACTCCTATTGAACTTTATTAGCAACCATTGGAGAACAAATGTGAGCTCAAGAGCGCCCTCTGCACCGGAGCAGTGATACGACCATTGACTGTATAAGTCGGAACTGGACTGAGCAACCCCTCCCCTTCTGTGTTCCAAATAGGAAGTACATGCAGGTTGCAAGAAGGCAAAGTCCCATAGACTTCCATTGAGAAATAGACAGTTATTTCTCAGTCATTTTATTTGTCAGAATAATCATTCTTGGGCTGATTTTCCCTTTTTAACATCTTCTTTCTAATCCTTTTGTCCAGTTTGTAGTTACAGTCAATGGCTTCGACCCATTTTGTCTAATGTCTGTTCTGTGCAGCTGTCAGATTCCAACACAAGGTTAATGATAAACATAAGTGAAATCTATTACATTTTATATTGTTACTGGTCTAATAATGAAATGAAATACACATAAAAATCAGAATATTAAGATTCTACTCAGAGAAGTGTTGTCCGTACTGAAAAAAAGAACTGAGTTGTATAAAGTGAATGTTTGCAATGGCAGTAAACAATAGAGATCAGTGACCAGTTCATCAAATGAATGATTCCATCTTCCATCTAAAAGGTTGAAGTTCAGTTTCATGTGAGCCAAGTTAAGACAAACAGTCCAGTCACCAAAACCAGCATTTAGACGTGTGTATGCGTTAGTACAGAAAGTCAGTCCAACGCCTCCTAACGCCAAGTCCGACAGTGGTGGGTCTCAATCTTTTAGCTTGACTCGGGCTATAAATCAAGGCCTCGCAGCACGCCGTGCAGTGGAAACCTGTCCAACACAAAACAGCTCAATGGACAAGTGGAGTCTCAAATAGACGTTGTGAAATGTCCGTATTGATTCGATTTTCACTTCGTGAAATCAATGACGTTGTATCCGCAGCTAATAAAGTGAAAATAAAGTAGTGAGGATGGTGTCTGAATTAATTTTGAAATCGAGGGCACCAGATAATCCTGCACTGTATAGTTTTTTAATAGTTAGGGGTTAGGACATGGACATACACGAACCTGTTTAACCACACTTGAACAGCCAACTGTCTGCACAGCACAAATAGCAGTTTTAGAAAATGAATGCCCTAATAATGACACGACAAACACTCATCAGTTCCCCGATGTAATTTGGACAGCTTGTGCACAATCTCTGCTGCCGACAAAGAGAAAGTCTCTGCGGCAGCCTAGCTCGCTCAGCTTATACGGCCTTAAATCTGCGCATGTTCCAGCCCTGCTTCACCTGCCCTGCCTCACCTGCCCTCCCTGACCGCACGTGCTGAGTGTGTATGGTAGTGTGGTGTAAAAGGATCTTTGAAAGTTCGTCTGACCTTAATTTAAGGCTTCTGAATTACCTTAGGATGTTGAAACCTGAGGGATCTGCAGAAATGACACATTTACAAAATATTGGATTTTTTTTTATCTTTAATATGAATTTATAAGTTTGGACCAAACGTATTATTAATTTATAAGTGACCAAATGTAGTGGACTTGTGAGGTCAAGTGCATGGTAAGGTATGGATTAACTGTTGCATGTGCACCCTGAGGCCACGTTGAAGGCCCGAGGCAGACGACCAAACGGTTTGATTTAGCTGTAGATCTCCAGAGGTGGAGTGAATGGACCATGCTTTGATTCATATCAAGTGGCTTAAGAGGCACTTATGCTAACGAGCCAGACGTGAACGCTTGATTAGGTCCTGAATCTGCATGCAGGCAGGCCCATTCAGTTTCACTGCTGTTGTCTGATTCTGCTCTGAAATGTAAAAGTACATGTCTGTTTTCAGTCAGAGGTGTTATACACCACCAAAGTGGAGCGGTCAGTTAAAACATGGAGAAATGTTACTCCTGGAGAAAAGCAACAGTTGACCTGAGGAGTGCTACCAGTCTTTACAATACAATACATGGGAGATGTTGTATCTCAGAGGGTAAAGCAGTTTTATGTTAAGCAATAAGAAATGTGAAAGTTCACGTGCATCAACTGGAACAACACAGTTTGTGCATCAAACATACGTTTGATTACAATTTGTCCAGATTTTTGTTTTTTTTTCTTGTTAAATTGGGATTCAAACATTTAGGTCAGTGTGGACAGAAAGCGAGGAAAAGACAGAACCCAGAAACTGGACCTCTGAGGCAGAAACCAGATCTCCTGCTGAGTTCAGGTTCTGCTCATCAAGATGCTGATGTTGTGTTGAAATCTGAACCCCTACAGAAACTGCCCACTCCCTCTTTTTACAGCAAACTTGTCACAGTGTAACAAGTGTAATACTTGCCAATACTCTAAGTTATCAGTTTGGAATGTTGTTTACCGGCTTTCTGTGAGATTTTGTTCAGTCAAATAAACTATTTAGATTCTAATTTAAGGTTCCTCCACCCTGAATCATGCGATCTACATGTTCTGAAGATATAACCCTTTTGCTCATTCTAAATGTGCATCATTCTAAACAAGACAGGGAGAAAAATGTCTGCATCCTTTCTGATGACATTAGAGTCGCCGTCTCGGGTTTCCATCAGTAATGAAGAGAGGGAAGGACAGGAGTCTGGGTGTGGGGGCGAAGCTGCAGAACGGACCACATCACGGCCATTTTCCTAAGTGACTGTGTGCACTCCTGCAGCCGAGAGTGCTGGGAGGCCTGCCAATTGAGCCATTTATGTCTGAGCTCTGTATTCCCCTGCTTCCCAATCAAAGGGAAAGGCTGGCCACGCCGACCAGCACCAGCTGAGTCACTGTCGGCAACAGCTCATCTTCAGACACATTGGCCTTGCCTCCAGAGGAGGATTTGACTTGCTAGACATGGCACCCAAACTTTCTGTGGCCTGAGTCACATGCACTTTTACAGGGAATGGACCCGTATGGGTTTTGGGTTGTCTGGACCCGTTCTTTCAAGGCTTGAATGGCCATGAAAATGGAACATACCATTGTCGTGTATGTGGTAAGTGTATGGTAGAGTATTGGTAAGGCTAATGGAAGTTACCTGTATTCATGGCAAATGTCTTTACTACGGTGCAGGTATACGGACTTCAAACTAATCTAGCATGAATAGTACAGGCTCAGGGTGTGCATGTAATGTACATGCCCTCACAGGATGCCCAGTCTGAGTGTTTCCTAATTTCCAACAGTGAGACTGTGTGCAGTGCACCACAGGGAGCGCACACTTCTCACATGAACAGCACTGACAGGCTCCTTCCACGGTCCGCAAGACTTGGGGGAGTCAAAAAAAAGTAAAATCTGGACGACGTGCCTGCCTCTCACCCTCACCCATTTACCCCTGTGAGCTGCACAAATGCTCGCTTATGTCGCTTCAGGCTATGACTGGGCGATACAGAGCAATCTGATATAGGTCAATATCGCTGTTATCGTCGATATAAAATATTGATATTTTCCATAAATGCGATGAATCTGACAAGAACCTCAAAATCTCTATTGTTTTTAATTGCTGTGAATGGGTTTAGCATCTTTAATTACTTGATAAACATAAAAACATAATTAGGACAATATTTCTAATTAAGTGGAAAATATTTTATTCAAAGAAACTTCTTGAAATTAAATTTAAAAAGAACAATGACAACTATGATACAAAATAAATCATAATGTTTAACAATTAAAAAAAAACTACTGGTAGAAATAAAAAGTATTTTGTAACACGACTCACAAAAACGCAAAAGCCACGAAACTGAAGCAGAACAACAAAAGCCGACAGCAGAAGCAGAAGCACAACGACAAAAGCTGCAATACAACTGTTATGGTCAGCAGTGTTTGCCCCTCCTCCTTCGCTCTCACCTGGTTGCCACAGCTACATTACATTTGCCATTAGCATTTCTGGTATTTAAGTTATGGTCTTTTGGTGTTTCAGTGTCGCTGAGTCTTGTTTTGTCGCATATGTTCTACAAATACTCTGGAGTTATTTTTGTTATTAAATCCCATTCTGCTTCTACCTTCTGGGTTTGAGTTCGTCCTGCTCCTGGGTTCCCTTTTTGCCTGACACCGTAACAACAACGACAGAAGTGCGATGATAAAAGCCGAAGCACGACAATAAACATATCGATCCAAAATATCAATATTATCAATCTCAAGTTATTATTGAATCCGATACCAACTTGAGATCAATATATAGATAAATTGCATTGATCTGCCCAACACTACTCGCAACATACCTGCAGAAAAACAAACAGTGCATGAAGGTTTTTGCTGTATGACCTGATATTTTCGGCGGGCTGTCTGCGTGCCCCGTACAGATCTGCTCATTTTTCATCAACCTTGCAGTGTTTTTAGATTTTCACTTAAACATGAAGGAATCTAAAATTTTCAAATTATTTATTTTTTTCTCAGATAAATAAAAACAATGGTGACACATAAAAGCTGCTCTTCCAGTCTGAGACTTTTCACTTGGCAAGTTAACTCAAGCTAACTCACAGCACAGCAGCCAGATGGGTTCATGGCTGATTGATCTTTTATGGCTCTCACAGTAATTCAAGCAAACACCATTTTAACCACAACTGGAGATGAGTGAGGTGGTGGAATCAGGCTGAGTGGCTTTTCAAACCTGACTGCTCCTTTATTATTGCTCACATTTTCCATCAGGACAACAGCTCCGGTGCAGGATGGATCCAAAATGATCCCGGCGGGACACTCGGGTCACTGCAGCAGTGCGGCCTATAATTACATTGAGAGAAACAATGTCTTTTTTCAATGCCTGTTAAAGTGATGGTCGAGCAGAACACAGGTGATGGAGGGGAATAAAAGTGATTAATGAGGCTGAACTTTAACCACAATCAATAAGACATTATTGCACACATAGCAGAGCTTTTTTGTCTGAATGGAGTGGCAGAAGAATGCAGTATGTTGATTTGTCATGCAACACGGATCAAGTTTTGGCCATTTTTGGGTTTACTTAAATGAGACAAAGAGTGAGAATGAAGCTATTAGCCAAAGTTCTGATGATCATCCAAGGACTTTTACTCGTTTTCAGTGCTGACTCAGCACCTGGATAGTTTTAAAATGAAATCAGGGCTAATTTCTTAAGTTTATAACAACACAACAATTCTCTCAGCCTTATAATGCTTGAATAATTGAAAACATGTAAATGTTAGATGGTTCAATCCATTACAAACTGAGTTAATTCCCTGGCTTTAGCTACTATCCTACTAATATATTGTTTATTACACTTTGTATTAAACATTCTTAACATTTTATTCCATGTTCCAACTTCTATTTTAATAAGTAATGTATACACATTTTTCTATTGTTTGTTTAGTGTTTAGATCTGACATAAAGCTGCACTGAAATGACAAAAGGTAATGCAGGCAGTTGACCACAGGTCAGCAAGGCCGCCGGTCCTCCGCGGTGCTCCAAGGACGGCTGGCGTTGTTCAGCGGATTGTTTCAATGTCTGCTCTATTTTGTGTGCGAGCCGTGAGCGATTCATGTCAATTCTGGCAGGAAGTTACATCAATATACATGAGAACATCCAGTTTATTTTCAAAATATAACCAGTTTTTCACAATAAAACACAGAGATTGACAAATGTGATCCTGTTTTTGTATCTAAACAGACTATAGAGATGAAAACAAACATACAATCAAAGCATACACACAATTCTCTCTGAGTGTCTCAAGAACAGATAAATTAAAGAAGTATACGCCCACTAACTATTTGCTTCTTCTTAGCAGAAACATGATGTCATATTTTTAGGTTATTTAACTCATCCATGATGACAAAAACAAGAAAAGCTCTACCAGAAGCGCCTGTCGACCGCCGCAGACGTCTCTGTTGTGAACCGCAGGAAAGAGTGGATGCCGCGCACACTCCACTCCGCGTCCACAGGGAACCTAGCGTCAACCGTTAGTGCACTCATGAGCTCGCGTTTCCTTTTTGTTGGTATATAATGAAGTAAAACACAGGTAAATATTAACACAGGGGAATAATGAGGCTGAATGCAATCCGTTCATAATGTTTGGCTCTGACTCCAAACATGGTGGATGGAATATCATTAAAAAATGTCTCAAAGTTGCTCTTTAATTAAAACCATGAAGTAGTAAAAGATGGATGAGCAATGGCAGAGCTAAAGGGCTTCAGTCCTCATAACTCCAGGCCTCCACTGGTGTGTGAATGTGTGTGAATGTCCCGGTGATGGGCAGAGTGGCCGTGGGCGTGAACTGGCAGCAATGCCTCTGTTAGCCTGCACCAGGGCAGCTGTGGCTACAGTAGTAGCTTACATCACCAAGTATGGATGAGGTGGGAATGAATTATGGGTATGTAAGCGCTTTGAGCATCTAGAAAAGCACAGATAAATCTAATCCATTATTATTATCATTTACAGCTGAGTGTGCGTTTGTGTCACTGAACAGGCAGACGGCAGGTTTATTAACAGCTAAAAGTTCACAAATCTAAATCCGGGTCAGACAGACAGAAGTCAGCAACGAGCATCAGAGAGAAACCAGAGTGGTCAGAGTCCAGGCAAGGGTCAGGGCAGGCAGCAACCAAGCAGAATCAAAGATGAAGCAGAATCAGGTGATCAGGAGATCAGGATGAGATGCTCGGTATGCAGGCTGAGCGGCACAAACAATACTTCACACTGAGTGAGTCTGAGCAGTGCTTAAATGACCTGTGGCTGATTGACAGATGAGAACCAGGTGTGTTCTGGGGTTGATGGGAGATTGAGTGCAGTCAGAACTCAGGAGATGGCTTTAGCAGGTGACCACAGGGGGAGACAGAGCTCTGCTTCCTGTCTTGTTATAGTCTGCAGAATCTTTTTTTTTTAAGTTGAACTGAACTGCTATGCATTTTTACATTCTTCCTTAGTCCAAAAAGAACCTGCTATATGTTTGGACCAAATTCTGATATGAGATGTAAAACATCACCAACATTAGTTGGTACATTCATATATTTGTAAATCTGCCTCTGAAAGAGTCACTGAAGACTTCACTGCACCAGCTTGTTTAAATGAAGGTGGGAGACAGCTGAGCAGAGGTTCTACTTCCCTCACATCACAGGGATGTTGGAAAACTCTTTAGTCTTTATGGTCTCCATGCATCTGCCCTTATAGCAGTTCATCTTTTCATCCAGTGGTGGTCTGCACCATCTACTAATGCAGCTAAAGCTGATGACGGGTCATCTACCGTTGTAGAAAATAATTTAAAAAGCCTCTTCAAGCATGTGAACTCTGACCTTTAGCCAACTGAACAGAAGCCGTTTTGACCCCTTGCTAAAGAGGCAAGCCCGATCTTTGCTGAAGGCAGGCATTCTAATTCAAATCATACAATTACTATCTAACTGCTACTAGAACAACAAACAGGAGGTGACTGTGTGTGCAGTCTAAGCTGCAGGCTTCTAAAGCGTTCTGCAGGTTTAAAGAGAAGTTACAAAGACACTGAAACACTTGCCTTCAGCCTCAGACCTGCTGGTGTTTCCCTGCAGGAACGGTTCATTGATGGTTCGTTTTGGAACCATTTCAACACGTCTAAGTGAGAAACCTGCATGTTTGAAGACATTTAGAACAAATGCTGTAGGAGACATCATGTTTGTGTTCTGTCTCAGACTGAGACGCGGTGAAGCAGCCCAGCAGTGTCCCTGCTCAATTTTTAACCTGCTCTTTTTTACCACTCAGTTGGTTCCCTGAGTCGGAGTTCCTGGAACAACAGGCTTGTTGAACATGCCATTTTTTCTCTGTCCCTGCTCATCCAGTATTCATGCTCTGTAGTGTGATACACCCTAAACGAGTGTTTGTTTCTGTGAGCATGAGCAGTTTCAGTCGACAACAGTGAATATTCACTACCAGAGCAGCACCACTGTTTCACACCTCAGTCCACAGACTCCATCTGAGTTCTTGACATGAGTCTGAAGCCTTTGTGCAGGACTTCAGGGTTCAGGTAAATCAAAAGGCACAGTTGACTGTTGACGTCTGTATGTGTCCATAAGATGCAAAGAAGGCTTAGTTTAAAAATTGCTGGTGAAGTTAGACGATGGACCTATGTTTTCAAAGTTTGTAAATCTGTCATAAAAAAAGTTACCATCATGACAGCTTCAGTCAGCGTCTCCATGAGGAGCGGTTCTACATCTTTACCGGCTGCCAGCCCGACCACAGTGACAGAGAAGAATCCGTGTTTTGCTACATGCTTCATTGTTGAGTGAAACCTGGCCCATGTTAGAGAGTAAGCTGCAGAGATGTAAGAAGATGCCAAGAGGTTCTCCCTGCAAAAGAGGCCCTGCCTAAATATTTAATCTGATGGGAGCTGTGGCTAAACACCGCATGCTGCCCGAGTCTTTTCTGTGTCAGACAGCGGAGGAGTCACAGGTGAGATGAAAACAGAGTGACAGCTTGAGTTTTCCTGAGAAAGGTTGTGGTAGATTGTGTTTGCTGTGTTATGGGAGTGCTGGGATGAACTGAGAGAACATCAGTACAGGAACAGCAGCATGCATGCGTGTTCTGAAGGTCACTTCTGATCAGAAAAGATGTGAAAATAGAAAGTTTCTCCTTCTGGTGGTGAGTCTGTGTAGGAGAACCTGCCTGATAGGAGATTAATAAAGTCCTATCTATCTATCTATCTATCTATCTATCTATCTATCTATCTATCTATCTATCTATCTATCTATCTATCTATCTATCTATCTATCTATCTATCTATCTATCTATCTATCTATCTATCTATCTATCTATCTATCCTATCTATCTATCTATCTATCTATCTATCTATCTATCTCATCTATCTATCTATCTATCTATCTATCTATCTATCTATCTATCTATCTATCTATCTATCTATCTATCTATCTATCTATCTATCTATCTAATCTACTAATCTATCTAATCTATCTAATCTATCTATCTATCTATCTATCTAAACAAGACATGAGAATATTCCGAATATTCCTGTTTTTATCACAGATTTTCATGTGTTTCCTCCATGTCTCCCTTCATCGGTAGATATGTGTCACAAAGATGTCCACACGCGGCTGCCAGGGAACGGACTCAGTCATCAAGCCCCTGGACACCATCCCTGAGGACAAGAAGGTGAGAGTTCAGCGCACGCAGAGCGGCTTTGACCCATTCGAGAAGCCCGCCAGCCAAGTGAAACGGGTCCACTCTGAGAACAACGCCTGCATAACGTCCAAGAGTTCAGCCAGCAGCAAAGAGTCTCCTAAACTGCGCCGCCACTCAAGCCCCAGCTCGGTAGGTGGAAACGTCGGCATCTGTCTGTCAGACTTTTGCTATTAGCATGAGTCTGTTGTGTGTATGTGTGATGCAACAGCTGTGTGTACTCTATGAAGCCTGACCAATGCACTCAGGACACTTTAGTGTAGACTCCATGTTAAACCTAACTGGTTCTGGAGGGAATTCTCTGTTTTTGGAAAAAAAACACTTTTTTTTGTCTTTTGAACTTTGCTTTTTACCTGGAGCATAGTTATTTTCTGAGCAATATTTTTTAACAATAGGTACCAGAAACCTGCACAAATACAGTGAAACAACCACTTCAACATACATTAACAAACCAGAGGGTTCAATATATATATATATATATATATATATATATATGTGAACTAAAAAAAAAAAACAAAATATGCCGTTCCTTTCAAATATGACGCGCTCTTGAAGCCTGCAGATTTTGCACGTGTTCTATTGTTTTATAATATGATTAAAGGTTCAGATAAAATACGTTATAATAATATATAATATATATATATAATAATAATAATAAACAACTAAACAACAAAAATTCAGTTCTTGGATGAACTACAGGAATCAGAATACAATACAACATGAAACATATTTATTCTTATATTAACATTTAATTCTGTTATTAAAGTCTTCAACATCACACCAAAATCTACAGTGAAAGAATACATTAGAAATGGTCTCTAGTTGAATGTTCAGGATTCAGAGGGTTTACTGTCATCTGCACAGTAAGGAAACTGCTTTCTGTACAATGAAATGCACTCACTCTGATGCCATAAAAAGAAGGTTAACAAAAATTAAGATTAAACAAATATAAATAGAAGATAAAAGATATCTACAGGATGACTCAAAGAGCACAGCAGCTGAACATTGCCACAGAATATAAGAAATAAACAATAAACTATGCAGATGTAAATGACTGAAGATATTTACAAATCAGCTGTTGTGCAAATTTCACTGACAGTATTACTGAATAAACAAAGAACTTTAGTTTTATTGTGATCTGCAGTTGTGATCATTTCTGGATGGAGAACTAATGGAGGGTTCTCTGATCGGTGCACTTGCAGCTGCTGTCTATTGCATTAGAGTGTGAACCTGATTCCAGCTTCCTGTGAGCGACATGCGTTCATGTCTGCGGCTCAGGACTGCATCAGGAGAGCTTCTCCTCTCATCTCCTTCTAACAGAAATCACATCTGCAGAGCTGCAGAATTCAATCTTATAGTTATTTACTGTTTTGTTTTGAACTTGCATTAATTGCTTAAATATATATCTTTTTCTTTTTTCTTTAGCCCACAAGCCCAAAATTTGGAAAAGCGGATTCTTATGAAAAGCTGGAGAAACTGGGAGAAGGGTCCTACGCCACAGTTTACAAAGGAAAAAGCAAGTAAGTCGATGGTGTTTGCTGGTCATTTCCTTTTTACTGGATTTTAAGTCACACTTTGAAAGCCTTGATTTAAAAAAAGAACAACAGCTGCGTGCCTTATGATCTGGAGCGCTTTATATGGATCAATTCTACTGACATTAAAGTGATTTTTAGTTGAAATGTTAAATTGGGTGTTCATTTTATTTTTTATTATTTAATTTTCTTAGCACACAACAATAAATTACTTAATTTTCTTTGTCTTTCTTGTCTTTTCTTGTCTTTGTCTAAATCCAACTATTTTAACCAAATATATTTCTTTGTAAAACAAAATAAATGCATCAAATGGCTGCCAAAAGCAACCGAAGCTGGCCGATAAAAACAAACAACAATAGAGGCAACAAAAAGAAACATAAAAAATACATCAAATTCCTCTGAAGTATAACCGTTTTCCATTATCCCTTAAATAATAATTGTAATCATGGATTATTCCAGACTCTGAAATATCTTATGATGTTTCTCCATCATTCCTTCATTCTTGGTGATGGTAATCTACTGATGCAGCCACAGCTGTCCTGGGGCAGACTGACAGAGGCGTGGCGGAATAAGAGAACAGTTCAGGCCTGAAGTAGACAATGGAGGTTGTTAGACTGACGGAGGATGGATATTTCACCCAGAGAACTCTTCATGCTTTTCTCACAGGTTTTCCTAATTCAGTTCCAGATAATGAAGAGTTCAGACACTGTAAAGACACTGAAGTCCACTGCAGTGATAATGCGCTTCTGCTCAGTTTCTCTCTACAACTGTCCTCCACTGCCTCAGTAGAATTATTTCTCTCTTATTCACCCAGCTGTTTGTTGTTGACAGGGTGAATGGAAAGCTTGTGGCTCTGAAGGTGATCCGTTTGCAGGAGGAGGAGGGAACGCCCTTCACCGCCATAAGGGAAGGTACATGACAGCCCCCACCAACATTTGTCTTCAGCTCCTCCCGTTTCAGCTCCAACTCTGTCCTTTCTCTCCTCAGCATCTCTCCTGAAAGGCCTGAAGCATGCCAACATCGTGCTCCTCCATGACATCATCCACACCAAGGAAACCCTGACGCTGGTCTTTGAGTATGTGGTGAGTCGACACTTCCTGACACGTGCACGGATGAAGGCTGCAGTTACAGCAAAAGTGAAGGCAGTTTAAGGAGGACACGAGGGTCAACCCTCATGCATTTCTTCAGTTTAAATGTTTTATATGACGCCTGCAGAAACAGGATCGTCTCGCTGGAGGACTTTTTCCACTGTTCATGCCTCCACTAACCCTGTCTGCTGCTGCTGCTGAACACACAAATGCAATCAGAAACACAATCTCCAAAACCACCTCATGAAGGACGACAGACGCTCCAAAACCTCCAAAGAAAACACGACAGTCTGGCTTCATGCTTTTAGACGATCATTACTGAGGGGCTCCACTGTTGTGTAACTCAGGCGGGAGTGTGCGTTTTCAAAACTTAACACAAACACCAGTTTGAAGGAAAACACCCTCTGAGGTAAAAGCTGAGCCTCCTTCATGTTGTGAAGGTCGAGGGAGGAGCTGTGATTCCCACAGCAGAGGCGGAGCCACAAACCAGGTTACACTTCATCACAAACATGACGCACACAGGCAGCACTGAACACACTTTGTACATTAAGAATGAAACGATGCTTTGAGAATCGGTATAAAAACTGATTCTAACTCAACAACATGTTCATCGATAGAGAAAATGTAGAAATCAGTTTGTCATAACCTGTGCGTACGTTTAGAAATGCAGAGCAGATGACAGTTCTTCATGCAGGCTCAGTGAGTTGTGTGGGTGTGTGTGTGTGTGTGTGGAGCAGACTGGCTGTGTGTTCTTCTTCTTCTGCTTCTTCCTGGGAATTTCCTGCTGCTCCTTCAGATTTTAAAGTTTCCCATAAGTCATTCCCTCCAGGATTTCAGGATGTTACAATCACAACTATTAACACAAATTCAAGCAAAGCTGAGATTTGTTTTTCTCACCCTGCAACGCTAGGTTTTCATCCAACTTTGACCGATGTAGCGTGACAGCGGTCATGATGAGGGCGCAGCTTCTCGACTGTTTCCGTTCTTCCTGGGAGCGTGCTCTTTTTCTTATCTCTCTTCAGTTCTTTGTCGTTTATTCTCTGCTCTCTGCGCGTGAACGGTCATCAGTCTGAGCGAGAGCGGATCATGAAGCACAACATGAACGAGTACGAATGGATTTATGATCGTTTCAATATTATTTATTATTGTTTATTTGTATTGAAACTTTTCTGTTAGAAGGAAAACAGACAGTTTGATGTAAGGGGCTAAAAGAAAACATCCTTGACCTTAAAATACCTTTAATTTTTGTGTTAAGAAAAAAAAATCTAAAAAAAAAAAGGAAATCGTGACTTTAAGACTGTGGATCGACTGAATCGTTACCTCCCCACTCAGTTGTTAATGCTTTGATAGAACAAGAATGAATATTGACATATTTATGGCAAATATGCTGTAATTCAGCATGAATGATTGTAATGAACGAGCTGAAAGCCTCAGAGCGATAAACCTGGAAGAATGACCGTCTGCCAGCAGAGGAGCAGTAAATCAGTTACAGTTTTCTCTGTCACATGATACACAGTAAAAATCCAGAGCTATCGGTTTGATTTCTGCAGATATGTAGCAAATGTTCTGGTAGAGAGCTGAGGCTCTGTAACAAACCTCCTCCTCCTACTTCTTCTCTCACTGAATCCTCTCCATCTGCTTCCTGACCAAAGCTGCTAATGAAGGTTTCATTTTCACTTCTCACTAACATGAATCTTCTGTGGGTAAATAAGATGACTGCAGATTGGTGTTTGGAAAGAGACACCTGTGTGACATCATAGTTCTAGACATCTGAATGTGTTCCTGCGTCTGCACACGCGTGTGGATTGGTGCATGTGCTGGGATTCATGCTGAGATCCACTCCAGCTTTAGAAACAAACCTCAGTCTGCAGTCCGCCCGCTTCCTCAGTATGCTTCCTCTCTGAGACAAGACAAGCCAGGAAAGACTTGGTCTGCTGTCACGCACGGAGCTCTCAGTAAAAGAAACAAGAACTGAAAACCGCCTTGAAAAATCAGGTGGATTTCACTCAGATGCTCATTTGAAGACGCTGTTCTCAGAGTCACCAGGATAGAAGAAAGAAATGGTTTGTTGTGCTAGATCTCTGACTGATGCATGAAGCAGAGCCTGCAGCTACTCCATCAGAGGAACCCAGCGAGGTGCAGATGAGACCAGAATGTCATCCTATATATGTAACTGCAACACCAGGGAAGTTTGTATGACAGAAATGTAGTCAAACAGCGCTGGATGGAATGAAACCTTAAACAGATTGTCCTGGCAGCCTGGTTGTGTGTTGACATCCCAGGAGTTTCTGAAGCCTTTCAGAGTAAACTATATCTACAATTATGATCATAAATTACCTTTGAACACTAAAAACACATTATTTATGACTATACTTATTAGTTATTTTTTCCTACCTGGAGGTAAAACGACTCGATTCTTGAAGCTCCGCCTGCTGCTGTGTGTGGGTACCGCCAGCATTTCATGATGTCATCCTAGAGCAGGGGTCCCCAGACTTTTTCACTCAAAGGGCCAAAATCTAAATGGGATCAGTACAATATTTTTAAAATAAAGTTGAGCTGAACCTGTGAGTTTCTCCGTTTGCCGTTGTCGCTTCATCTTAGCTAGCTGAAAAAAGGCGCTAAAAGCATCAGAAGTGACCGTGAAGCCTCTTCAGAAATCCTAAAACACAAAAGCCCTCGGCCGACTCACCTGGGGGTTGTTTCACTCATAGCCACAGGAAGAGAACGTGCTAGTAGCGTCACCTGGAGGCTGAAAGTATAATAGAGTTTTGGAACACGAAAATGGGGTTAGAACTAAACTCTCTGCAGTTACCGCAGCCACAACTGGGCGGGCCAAAAGATAACCTAAAATCTGGCCCAGGGGCCACATTTTGGGCACCCCGTTCCAGAGCCTTTAGCAGCGTGTCTTTGGTTCCCCCACAAAAATAATCAATTTTTTTTTTAAGGTGGATGCACATACCACATATCTGTCTTTAGTAGCCACGGCCATCACTACACTGGTTCACAACACAAACACACTCGCCGTCTACACGACTGTGTCCGCCCGACAGGACACGACTGGAAGATAGACGGTATTCTGCATCGAAAATGGAGACTTTTTGCTGATCATCACTAATTCAGTGGATAAATTGAGTGTTGGTGTTAGTGTGGGGGCGGAGCTGTCAGAGCAGACTCTTCCTGGAAGGAGTGGTTTCACTCTGTGACATCAGCATGTGAGGACCCGCTCGTTTTTGTGGGTATGGGAGGGGCTGCTGCAGACTGAGGGTCAGGTTTTTAGAGGATTACTGCTAAATGCGTAAAGGGATCAAAATATTGATTTGGGGTTCTTTCTAGAGGAATGAACAGTAAAATGCATTTAAAAACACAAAAAGTCGAATTTTCATGGCAGGGCCCCTTTAAGAGCCGTGCATTGATCTCAGGAGGGCCTTTCTGTTCCATTACTCCGTGGCACAGCAAAAACTAGCAGAGGTTTTCCTCCTCACACCTGGACAACACCGCTCTGTGTCCATTCTCCTCTTCTATCCTCTGACTGGCAGCAGTCTCTGCTGGTCACATTTACATTCAGGGATCGTGATGTGCTGACTCAGATAAGATCTGCCAAACGGCTGACTCAGCGTTATGGCTGCGTTTCTTGAGACCAAGGACAGTGTGAATCCTGGCTGGAAGGCTGAAGGTGTCAGTGATTGAGCCTCTAAAGGAAATATGAATCTATGGGTGCTGGGAGGGGACAAAAATACTAGAAATGTTTCTTTTCTTGTTGAAGTTCCTGAACTTAAAGAAGGTTAACTAGGTGACTCTGCTGGATTCCCGTCTGCGTTAGACGGCTTCATCCTTTTGGAGCAGCAGTCGTCCGCTCTGCTGTTTTCTGTCAGCGCTCTGCATGACTGACAGGGTGAAACAGAGAGGAGCCCCAAAACTGACAGCCCAGAATGACTGCATCTATTATGGAGACAGCCACAGAAATGAAAAGGCAGGAAATGGATGCAGAACGGAGAGGACGGCGAGCAGGCGTCCGCGTCTCTGTGAATTATTCAGCAGCTCCGCTGGTGTGGCCGGCAGCAGGAGATTGTAAACATCAGCGTGAACACTGAGCCGCAGCCGTCACCCCCACGCCTGTCAAACGCAGCTCCCCTGATGGCGAGGGCGTCAGGCGAAAATAATCCCCGTTTCTGGGCCTTGCATCATGGGGGGAGGACACAGAATCGGAGGAACGTCTGGATGTTGCATCATGTTGAGTGAATCGAAGCTGTGTGTGATGTGTGCTTAAAGAGCTTCACAGTAATTCTCCACCATTTTTCTTCTTGTTTGCAGCACACAGACTTGTGTCAGTACATGGACAAACACCCGGGGGGGCTTCATCCAGACAACGTCAAGGTACGCTCCTCAGACAATGTTTGTATGTAAATGTGAAACAGAGACGGTGAAGGATGAGTGGAGGGAGCTGATGCTGATGGATCCAGCCAGAGAGGTTCATCTGCTGCTGTATGCAATACTCTGTTTGGAGAAGAAGAGGAAAAACACTCCTTCAAAAAAAAGGTCCTGCTTGCATGGAAGTGCTCCCCCTGCAGGCGGGTTCCCTCCCAAAAACCCTCAGACGACAGTCCCACACATCACTCTGCAGCTGCGGGGCAGCTACTGTGTGATGGTGGAAGGCTTTGGCCGTGGTTGATGCTGGGTTTCCATCAGGGATGGTGGTTCATGCTGACCTGAAATGGTCTTCCTCAGCTCCCCTCTCCTCTGCATCGCTCTACAGCAGATGTGTGTGTGAGCAGAAACGCTGACTCAAACTCATGTAAAAACAGAACGCATCGATCTGCTGATCCTCTGGTGCAGCGGATTGTCCTCCTGACATCAGAGACACTGTAAAATCCACTCGAGCTCATACGTTGTCAGGATTCCATCTGAGTTTCGTGGTTGTGCTGCAGCAGCCATGGCTGGACGCACACGGATAATTGGCGTTCCAGTGGCAGCGAAGAGATTCCGTCCTTTCCCTCTTCTCCTCTGATGTGACTGCAGACATGCTGACGTGTGTGTGTGCACATGTGTGTGTGCTAAGCACCACGGTACGGAAGCCTCTTTCATTCTGCACTCTTGTTAACCTACGGCACGTGTCAAAGTCAAGGCCCGGGGGCCAGATCCGGCCCTCCAGGTAATTCTATGACCCGATGTTATCTTGTGCTCATTTCTAACTTGTATAATTTTGACAAAATATATTTTAATGGAGAATAAAATATAGAAAGTTATTTAAGGTTTAAGTTGATTTATTCTGGAAGAATATTCCTGCCTTTTTATTCATTAGTTAAAAAGACAAAGTTTTAAAATGGACATTCTGCAGCTTTTTGGACTATTTTAGTATTTACTAAGATTTTTCTAGAGTATTTTTGGAGTTTAGCTAATATCTCAGCTACATGCTAGCTGTTTTGGTTAATTTAAGCTAATTTAGCAATGCTAATAACAGGTTAGCATCAAAAACACAAACTTCGAGTATCCAGACATGAGGTGAGGTGAGGGTTTAAATATGACTGCGGTCAGGTTGTAGCAGAAACATTCAAGCTGCTTTGCTGTTCTGTAGCAGGAGTTCTCATTGAGACACTATCATGGACCTCTTCTGTCGTCTCCATTAGTGATGGCAACATGGGAACAATTGTATATCACAATATACATGATTTTATGTCACAATAATGATATATATCATTATATACCACGATAAAATATATTTAAGTTATATTTTTTGTAATTGTCCAAAATTCTCTGACTTTATCTTTTCAAGTAATATGTAACTAAATTGTCACAAATGAGAAAACACAGTTTTGCACAAAAGTAAAAATCAGTAAAAATAATCAAATAAAAACGACAGAAACGATGGAGGAGAAATTGCACGATAGACCTTTTTCTGTCGCCCAAACGATACGTGTCGTGATATCGCCCAGCACTAATCTCCATTGTAACATCACATGACAGAGAGCTGCCAATGTGAAGCGTGGTTTGAGTTTCCCCTGAGGAGAGCAGAGGCCTGGCTCTACCCAGTCTGGGCCTCATTCCAGATGCATGTTCAGGAACGAGGAGGAGAACGATCCGGGCCTGTAGAGCCGTCTATCGGCTGTTTTAGAGGAACTTGGTAGGAAATGATGGAGAAAACTGTCTGATAGACAGACAGCAGCTTCTGCTTCTGTCGGTCCTGTTCTCCAGGGACATTTTTAATTTTGCCATCAACTGTTTTTTTGCTGCATTCACTTATTGCCAATTTATTTATTGAGAAAGCCTTTTGTTCCCTCATTCTTTGTAGATTGTCAACATTTTACTGTCTGGGATGGTTGGAGGTCACTCTGAAATCTTCTACCAGATTGACGTGAACAGAAATTTAAAACAGGAAAAAGGATCAATGACCACACAGAGATGGACAATCTATGGCTGGGTATTGATTAAAATTTCCATAAATGATTTGATTTGATTAACAAGAGCCTGAATCAATTCGAATCTGATTTTTTTTCGATTCTTTGGATTCTTCAATTCATATTTGAGTTTACATATTTTTACACATTTGTTTAGAAATACATTAATAATCTACTATTTTGAATATATTTATATAAATCTGATCCAGTTCACATACTGCAAAATGTATCAGTGAAATACTGAGATTGTTAATATCATCCAGTGTTTCATGGATTCTCTAAAGCAGACGTTTTAACAAAAATGTTCAGATCATTAACATTGGAAACATTGTTCTGCTTCTCCTGGAGGACGTTTTAGTTTGGCCACTAGGTGGAGATTGTGCTACAGCATTACACCTTATTACAGAAGAACGTATGAGGAAAATATGATGTTTCAGACCATAAATAGTTACTTCAAGAATATTTCCTGAAATGATTTTAGAAAACTCATGCCTGTGAGTTTATAAAGATGTTCACTTAGTCAGAAATGTATGTTCAGGTTGACCGAGCGTTAGCGTTAGCCGTCCTATGGTAAATTCCAATAAACATTAGCATCAAGCTAGCAGACTTTAGCTTTATGTGCCAAATTGATTTATTATTTTTATGAACCGATTATTGATCTATTAAGTTTAATTCAATTCAAATCAATTAATCGATTTTATTAACCCAGCCTTGGACAAACTGAGACTGTAGATGTGCTGAAGAAGCTGAATGCACTCAACCAGTTTGAATGGGATAACACAATCTGCTGTGAGGCGGAGCGTGGTGCTACTGCACTGAAACTGAACACCAGAAATGCCAAATACAGAGATTTTGAGGATAAAATGATGAGAATCATTAAACACATAAATTGCGTCTTTAGCACAGCTCAGACAACAGATTGATTTTACTATTAGAATACATCCGCCTGTCCCTGATGTGTACACAGACTCGCATGTGTGCAAGTGTGAGTGAAGGTTTGTGCACATACATTTATTTTGAGAATGTAAGACTGAAGATGTTTGATGGTGAAGGAGATTTCAAGAATGACCTCATTGCTCTTCTTATTAGATTAGTGGGGGGTGGGGGTGTTGATCTGTCTCCTCTCCATAGAGAGGTGGTAACACACACCCTGCAACTGCATCTACAAGCCAGAATCTGCTGCTGGTTGCTCTGATAAAAACATTATGAGTGAAGTGTCTGAGAGCTCTTCACTCATTATCCCGTCTGCAAGTCTCCTGCAGTTATTTCACCTTTTTATCCCAGATGTTCACTGACATTCAGACGGAAATGGACATTAAATCAAGAGAAACCCCAAAATGCAGGAGATTTGACAAACTGCATGATGGGAAAGCAAAACCAGCAAGTAGCGTCACTGTGGTTCCCTCCTGCAAAATCTCGGAGAGGAAGTGTTTATTTTAAAGAAGTTAGTTTTTATAGACTGAAACCATTCATTGTAAAATTGAGTTACAAGAGTTTTCAAGAAAACAAACAAAGAAATGCTTTTATTTTAGCTGCAGTTGATCTTTTGGGGTGTTTCAGCTGTAGAGAGCTTCTTCTGTTCTCAGAGTGGGAAGGAAAGACAGACGAGTTTCATTTTGCATTTCAAAAACACGATAGTCCCAGCAGCATTGACGTGGAGCATCACTTTATATGTTTGGGTCTGTGCACATGCAGTTCTCTCAGCAGACTGAGTCTAAACCCTGTAAGAGTTGAACCAAACACAAATGTGTGTACGTAGGACGTTAAGGACAGGGGTTTGGTGAGGCTGATTCTGCTCGTTCAGAGCCCATCTTTGACTCGTCTGCTGGCAGATGATGACAGCCTTTTACCCCCTCTAGACCTCCTTGATGGGATCTCTCCCTCCCTGATTTCAGCTCCTTTACTTGTTTCCAAACGAGGACTGTATCAAACATCCTAGACTGACCTTCTCTGTTCTCTGAGTTGCAGCTTTGACTTAATGTTCCTAATCTTAATGTAGCAAATATCTTATTTTAATGTAACAAGCATCTGTTTTCAATGATCAGGAGGAAAACCTTTTTTATTGTCTTGTGCAGCAGCAGACAAACTGAGGGGCTCTTGTGTTGGACAGATTCTATTGTTACAACAGAGAGTTATGCAGCTGCTGACACATGAGGTGTATATCTGTATAAACCCCTTTTGTATTTGAGGCTTAACTTCATTTATATTTTGATTTTGTGCATTTCATTCTGGACAAAATGTAAGAGAGAAGGGAGACGGAGTGGGATTATAGAGAGGAAGTGCAAGGATACAAGAAAGGAAAACATTGGTAAAGAAGTAGGAGATAGATTTAGAACATATATGGGTTTAATTACAAAAAAAGAGGCAACAAGTTGCTAGAGGTTCACTCCTCACTACAATTCCAAACAGGAGGTATCTGCTGGTCCCCAAGAACCAAAATCCCATAGACTTCTATAGAGAGATAAACAGTTGTGACTCAGTCATTCTATTGATCAGAATAAACATTCTTGATCTGAAACATTCTTTAACACGCTCTAAACATTCTTATGTTTCTTCATACTTTTTCTTTAGCACTCGTTATATAAGTAATAAACTGACCAATCAGATGCCTCAATCAAAGTATGTCGAGTTTGCTGTTTGATTGAGTGAATCACTGATGTCAGCGTCTGGCTCCAGAATGGTGTCAACTGTATTTAGAAAAACCTCGACTGAGTTGACTTCATGATGTCGTGGCTGGAAGAAAGTTATTTTCATGGGTGATGTCATACGCAATGGTTCATCCTCATTAAAATATTCATTCAAAATCATGTGTTCTTTCTAATGACACATTAAAAAGCGGGAAGCAGTGCAGTGTAACCACGCTCCGCCCAGGATTTGCTTGCGAGTCACCTCAGCAGAAATTCAATAATCTGCATTGCAGTGCAAGAAGCTGTCTGAAGCACAGAGACATGCTGAATCTGGTGAAAGATGTTTTCTCAAGTTCAGAGATTCTTCTCTGCATGCCTGCAGTCCTCTAACCTCCAGGAAAAGGCAGGGGGGACTGGATGTGCCACAGACAGACACGTGTGACCTCAACACTACTACAGTAACTGTGCAGGACAATGCCCCAACACTGCAGGATCTTGATGGGATGCATGTCTGCTGTCCTGCTTTTTGATAAACTCTCCTGAAATCTAATTCCTCCATGTGAAGCAGCAGATGCTGAGTCAGCAGTTGCTGCCCTCAGTGAAGATGCAGGCTTTGCTTTGGCGTTCAGACTTGTGAACATAAATGTCCCGTTACACACATATGAATTCATAAAGGGAAATTTCTGTCTCATGTCAGACACCTTTTCTGTGTGAGGATATTTCTTACATTGTCCTCTTTCTTTTTTTGGACCTTTCAGCTCTTCCTCTTCCAGCTGCTGAGAGGCTTGTCCTATATCCACCAGAGGTACATCCTCCACCGGGACCTGAAACCACAAAACCTGCTCATCAGCGACACTGGAGAGCTCAAGCTGGCAGACTTTGGTGAGCAGGCTGCAAGCTGCTACTCTTTTATTATTGTTTTTTTTTTTTGTTTGCCCATCAGGCAGATGTAAGATTTCCTGTGAAAGCTGCAGCTCCTGAATCTCTATCTGTGTGATTTAATCACAGCTAGGATTCATCTCGTGTTTGACTTGTGCAGCCACCTCTCCTGCTCATCCCTAGTGTTTCAGAGAAGACAATCACAGTCACACTTCTTCTGTTCTGAAGCAGCAACTGATGTTATTTCTGCATATATTTCCCACCAAAATGCCAACTGACAACCCGGTCTCAGTGAAATGCCTACACATTCCACGATTTTGGGAATACCGCGCATAGTATACAAGAAACACGGTTTTTGCGTGCATATAATAATAATAATAATAATAATAATAATAATATAATAATAATAATAATAATAATAATAATACATTTTATTTCAAAGCGCCTTTCTGGTCACTCAAGGACACTGTACATTACAATGAGAACGAATAAAATCAAGACAAGTAAATACATCCTAAAAACTGAAACACGATAGAATCTAAAAAAACAACAATAAAATCAGCCACAGGATAAATGGTTGTGAGATCAGACAGAAAAGGCAGATTTAAACATGTATGTTTTGAGTTTGGACTTAAATACGGGTAAAGAATCAATGGTCCGGAGATCAGGTGGGAGTGAGTTCCATAGTGTGGGGGCCGAGTGGCTGAAGACTCGGCTCCCCATGGTGACCAGACGGATGGGGGGTACGGAGAGTTGGAGGGTGGAAGAAGACCTGAGTGTCCGGACGGGAGTGTAAATATGGAGGAGCTCAGATAGTTAACACGGGGCCAGGTTATGGAGCGCTTTGAAGGTGAGAAGGAGAAGTTTAAATTGAACTCTGAATTTGACAGGAAGCCAGTGGAGCTGTTGGAGGACGGGGGTGATGTGATGAAACGGTGGAGTTCTGGAGATAATGCGAGCGGCTGAGTTCTGAACCAGTTGGAGTTTATTGAGAGTTTTGTGAGGTAGACCGGACAGAAGTGCGTTGCAATAGTCGATGCGAGAAGTGACCAGACTATTGACCAATATAGAAGCGGAGTCGACAGTGAGGGAGGGACAAAGACGATTAATATTGCGCAGATGAAAATGAGCAGATCGGGTGATGTTATTAATATGCGGTTGAAAGGAAAGGGAACTATCAAGGATGACACCCTAATACGCACGGTCCTGAATGTGTTAAGTGTCTTCCACATTTGACACATCCCCTGATGGACACGTGAGCATCAGCTGCACAAACGTACAATTTGCTTTTAGAACCGTAAACATAATCCTAACCTTAACCAGCATTTTTAAATGGGCCAGAGGTCGTCTGACCACGTGATCAAAACGAAGCCTAAAAAGCGTGCATATGATACACCGTTGCAACCCATTCAGAAAAACAGCGTGTCATATGCACGCAAAAACCGTGTTTGGCGTATATTATGCACAGTATTTCCAAGGTCCAAAGTCGTGGAATATGTACGCAATTCACTGAGACCGGGTTGCAGCTGATTTGGAGTCATGTAGTTTGAATTAAAACATAAGGTAACAATTGAACCCGAAACTCTGCAATAGGAGATCAACAGGTCATTTCTGGCCCTCTCAACATTCTGGTGGGAGAGTAAAAGGTTCAAAAGAGTCCAAGACCCTCTGCGGAGGGAATTCAGACATCCTAAGCCATCAATGCTCAAAGATCACATATACTATAAATGTCATGCTTTGATTTAATATGGATTAAAACTGTAAATATATATATATATAAATGCCTAAAAGTGAAGAAGAAAACTGGGTCTGAAAAATGTCAACAGTTTTCAATGTTTCCTCGTCACCATGAGTGAATTCCACTCCTCAGTGGAGCGGTCACTCACAGCTCATATCTGTGGCCTGTTCAGTGGGTATGAAAGTATTCTGACAGTATGAAAGTATTCTGACAGTATGAAAGTATTCTGACAGTATGAAAGTATTCTTAAATGTTTCACTCTGTGTATCTTTGCAACTGTTAACTAAAATCAGGAAAGTTCATTTCATTTCTCAGTAACGTACTGAGTTTGTGGAAATGTCAGTGGTTTTACAAGAAAAGACAAACTGAAAGAATCCCACGGTCATAAGTAGTCCGAGCCTCAGCTGGTATTGAGGAGAAGCTCCTTTATAGCTCGTACAGCCATGAGTTTTCTTAGGATTGACGTGACAGGTTCGTCTCACCTGGACTCGAGGATCCTCTCCAGCTTTGTCAGGTTGGAACGTTGAACGCTGGTGCACAGCCATTTTCAGGTCTGTCCAGAGTCGCTCAGTTTGGTTTAGGTCAGGGCTCTGGAGGAACCAGTCAAGAACGAGCCCAGATTTAGTTATTTTAGCGTTGTGTTTGGGTCATTATCTTGATGGAAGATAAACCTCTCGGTTGTAACCAGTCATCCTAAGCATGAAACTGCCACCCCCATGTTTCTCTGTTGGGATTGTGGTGGGCAGCAGACGAGCAGAGCCTGGTGGTTTCTCTCAGACTGATGGAGAGCTGCAGTTCTAGGTGTCTGAGGGGAACTTTCTTCCATCTCCTGCTGCATCTCTGGAGCTCAGCCACGGGTCACATTGAACACATGGACACTTTGGGTTCTTCATAACCGCTCTCACCAAAGCTCTTCTCCCACGATTGCTCAGATCTAGGAGGAGTTCTGGTGGTCTTAAGCCTCTTCCACTTGAAGGTTCTGGAGCCCACTGGGCTCCTGGGAACCCTGAGTGCTCCAGAACTTTTTCTCGCTTTTTGACCAGGCACTAATGACGACCCACACTTTGAGCAGGGGGGTCTTCTTTTGACAGGTGTGTGGCTTTCCTTAGCAAGTCTAAGAGGTCAGACGATGAGCAGAAGACAGCAGTATGTAAACCATGCTTGGAGGCTATCCCGCGCAGATGCTAACACAACAAACCTTCTATCTCTCATGAAAGTCCACGAAAATGAACACATGAGATTCAAAAAATAAGATATAAGCCAAGCTGTGGAACAGCGGAAGCAAGTTCTAAAGACCAGGCAGTCTTTAAGGGAGACTATACCAGAAAACGTCCCAGTAAAAAGTTACAGATTTCAGAAAGTTTATGTTTTATTTGTTTATTTTTTTATTGCTGAACTTTCAGGCAAAAATGTGTTTTTCAACTCAGAAACTTGAAACTGCTGTGCACTTTAATATGAATAAATGTTTATAATAAAACATTTTTTTAATAATTCTGTTTAAATATCTGTTTATCAGTCAGATCTGTTCTCATTTATTTACTGCACTAAAACGTTTGTTTCTCATTTGTGACTATTCAGTTATCTGGAATTTCAGATACTCAGAAAAGTAAGCTAGGACATTCTTACAGAAAATAACTGGAAACACACTTTATTGTCTTATATCATGATATATCTTGTTATTGTGATATAAAATAATTTATATCGTAATACACAATGTTTCCATATCGCCCTGCACTACCAATGAGTTGAATGAACTCGAGTGAAGAACAAGATTTTGCTGCACAAACAGTGCGTTTGTCTTTGTCTGTCCTTTCATTCGTCCATTTTCACCTTGACTCTGGTCTGGTTCCATCATTCGTCTCACCTCTCATCTCTGAATGAACCTCCCCACACCCATCCATCTTTTCTCCACCCTCCTGTGCCCTCCTCCCTCAGCACACAGATGGCAGCAGGAGGCAGCAGGGAGCCTCATCAATATTGCAAACCTTGTATGAATGTGGAATCATTACTGTGAGGGAAACAGAGGCAAACGAGCCTGTGTGGACGGGTTCTGCAGCTCCTCAAACACAGAAGAGCAGGACCGCTCTCAGCCTGCAGGCTGCCAGATGAGGGGAGGGAGAGCTGTTCCGGGGTGGGGGTGTTTGGTGAACTGGGGAGGGGGAGGCAGCGTGGCGCCCTGTGGTCTTTGGGCTTAGCAGCAGGTACTAAGAACTGACAGCTGAGGCCTGTGGCTCTGGTCGGGGCTCTGGCTGAGCTAAATGAAGGGGGCGGAGTTAGCAGACAGAGGTCCCACTGATAGGAAGTTGGGGGGGATAAGGAAGTGATGAGAACGGGGTTAGATTTGACACGTTTAGGGGGATCAGATGCAATAATTACGGTCAGAAAACAGCTGTTTAGTCTGTACTGTCATAGTCTGAAGTTGTCCCATGATGGCTGTAAAAGCAGAGTTTTATCTCGTACAAACCGCACGTCCAAAACTCTGTTCTGGCCCGTTCAAAGTGCCATCTTATTGTGTTAAATACAGGTGTAAAAAAGTCGTTATGCTGTCATAAAAATGCTAAAACACTGTAAGAGCCCACGTTGTCTCCCGTAGCCTAATGGCTAGTGTGCTTGTATGGCTACTTTTTTATATCAAAACTCCATGCAGAAATAAGACATCTACACGCTCGCTTTAAACATTCCTCACGGGCAATTCAGACCTCGAGAAGATAGTTCCACGTGCATGAACTGCTCCCTCGGGTACGAGTGACACGTGAGCGCAAGCAGAATCCCGTCAGTGCACGCGTACGCAGCATTTTGGTCGTGTGCGCTCGTGCAGACTCTGGCTCTGCTCGCCGAGAAAAATATGAGTTTTGACAATTGGGGGGGACAGTAAAAGGTAGTAACTGTATTAAACGTTTGCACACACCATTATTTTATCATTTTTATTAATAAAAACTGATTTTTTTGAGATGTTAAAAGAATGTCACACCTGTAATCTGATCCTTTAGAACACATGTGTCAAAGTCACGGCCCGGGGGCCGGATCCGGCTCTCCGGGTAATTCTATCCGGCCCTCCAGATCATTTTAGTTTATTGTTATTAACGGCCCAAAGTTATCTTACTCTTATTTTTAACTTGTATAGTTTTGACTAAGAATGTTTTTATAGAGAGTAAAATATTTAAAGTTACTTAAGGTTGAAGTTGATTTATTCTGGAATAACATTAATGCATTTCTATTATTCATAATCAAGTTAAAAAGTTACGGTTTTAAAGTTTATTTAAAAAATGTAGTTTTAGAGTGTTCAGTAAATGCTTATCCGTACGGGCCCGCGACCTCAGGTGTGTTTTGGATTTTGGCCCCCCCGTGAGATTGAGTTTGACACCCCTGCTTTAGAACGTTTGACAGTCTCTCCTTTGGGTTCTTCATGCATCCATCCACATCCATCCATTCCATCCATCCATCCATTCCATCCATCCATCCTCCTTCCCTTCCTTTCCCTGCCCTCCCTCTCCCTCCTCCCTCCTCCTCCATCCTTCCTTCCATTCCATTCCTTCCTTCCTTCCATCCATCCATGCCTCCATCCTTCCTTCCTTCCATCCATCCATCCATCCATCCATCCATCCATCCATCCTTCCTTCCTTCCTTCCATGCATCCATCTCCATCCATCCATCCATCCTCCCTTCCATGCTTGTTCTGCAAAGCTGAGTGTTCCATTAAAGCTGCTTCCACTCAGCTCCTCGAAGTTCTGAACCCAAACTGCAGTATTATCATTCAAACCGCATCACGTTCTGTGAAACATTTTTAGAGTCTCAGGTCTGTTGGTTGGTCTTATGTGGGCGGGGCTTTCTGTCACACTCACAAAAGCAAAGAAAAAAGGCAAACTTGTCTTCTGTCCTCCTGCTGCTGGAAACTGCTCTGTGTATTCTTTGGAGGCTTCAGAATGAGATCAAGATAAAGAGCACAGCCAGACACTAGCTTTTGCTCACATTAACACATGACACCTCCCACTCCAAAGAACACGTTTGTTAAACATGTTATTGTAGCATTTTCTCATGCATGATGGAAGAAAATCACAATCTGGAAGAAAAATGTTTGGAATCAGAAACAGACAAAAATGATGGGACATAGAAGCTATAATAGCTCCCTGCGTCGCTTCACTCTGATGCAGACAAACAGGTCCATGAACGTCTTTGGTTTCCTCATCTGATGGAATCTGGATCAGATCTGTACGGCTGGATAACTTCAGCATCTCTCACCATTTGTGATGCACTAATGTTAGATTGAGGTTGTGAGGGGCTGTAAGCTAGAGGGAGAGTGTAAACAAATGGATGATGGGAAGTGAGGGCAGGTTACTCTGCACCAGCAGTCAAAGAATGACTGTCGTTCTGTTGCAACTATGTCCTTTCCATAGAAAATGACAGCTTTCTGACTTTGGCTAATCATAAATGGTGTTTACTTGTATTGTGATTTTCTACCTTCCGTGAAGACTCAGAGTGCTATACAGTCACAGACTCATTCACACATTCACATAGTGGGGGTGGCTCCACTGTTGAACACTGGTGCCAACCTTCCACCAGAGGCACATATGGGGGGGCAAGAACCGCTGCACTCCATACTAAACATAGTTTATCCATAGTTAAAAGACCAATGGAAACACTTTGAAAAGACGATTGAAGATGATGGTAAGGGTCATCTACGTTAGAGAAATGAACGATGCAGAGGATTAAACCATCTGAGGCAAACATAGAGTTAGAATCTTTAGTGTAATTGAAAAGGTCAGTTAACGGTGTAGAAATACATCATCTGTGATGTCATGAAAAGAGCTGAAACGTAGTGAAGAGAAGGAGTTTGTCTTATGGTTCAGTGTTCTGTTCTGCTTTTAATGCTTAATGTCCCAGTGAAGGATGTCAGGAGGGTGGACATAAAAACTTATCATCAACTGATGAATTGATGCAAACTTTAGCAGATTTTAAGAAGGCTGCAGAAACTTTCATGACCACGAAATGTGCTCACACAACTGAAGCAGCACCAAGGGAATTCATATAAGAAACTATTCAGTTTCTTCTCCACACAGCTTACATTTATGTCTCAAACTCCTAAATGAGGCAGGACACGTCCAGTCTGGCGTTCATCAGCTTTACTGCTGCAGCTGAGAGCTTCTCTTTCACCCATGTCACTGCAGCTAAGTGTCAGAATCACTGAGGACAGTTTTACTACAGAAACAAACTGAACAGCAGACCAGCAATGCTCATGGCCCAAATACTTCAGGGCCTCGTGAGAGCAAAAGCAGCCAGCTGGGCTGAGCCTGCTAAAAGGCTTCCTGCATTCCCATTAAAACACAGAAGCATTGCCAAATGCTGACATGTCTGCAGCCAAGATGGAACACAGACACCAGCCTGGACTGCATCCCTTCAGGTGGATGGAGCTTCAGAGCTGCAGCTCTTCATGCCGAGGCTTTGTTGGTTTAGATTCTTGTCCTCCTGAGTTTTGCTGGTATCTGCCAGAGTTCCTGTCGAAGCGATGCTGTGGCGCACTGAGCTCTCAGAAGGTGCTGGATTCATTTCTAGAGGCAGAGCTGTAGGAATATGAGTGAAGATTTATCTGTGATACAGAAAGATGCAGAAAAGGTCCATAATCTTTGGACTGATGATGTCTTTCTTTCTGATGAACTCAAACCAAAGATGAACAAACCCAGACACTGATGACGGTTAAGGGCCAGACCATACCAAAGTGTCCTTTCAGGAGGAGAACAGGCTGGGGGAGTGGTTGTGGTGATGGGATTGTCTGATCACCTATGCCCTCAACAAACAGTTATCTCTGCATAACTGAAGGCTACAACAATAACAGTGGTGCCCAGTTAATCACAGGGACAATTCTAGAGGCTCATGAGTTACTGTGAAAACGTCTGAGCACAGATTTATTCATGCATTACAAGAATTGTTGGTGAAAAGAAAAAAATATGATCATTTTAGTCTGTTTGAACTCACTTTAATAGAAAACATAGATGACACTTCTCTCAAATGAATCTGTATACAAACATAATACAAACTCAGACATTCATCAACCAATGAAAACGTCTTTAAATTTGGTCTGGAGGTAAACTTGATGTATCTCAGACAGACGCAGAACTACTGGTCACATGATCTCTTAAGGTGAACAGGAGGAAAGAGCAGCACTAACACTGGAACTGCTCTGAAGACTCTAGTTTGTCTCAGTTATTTCATGATTGGTGAAACGGTTTGGAGACGCTCTTCATAAAAGGATGAGCAGGTGTAATGTTCTCCTCAGGTGTTTGAATGCTAACAGGAATTCAGAGGATTCAGACTCTGGTCATCTTTTGTTGCATGACCTGAACCCTGCTGTGGTTGTCAGAGTGCTGGGTTAGTGATCCGGTGTGTGTTTGAGCATTGAGCTGAGGTTGTGTGAGGACGGTAGCACCAACACTAAGCTGCAGTAACGTCCCCTCCGCAGCTCTCTGCAGCAGCAAGGCTGCTGGACTACTGATGCTGAGGTTTGTGTTTTTGCAGCAGACGGAAACTTAACTCACCTGAGTAAACTGAACAAAGTAACTAGTTTCAGTGAACCTGGAAGAGTCAGAGCAGAGAAGATCTGACTGAAGCCAAAGCACCTGTGGGGATAGGAACTGAACACAAGAGTAAACACCACAAGACAGAAATGGAAAAACACACTACTAAACCTGACAAACATACAGTCTCACTTAACATGAGGCTCAGAAACAACAGTAGGAAGTCTGGAATCCTGACAGTTTTCCATAAAGCCTCCAGATGTCCCTGCAACACCAAACCCAAGGAGGAGGACTGAAGTTGTAGGAATAATAGAAAAAAGCTGGCCAATAGCAAAACAGGAACAGAACCAGATCTGGTGAGCTCAGCCATGAGACTAACTAAAGGAAAAAGCTAATCACACTGCTTAGTTGAATGATGTTGTTCTTCCATTCATTTAAAAAGAAGCACAGTTAAGTTTATTGAACTTTGAGTTTTTTTAGTCTGCTGGTTTCTAGCTTTCATCAATCTGAAACCTCTGCCAGAAGCAGCAGTTTGAAGAGAACAATCATTTATGGTTCTTCTGAACACTCCAGACTTCACCAAGTCACAGGAAACTGTACAGATGGTCCAGAGAAGAAAGGGGGGGATCTGTAATGACAACAGAGTGCTGTTCTGTCTGCTGCTGACAAACTGAGCACATACACCATGTAAGAATGCTCTGAATGGAGCGCTGGTAGAAGCAGTCCATGTGTGAGGCCATTACTCCCCAACCCGTCGAAGAACGAGGGGAGGATGAGTAGTAGTCCTAGTCATTTTAGTAGTAGTAGTAGTAGTCGTAGTAGTCGTCGTAGTAGTCTTAGTAGCAGTTGTCTTAGTGGCTGCATGTGGTGGGGGTTTTAAATGTTAGACCAGTGTCCATGTGAAAGCTTTCTTCACAGACTCATGAATGTCCATGAATTCTCTCAAACTGCCCCCAAAGTAGAATTTCAGAGTCAGAGCAAACACAAAAAAATGCTGTTTGAAAAATGAGCTCTGAATAGATTCTTCACTGTGACGTTTGTTACAGGAAATCTTTTAGGTTTTGCAGAGTTTAAAGACTTCCATCCTCCGGCTCAATGTCAGGCCAGTCTTGAGAACATGTTCGTTCTCCTGGAGGTCACAGAGCAAGGACACATGGGATGTCACGGAACCAACCGCCTTTGAAATCCATTGAGCTGCTGGTGGATTGCTGGGGTGGGGGTGGGGGGGGTGGGGGCATGCACAGTCCTTGACGTGTTTCTTGTTAAGTTTGTCTTTGAGACCTCCAGTCCTCCTTTCTGGGCATGTGTGCTGTGTAATTACCTGCTGACTTTCCTTCCTGCTGTAAATCTGAACAGGACAGCAGGTCAGCTGGAGATCCTCAGAGGAGAGGGGGTTCAAGGTCTGCGTGAGCTTTGAAGCTGCTTCCTCTGCAGAAACACTCACGATGTTGTAGCCTTTTTCTATCACAACGCCGTAGATTTGCTGCCTAAAGCACACAGGAGTAAGTTACAGGCTGTTTTGTCCGAGTTTGCTTTACAAACATCTGGACAAAGTCCCAAGTAAACACATCAGTGTATTCAGTAAAACTGAGTTTTAGGGCCTTAAAGGCTTCAAAACAAATGTTCATGTGATTTTATATTGTGGTTACTATATATGTATTAGTGGCCAGCAAATACTGTAACAAAGAAAATAAATTGCAATTAATGTTTTTCTAGATTTGCGATTAAATAGTTAATCTTTTAATCGATTCCCGGTCCGAGTTTTTAATGATTGTTTAGTTTCAGGTTCAATAATCCAGATTTCACCTTCAACAACTGACGTTTCACAATGACACGACAAAGACACACAAAAACTCAGCATTAATGCTATCATTTAACTTTATGCATCAACGTTAGTTAGGGTTAGTTAATTAGTTATGGTTAGAATCAGCATGTAAACTAATCCAACACTGACCTTTTATGATGAAATGTGGATCTACATCTTTGTCTTTTGATTCTTTTTGCCAAAAACTGTCCAAATTTCAAACCCAACCGACTAACACCACGACATGTTGTGGCCTCAGCTCGTATGCCAGCGTCCCCCCCGCCCCCCATTCCATCAGGAATTACAGTGGCTCACCCAGAAGTCTGAGGGTACGTGTGGAAATTGCAGTGTTCAGCTGTGATTACTGCCGGCTGAAGCGTGTTCCACTTGTGGGTGTTCTGACACATGGAAATGTTAAATACCTTCCTTCCTCCTCTCGTTTATTCTCCCCCTAACACAGGGGACTCTGCAGGGCAGGAAGTCACTGTTTTAACCAAGCTAAATGCTTTAATTAAGCCCTCTAACCACTGGGGAAGAGACAAAGTGGTAACACCGTCAGCCTCATTAAAGCTGCCTGCATCTGCACTCTGCTCTACCATTAGCTGTCATGAGCCGCCTATGTGTCAGTGCATGGATAAATGCTGGAACAAAGCGGAATGACCTGCAGAAGCTCAGACACGGTTTGCAAACCGCTATTAATATCTATTCTTTTATCATTTAAATAGCTTTTAAATGTTTTCTTTTTTTTTTTTTTTTTACTCATCCTGTCCAACAGCTGAGCAGACAGATCAAAGCTCTTTACTGTCACTACACTTATGGATCTTCTGACACATGAGGTACATATTTGTGTAAACCCCTTTTGTAATTTAAACTAAAGGGAAAACTGGGGTTAAAGAGGCTGGAGGTTGATTAAAGAATTGTTTGTGTGCATATGTGTGTGGGGGGGGGATGGATGGATTCATAAAGCAAAAGTTGCTGGAGATTTATCATCTTTACTGTCAGGTGTAAATGTTAGTCAAAAGGGGCGGGGCCTGTCCCCACACACTCTAAAATATTACAAACATACCCAATGGCTCCAAAAATCTTCGCACAAACCTGTCAACATACAACCACAGCTCACACGCACACATGTATGCATACAAACACAGACGCTCATCTAAAGCATTTCACTCTATCATGTAAACTGTTTGGGAGCTAAAGGTGAGCTGTCACCTGTGCTCAGGTGAGTGTTTGTGTTCTACTGGTGGATGATGGGATGTAAAAAGAGCCCGGTCACCCCCACACGAGAACCCCGCTGAAGCAGCAACCAAGTTCCCCCCAACGCCAACAGGTCCAAACTCAGGCACGAACCAGGACCTCCCAAGCGAGGCCTGCCCCCTGCTGCAGGCAGCCATGGGGTCCCCCATGAGCGTGGTAAACATGGATCGACCAGTGTCCGCCTGTTAGAACTTAGGAGAGGCCCAGCTCTCGAGAGCAAAGACCAGAACCAGCACCACAGGGACACGACACCCCCGGCTCACGCTCTTACCAGGCAACTCAGAGATCCCTCTGACAGCGTGGAGAGAGGGCAGCTAGGCCATGAAGACAGACCCCCAGGGACACAGCCACCCCTCCCTAAAGTGTTGTAAAAACCTGCTTACATTTTGGGACATCTATTGATGCATTTTGTCAGTGCACTGCAGAAAAATCCCCAAACATTTGTGCTACAAAAACATAGATAATTATTGTACCATGTGCTATAAAGAAACAAATAAATAAATAGAAGCTTGACTTCATCCTAATGTCAGCGTTGTAGGGCTTTACTCCAAGTTGTTTCAAATTGGAATGCAGTACTGTACTTCTCTTCATCACACAGACTTTTCATTGCAGAGCAATGTAAAGCCTAATCCTAAAAACACTAAGGAGTTAAAGGAAATTGTCCAAACTCTTAAAAAGCCATTGTTTAAAATGACTGAGGATTATGATAAAATGATGAAAGGCTGAAAGCTGCCATGAGTCCAATGAATACTTGGTGCTAAACAGAGCTTGTCCACCTGAAAACACAAACCAGGAGAAGACACTGAGGCCGTAGTGGAGGTCTGATGTTTTTATGACATCAGTCTGCAGATGTCTCGGTCTCTCTCCCAAACACCTGTTCTTTTGATTTATTAGTTATTAATCTCCAAATTTCTACCCCCGCTGTCCATTTCTATGCTATTGAAACCCTCATTCATCTCTGATATAAATTTCTTTATTAATATTTCATTAGACATAGTCATTTCCTTAATAACCTAGTCCCCAGAGGGTTTACAACTACATATCTGTCTTCCATGTCTCTCTTTTTTTTAATCAAAGGTCTTTAATTAGATTTTGGTCAGTCAGGGTGGTAGTCGATACAAAAAGCCCAGCTGAACCCAGAAATCCCCTCCTCATGTCAGGTAATCAGGTTTTCCTCTCACTTTTGGTTCACCTGGCAGCTGGATCACTACATCCTCCATTCTTGGTGTGTAAAACACAAATATTAGCCTCATTAAAGTCTTTTTTTTATCGAACACCTTTCTTTTGATGCTCGGCGTCTGCCAGAAAAGTCTTGAATAAGCCTGAGTCCTCAGGTGAGTGTGGGAGGAGCCACCACCAAATGTTTCTAGCCTGATCGCTACTGTCTGTATTTATCTCATTACGATGGATGGAAGACACAAGTGATGCTGAGAGTTTAGACTGTTTTAAGTCAGGGGTGTCAAACTCCATTTCACAAGGGGCCAAAGTTCAAAACACACCTGTGTGTTAAGGATAAACATTTGTTGAACACTCTAAAACTACATTTTTAAACTTTAAAAATGTAACTTTTCAACATTGTTATTAATAAAAATGAGCAGGAATATTATTCCAGAATAAATCGATTTAAACCTTAAATAACTTTCAATATTTTACTTTCTATAAAAATATATTTTGTCAAAATTGCACAAGTCAGAAATAAACTAAACATCAAAAGAAAACAAAACTCAAATTTCTTTACTTTGATGTCATTTTATGTTCAAATTTAAACTTAAATAAATAAATAACCCAAAAGATTTTGATCTCCATAAAATATATCCTGTTAAAATGATACAAATATGAACATGCTGCAGAACAAAACAAAACCTGGAAATAAAAACAGCTTTTGTACTTTTTAGCAAAAACAAATCAAATCCTTCAGTTTTCTTTGCTTTGTGTCTCGTGGTCACCTGCATATTGCCTTCCTCGCTGCCCTCCAGCCAGCCGGCCGGGGGCTGGCGTCGCCCGCTCGCCCCCACCAGCCCTACAGGTCCTGCCACAGACTGACCTCCTTTCCAGAGTGCACCTCGCCTTTGCTCAACACTATCTGGGGCAGTCTCTGGCAACCCCGCAGCCCCAAAAGGGGTACACCGGGGTATGGATTTGTATTCTACTGGCTAAAGGAGTCAATGAAAATGTCACATGCAGAAAGCTGAGTCTCTGACTGGTTGACGCTTGCTCTGCCTGTACCTGGTGGGTAGCTAGCGTAGGCTTAATCTCTACAGCTCCGTGGGTTCTGTGACAGGCCGGCGACCTGTCTAAGCTGCACTCCGCCTCCTTAAACAGTAAACCGAACAGTCTCCAACTGCCCCACCTCTCAGCGGGTTGAGAAAATAAATAGGAGTTAAAGACTAGAATCCCTGCTGATGGAGTCACTGAAGAAGTCTCGTGTCCAAAGCTGAGTCCCTCATTACCGTGTCAACCCGCAGCTTTGCTGCCTAAACTGCATCCCAGAACCTCAGATCACGGCTGTACATTGAAACTCGACGCTCATGCCGTGCTAATTGCGTTAGTTGTGCATGCAGCCTAACAATTTTCTTGTCGTGTCACCTGCCTGAGCAGTCTCTAGTGCATCCACAACAGTATCAAGATTTAACTAGGAGAGCAGGACGAGAACACGCCCCCACTGGCTCCCTGAGTCTCAGATGATCCGATTTAAAATCTGTTGGCCTGACCCTTTACTGTCTTTCTGATCGTGTTCCAGAGCATCTGAACGGTTTCATCACATCCCACTCATGATACAGATCCTCAGAGTCTTACTGCCTCCTTCCTCTCAGGACAAATCTGCTCTCCATGGAAGACAGAGACTTCCTGGCTGCTGCAGAATGTCTTTTCTAATCCCACAAAACCATCTTAAAACATTGAAACACTCAGATAGATGTTGGTTTGATGCATGCTTCTTGTTATGAACCTGCATCCCTCGCTGCTTGCAGCACCTTTTCTTTCTGGGGTCCACACACTGACACTTTTCTTTTCCCTCATGGTCAAAATGTATAATACTTTAAAATGAATACAGTTCTTTTTTATAAACTGTTTTAGAATATTTGGTTGTTAAATAAACCACATCTGCTCTGCAGGACTTTTCATCCTCCTTGTGTTATTCATTTCTGTATTTCCAGCTGTTGCTGCCAGTCTCTCGCTCATTTCCAGTTTTACTGAAGATCATCTCATGTAAATTATTTCTGACTCTTCTGTTGCAGGTCTGGCCAGAGCCAAGTCAGTCCCCAGCCATACTTACTCCAACGAGGTGGTGACCCTATGGTATCGGCCTCCAGATGTCCTGCTGGGCTCTACAGACTACTCCACCTGCCTTGACATGTGGTGAGTGCTGGTGACCTCTGACCTGTGTGTTGTTGACCGCAGCCTGCATTCACAGATCTGCTGGAACTCTGATGGAGCAAACCATGGTGGACGAAAACTAAAAAATCTGTCTGTGAACTCTGCCTCTTTCATCTCCATCTGGTCTAACCTTAGGAGAGACGACGGAATGTATTTACTCACTTACAGACCCACTAAAAATGCACACATTGTTGCCAACTGAGTTTAGTGCCTTCTGTCCACCAAGGTTATTGAACAGTCGAGGGAAAGAGTTCAGACTGTTGCACACATCTGGAAACTCACAAATAACAGAAGCAGCAGCAGATTGCAGAAGATCTCGAAAAGATTTATTTATTTGTTTATTTATTTCTATTATTTATGAGGAGCCGCTTCTCCTCCGCATTGAGAGGAGTCAGTTGAGATGGCTCTGGTATCTGGTCCGGATGCCTCCTGGACGCCTCCCTGAAGAGGTGTTCCGGACATGTCCCACTGGGCGGAGACCTGGGGAAGACCCAGGACACGATGAGGAGACGACGTCTCTCAGCTGGCCTGGGAACACCTCAGGGTCCTCCCAGAGGAGCTGGAGGACGTGACCGGGGAGAGGGAAGTCTGGGCATCTCTGCTTAGACTGCTGCCCCGTGACCCGCTCCCAAATGAACTGAAGAAGATGGATGGATGGATATTTATTTATTGTCAATAGAAAGCCCCTTGAGATGCAACATCTTATTCTAAAAGGGGGAGAATACACGGAACAATCAACAAATACCAAAACACACAAAAATAAGTATACATATTTATACACATATACAACAAACTAAATATATCTACAGACAAAAGACAAGACAAACTTGCAGGTACACAAAGCTCTCCTTTCTGCTACCCACGCTGGATAAAAATTAGACACCAGAAACAACATGAAGTTCAACAAGTTCATGCCAACTGTACCAGCATTGTACGAACAGTATGCTCACATAAAAATAGACAACACAATCTAAAAGACTGGAAGGACTGATGAGAGGGAGTATGTAGATAAACAAATAAAAATGAATTAAATGAAGGAAAAGATGATCTTAGGTATGTAGGGAACTTGCTCCAATCAGAAGGAGTTTTATAATGAGATGACCCCGTGTGACCTCTGTATGGATTGTGGGACAGACAGTCAGAGCAAGTGTAACTGCCCTCCAGAGACAGCAGCTCAGAGGGAGCTCCTGTCATATTCAAGAACTCTGTTTTCAACAAAGCACTTGTGTGGTTGAACCCTAACACTCGCTCACTGTTTTCATTCTTCAATGAGGTCTGTGACATTATAAAGTCCACGCTGAGAGAATCTGCTCCTCTGTGTTTTTATGTACATTTGGTCTGAACTTTTTTCTTCTTTGTTCTTCCCTGATTGATGAAAAAATGTTGATTTACTTTCACAAAAACATAATCAGATACAACGATATCTCCAATTCCATCCATAAATAAAGTGTGCTTTGGCTTTGTTACCCTTGTATACTCAGAGAAAGAGTTGTGGGTTAGAACATGCATTTGTCTTGACCCCAGAGACAGGGAGGCCGCTCTGGTACTGGAGTAGGTAACAGTGGTTCAGAGTCTAGTGTCCTGCATTTTTATCAATGTTCTCATCTCTCCATCATTTGACTATCTGTGTTCATATACAAGCTACAGCATGATCAATGACAATCTACTCCTCTTTCTCCAGTTGGAGATTAAAAAAATTTTTTTTTTTTTTTTGTGGGGTGGGGTATCTCTACCAGGTCCTGTCTTGTGTAAATGAACACTGCTGGATGAAAAGTATAGCAACCTCAGATGAAATCTCAAGATCCAAGCCACAGATGCTCAATAGAGAATCAAGGGGCTTTTGATCTGTCAATAGTGTGAATCTAAGACCCATAAGATATTTAATGAAGTAAGTTTTTTCTGGAGTGTTCACATGGTGCTGTTGATATATCCCTGGTCACCATGAAGCATCTTCCTGATTCTGTCAGAACAGTGGACTGCAGTACCTGATGATGCATCAGCAGCTCGTGTATCTGCTGGATTTGAATATTGACATAGCATCTCTGGATGACATGTCTTTGTATATCCTCTCAGGACTGGCTGAACATCGTGTCCCTGTATCCAATAGAAAACCTTCTCCACCTGCTGTTCAGACTTCTCTCAACCTATTTCTCCTCCTAACGCTCCTTCTCTCAGAATCCCGCCGTTTCAGCTGCCTTTTCGAGGCAGTCCCTCACTTGGCCGTCTTTCCTAAGAGTTCTTTGTCCTTCAACCATCCAGACTCTTTTCTAGTGACTCATCTAGTTTTTGTCCTCTTTTTGGCTGTAAACTCTTCTTTGTTTTCTTATTTGTCTTCCCAGCATGCATGTTTAATACTTCATTTCCAGAGGCTGTGCTGAACATATTCTTTGTTGCTTCTCTGTCAATCTTTGTAAAGCTTTAGTGAGTGTTGACTCACAGTCCATTTGTTGCTGTTCTGACAGCTTTTTGTCTTTCATTCCAACTGTCACCCTGTCCCTCATGAGTTCCTCTTGTAAAACTCCAAAACCACAGTTTTCTGCTGATTGATGTACAGCTGTGATGATTCTGCACTCTCCCCATCAGGGACATCAACAGGGTTTATGGGGGGCCAGGGGCTCAGAATTAGAAAAGAGTGACAGAAACACACATTTCTTTGTCCTTTAAACAATATGAAAATTAGGTCAAATTTTAAAATGCATTTTTAATAGATTATAGGGATGCAACAATATTCCATATAAAACAGAACCGTTCAATACGCCTTCCTCGGTTCGGTACAGCATTTTTCACGATACACATTTTATTTATCCAGTCCCACTGTGAGCTGTTAGCGTGTGTCTGTGGATTCATGTCTTCTTTGCAGAGTCTGTCTGGTCCAGGTCTTCTCCCCCACCATCCAGAAACTACTCTGCCCTTCCCCCCTGGGAGGTGGACCCCAAATGCTAAAAACATAGCATTTTAGCTAGCTGCCCAAACAACCGCGACAGTCATAGCACGTTGTGGCCGCATGTTCTGCGTTGGCGCTCGTTTGGGCAGATGCTTTCAGTGGAGAGTCTCTGCAGAATTTCAGGCTGGTCGCATTTTCGAGGACTTTTCTTTTCGTGGCTGCTTGAATTCACCAGACAGGCCACAGACTCTGAAAGCTGCAGTAGGAAGACATCTCGGGTTCATCGTCGAATATGAGGATCAGGGAGCAAAATGCGTCACAAGAAGTACAATATCTACAAGATTTGTCTCATCTCTATATAATACAATGTGGAGAATCACGTCCAACATGGCCGCCATCTCTGACGTCATCACCCAGCTCTATCACCATGTTAAAGTTGAACAACTAAGCAGTTGTTGAAAACATCCCAGATCTATTTCTAAAGACTTCCAGTGTTACCTCAGAAAACACAAGAACATAACAGTTGAGCTACAATATAGTGTACCAGCACGTCCAGACTGCACAGAGAAATCTATATGTACCTGTACTTTATGAACAGGTGGACAAATTGAAGATGAATTCATTACAATTCAGTTCAATTACAGATTTTCTAAAGTTTTATTCCCAGAATGGTGAAATAATAACATTGAAGGTTATCCCACTGTTGCTGTGAGGATTTTACTGTTGAGTTCTTTTTTTTTTAGTCATATTCTGTGTCCTGTCAGTCACCTCAGGTGTTAAAGGGTTAAAATGTGCAGAGCATTTTGAGGACTGGGGCATCATGGGAATATTAGCACCACTGCTTCACAAGCCTTAATAAAATCACGAGAACAAACCTCAGGTGTGTGACACACCTGGGAAGAACAAAAAGACATTAAAGCCCACATGTGAATGTGTGTGTGGATCAGAGGGCTGAGTTAAGAGCTTTGGGCTCTAATCAAGCCAGAGAACTGGCTATACCTGTACAAACCATTTATCATCGAAGAAACCAGGAGCCAAATGAAGAAAAGCAATGAAGCTAACAGGGTTAGATTCAAGAGAAAGGAAGGCAGACTAATGAAACCTGTGGAGCCTCAGAGCTCCTCTGAAACCTCCCATTCTTCATTCTTCCCATGGTGGGCTCGGTCTGTCACCATGCATGTTATCTGCATGGAAATCCCAGCACTGCATCCCATGAAAGGGCAGAGCTGTTGGGGGAGGAACGCCGTGCGCCTCAGGGACCCTCTCTGCAGAGCCGACCTGCAGGGTGTCGTTCCGGTCCAGCGGGAGCCCTCTGGCTCCAGCAGCAGCTCTGTTACTTATAGCTCAGTCGTCCATGAAGAAACAACTTTGGCAGAGCCAAGAGGTGGAGTGGATGTGTCTTTCTGTCATGAGGACAACCCCTCACCCCCCTCCACCCCTCTCCATCAGAGCAGTAAAGTGTTTATCTTGCTTGTGCAAAACTGCTAGACACGTCTTCTAATGGTTCAAATTGTACTTTATGGCTCTAAAAACCCAAAGATCTTCATCAACAGCTGTGTGGACACTATTCTTCATGTTTTATTCTATGAACTGGTCATTATAGTATAAATGAAAGCAGCAGTTCTCTGCCCTGCCTCACAGACGTCTACATCCCACTCCTCACCCTCTGCAGTGTGTTTGCAGACTCTTGTAGAGCTCACTCACAGGGCCGAGCAAAACGCCCTTTATCAACCTGAAGAATGGATGTAAAGATGCAGACATGAGCGTCCCATCAGGCTCCAGCATCACTGGGACACGCTGGCTGTCTGATGCTGTCTGTCAGCCTGCTCAGCACTCCATCTTCTCTTCTCAGATACGTACGTCTATAATTGGAAAAAAGTCCAATTATTTTGCCACCATTCCAAAAAGTGAAACTCTTATATTAATAATGACACATGTCAGATATGAAAAGTTTAAGGCTTTATTTCTTGCAGTTTGATCATTTTTGGAGACTAATCAGACGTAGTTAACGTCCTCACTTCCTTCTGATTCGGCTCTTAAAGTCTCTCAGTTCCAGTGAAAACAGCTGAAGCTCATGTTCAGCAGCGGAGCTGTGGGACCAGAACAGCTGCTTTCTAAATGTCTGTTTGAAAACCAAACTTTATTTCAGACTTTTGAGAAAGAAAAAAAAAAAGAAGTTTAAATATCATAAATTAAAAGAAACAACATTAATGTTAAGTGGCCAACAGACAGATTTAACAAAAACCACATTGAAATGATTTGGACAGAAGAAAAACTCATCAAAATTCAGCGTGTTCACTTTTTTTCTCCAGTTGTTTATACGCATGGAGACCTGAAACGTTTCAGGAGTAGGAGGCGACTGTGCAGGAAGGACAGTAGCCTTCTAGCTGCACTTTCTCTGCAGCGCCTTCACCACGGAGAGAGGTCCTCCTCGACACCCAGTGGGTCGATCCTCCCGCTCCTCCCTCTGGGAGTGGAGAAGGACCTGGCGCCGCCGAGCACAGAGCTGATCAACAGAAACTTTAGTGCTGAGTGTTTTAATAACACAGACTTTTATGTTCATTATGGAAGCATATCTGTTCAAGATTTCACCAGATAATATTCACAGTCTAAGTTCAAAGTGGCTTCTCCTTCATGGACAGCAGCACAGAACTCCTTCTTTTCATGTCATTTTTCACACTGTTGTCTGAATTCAAATGAAGCCAGGTTCTGCCTGGGACAGGCTCATACTTCACATATGAACTGTGCTCTAGAAATATAGTTAAATGAAAGACAATTTCATCTTGTTTGTTTGAAGCTCTTTTTCTCTTAAGAATTTGTACACAAGTGGAAATAAGCAAAGTAAAGTCATGAGTAGTAAATGACCTTTTCAAAAAAGTTAAGTAATTTAATTACAATTTCATCCAGTAACTAAAGTAAAATAATCAATTACTTTTTATACATAATTTAACCAGCACTGCACATCATCTAACAGGTGAACACTTGAAAGAGCATCAAGTCAGAGCATCAAGTCAGAGCTGTTGACTTGAATCAGAAGTCCAGCGTGGAGCCTCGTCTTCGTTGATGAGAGGTTTGGGTCTCTTATGAGCTGGACTCTCCTGCCTTTTGTCTGAGTGCAATCTTTCTTTAAATAAAGCAGAACTATGAAAATGCCTTTAGTTCTGGCTGATCAAGGTTGCTGATTACAACTTGTTCAGTTCGTCCATAAAGGACTTTAGAAAGATGTAGCAGTCCGTCTTCTTGTAAATGAAAAGCCTAAACTCATTCTGTTTGTTTCCTGAAGGCTGTTTCTGTAAACACTGAGCCAGTTTGTGGTCCTGTCTCTCAGGGGTGTGGGCTGCATCTTCATCGAGATGATCCAAGGCGTGGCTGCCTTTCCTGGGATGAAGGACATTCAGGACCAGCTGGAGCGGATATTCCTGGTGAGTCACTAATGCTAGCTGCTCCTTCTGGGATCAGGATGGAAGCTCTTTCAGAAAGTCTTACTTTAAAGAAATGGCATCTGCTGGATGCTCCAGTGTTCCACTGCTTTTGCTGGGCTAAGATTGTTTTGGAGGCTGTGGTTTCAACCATCTTGATCAGAGCTAGACTGCAGTTATCAGAATCAAGACCACCAAGAGACCAGAGAGTGACGTCACAAGTTCATGTGTTTGAAACCTGGAGAACAACAACAGTTGATACTTTCCTTCTCAAACCTTCTTCAGACACAAACACATCTCACTCTCAACTGGTCACATAGTGATATTTGGTTAAGGACCCCTCCTCTTCACTTTAGGACATTTGAGTGTCCCTAACGACCTCTACAAACCAACAGCAATGCTTTAATGAATCTTCATCCTCTGCATAAACAGTATCTATTGGTATGTTTAGACTTTTGTTGAACAGGATTTCTTGTGGTAGCATTAAAAGCTTAAAGAAGTTTCAGTGAAAATGTTGTCTAATTGAAGCCTGAAAAAGGTTAGAGACCTCTGCTGTGCTGTGAACACCTACACTGTTTACACATCACTTTTTCAAACATCCTTGTTGAGCCAGAGCTTCAGTGAAGACCACGTCGGTGTCACAGAGCAATTATCCTGTTCATGCAGCTCCCAGGATCATCCTGACAGACAGAGACTGATCCTCAGCAGCCAGAAAGAGAGCTTGAGCGAGGCTGAAGGACCTGAATCCATCAGCTGAACCAGCTGTGTGTGTGTGTGGGAGGGGATTGTAGTTAGCATTAATATTTGAAATGAGGTGAGGTCTCATGAATCTTTCAGAATCCGATCTGCTGTCCTGTCACTCATAATTAATTTCAATCACTTAATTGAAGCAGACAGAACAGGAAGAAGACATCATGGATTTGTATTCATTCAGCTGAGTGACGGCAGAATGAAGCAGAGCTACGGAGAGCGTTCTCTGTTGTTGAAGCTTCAAGATCCATATCTGGGAAGAGTGGGAATTTGGAAAGGGGGGGTGAAAGGGTGGGTAGCCTGTAGGCAGGGGGTCCCTCAAAAAGCCAGCAGGAGGAGATAAAGAAAAATGAATCTCATTGATTGTCTTTTGAGCCAAAGAGCGGCAGGGGGCTTTTCTAGGAGATCTAGATCTCCTATAGAAAAAGTAAAAATCTAAAGAAAGGAAGAATTATCAGCCTCTGGGTATCAGCTGCTGCTCCGTCTCACGCCATCAGCAAACAAGACCAAGTCAGAGTCAAGGAAGGGGCTTAGAGAGACGGAGGAGCAGCTCTCTGCTTCACACTCAGGGTCTGAATCTCAGGTTTAGGGGTTCAGGCTTGTCCTGAACAAGAATATCAAATTGCTTTAGAGTCCCAGTCCGGTTCACTCACGCACACACACCTGGAATCTTCCAATCAGCGGTCAACCGCTACACCACAGCCGCCCATGGAAGCAACAATAGTTAAATGTATACAATCCGGGATAACTATGATCAGTCATTCAAGAGAATCTCTAAGTGACAGAACACAGGAAGGATAAACGGGTTTGAAATGGAGACAGACCAAACCTGCTCCCCTTCACCCGTCCAACTCTGACAACAAAAATACATACAATCATTTTTTTCAATCATCTGCATATCATAATCACATTATGTTATAAATACCTCCGACATCTATGGAGAAAGTCACCAAATGATCCACTGAGGGATATGATTAAAAGATCCAAACATTATCTCTGAGTTCCACAGTTTTACTCCATTTACTGTAATACAGAATGTTTGAATATTAAATTTAATTCTTTTGAAATTCAGAAAACATTTTTTGTTAGTGATTTAAAAGCAAGTTTTATCTTATTTAGTACAGACATAGAAGCATCTTGATTTTTATGAAGCCAAATCATTTTAGTATTTTGGATTTTGAAATGTAACGTTTGAAGTTTTAAGACGTTACATTTTTGGTTTTACAGTCTCTTCAAATGAAAATAAAAGATCAATAACCAGTGAGAATCGATCGAGAATCAATCACAGGACTAAATATCGTGATATATCACAATATCAGTATTTTGTTCACACCCCTGTTTTACATTGATGCATAAGCTAAATCAGAACTGAACCTTGCGGTACGCCGCACACGATACTGTAACATTCTGACTGGTGCTCTCCACAGCTCCTCAGCTGTATGTGCGTTTTAAAACATTCCATTTTGGCAGATCTGGGTTAGAAGACTGAGCTGGAGACCAGCAGAGTTTACCGCTCACCAATGTGTCCTTTAACCAAAAAAGAAATAAAAACACAGCCGCAGGTCTTTGGTAAAACACATCTTTTTCCTTTTTCCTCAGTGCTTCTCTGTGACGATCCGTGATTCCATCTTTCCCTGAGCATATCAGCCTTCCTTCAGCTCTGTGTGTGGACGACACTCGGCATGTATGACATGTCTTCTAGTATTTACCCGGCTAGTATTTGCTGGTGTCTGATAGAATGGAATGTCTGTGGTCTGTAGATGAGTGCTAGCAGGGCTGTGGATTTAGACACACAGACACACATGTCTGTGTGCAGAACAAAGAATAACTGTGTGACTCCTGGCTGCTTAACTCGCTGTCAGAAGACAAAGAGTTAAATCCTGTGGAGGAGCCTGATGAACAGAGACAGATCTATTTGCAGGAAATTGCCTGTCAGAATGTGTTGGTGTGTGTGTGTGTGTGTGTGTGTGTGTGTGTGTGTGTGTGTGTGTGTAATGAAATGACATGGAGCCTCTTAGCATCCGTTGAAGTGAAGCAGAGGTGTTTCTGGTACAGCTTGAGTTATCCTACAGGTGTGAACCTGAGCTCCACTCAGGAACCATTTGATGCTTTAACTTTTGATCCAACCCAAGATGCTTTGCAGCAAGTGAAGCCCTGTTAGCATTGCTAGCTGCTGACCCAACACTTCAACTCTTCTGCCTCTACACGATGCCGCACTGTCTGCTGCAGGGCATTTGTCAAAATGTGTCAGGAACTGATGATGACAGATCCAACCTACTGGGCCTGGTGGCCGTGACGTAACATTTAATAAATAAACCTTAAAAAAAACAAGAGAGCTACAAAAGAGGGAGAAGCAGACGACCTGATTATGAAAACCTGAAAACCAGACGGTTTGTAGCACTGAAGGTAACAGAAATTAAGACAGCCTAAATCTGGTGTGAGTGATGGGGCAACCCAAAAAGAACTGGATCACAATCAAGAACCAGCCGGAGCTGCTGGTGTCCTGCAGGGTGGGTTGGGTACATCATGGTCTAGGACCTCAGGAGGATCTTAGAGACAGAACTTTCAGCTTTTCTCTGCTGTGTTAACCGTTCCACAGGTCCAGTCTGGGTGGAATTCACTGCTGCTCACTGGGAGTCTCTCAGATTTGAGTTCAGACAGAAGGTACTGGTCAAAAAAGATTCTGACCTCACATGAAATTTTTAGACTTGACAGTGTCCTGTGATGGACTGATGACCTCTTTAAGATCTACCATATCTTCAGCCAACAGGAGCTGAGATGGATGGATGGATGATGGACGGTTGGATGGATGGATGGATGGATGGATGGATGGATGGAATGGACGGATGATGGATGGATGGATGGATGGATGGACGGTTGGATGGATGGATGGATGGATGGATGGACGGATGATGGATGGATGGATGGATGGATGGATGGATGGATGGATGGATGGATGATGGACGGTTGGATGGATGGATGGATGGATGAACGGATGATGGACGGATGGATGGATGGATGGATGATGGACGATTGGATGGATGGATGGATGGATGGATGGATAAATGGTTGGATGGATGGATGGATGGATGGATGATGGATGGATGGATGGATGGATGGATGGATAAATGGTTGGATGGATGGATGGATGGATGGATGGATGGATGGATGGATGGATGATGGATAAATGGTTGGATGGATGGACCTACATGCTCCTGTTTGGTCCACTGAAAACACCAGGTCAAAGGTCAAAGTTTACAGTTAGCCCATCTCTCTGTGGTGGATCACTGAGCTGACGAGTGCAGCTGTGATCCTCTGTGGGGACTGCAGCATCCTCTGAACTTGAGGTATCTCCTTCCAGAAGAGGTCCTCAGACTCTTATCATGATCATGAGGAACAACCATACGTACATACCAACAGAACGCTAAAGAGATGATGTATTTTGAGGAAACAAGAACTTAACTTTGGAGCAAAGATGAACGGTTTTCTTCTGATCCATGCTGTTGTGCAGCAGGAGACGGGTTAATTGGAGGAATTGGATTAAAAAAAACCTATTTAAAACCAAATGAGGCATTTTTCCTGCTCATACACCCCCGACATAATGAAGTGTGGTAAACTATGTTGACATGTTTGTCAGAAACCCTTCAGGCTCAGACTCTCTCTAATCAGGATTAGCTCAAAGGCACTCACGTGATTATCAGCTCAAATGGGTTCCATGGTGCATGTGTCACTCTGTCAAGATCAGGAATAAAAATGAAAATGTGTGGAAACTTCTGGACTTGATGACGTGAAGGAAAATCTTAACTTGTGTGAAACTGAACCGCCCTTTCTGTCCATAGTTTCAACTTCTTTGTTGACTGAGGACTGCTGGTTCGGAGTGAAGCTCTGGGTTCTTGTAACTACGTAGATTGATTAAGCTGAACTTCTAAAGCCTTTTCCACACCTACAAAGATAAATCAATGAAGTAAATGTTCTCTGCATGTCAATAATCTGTCTCACTGCAGACCAATGGAGTTTGGATGGTTAAGAAAGGTTGTAAAAATCTGCTCCAAGCAGATCAGATTGTGGCCATCTGAGCATTCCTGATGAGGTTTAATGCGGTGTACCATTGCATTTGCTGTAGTCTGAATAGGTGCAGAAAATTGCAAAGATTGGTCAAAGTATGTGGCATTGAAAATCAAAACAGTGTTTTTCGAAAAATCATGAATTGCAAAAACTTCTTAAACAGTAGAGATGGCTGATAAATATTTGTTATTATTCTAGTATCCATTGAATCATGTGAGAAGAAAAGATTGTTCCTAAGACTAATGCTCTGGGAGAACAAAGGCATATAACATAAAGTAACGACTAATCGACTATTAAATTAGTCGTCGACTAAATTAGCAGTCGATTAGTATTCGATTAGTCGACTAATGGTGGCAGCCCTGACAAAGAGATTGCTCAGAAGGATCTGCTAACAAAGTTTCATACCAATAGGAAGAGCACTTTTCAAGATTTTCTGCTGTTTTGGCTCCTCTCATCTGTTCATGGGGTGTCATGGCCCCTCATCTGTCTCAATAACTCTGAATAAGGTCTAATTCTGTCTGTAGACAAACATTCAGAGCAGTGTTGCACATCTCCAGTTATTGAGTCCATCCATACTGTGTTGGTCTTCAGGATCCCTGACAACAGCTGGGAGATAGTTCAACTCTGCAGTAAGAAGCTCAACCCTTCCTTGACTAACACATTCTTTTGGCTTCTGATGGTCACTGTACCTGGTCTGTTTCAGAGGATGTAAGGTCATCTTTTACTATCAAATGAGTGAAACAACTCCACATCATATTTGGTTTTAGTGCATTTGGATTCTTGCAGTATTTGTAGGTCAGAAAACATCAACATGCATTCCTCTGGGGATGGTGTCAAAGACGTGGAAAGACTTAAGAAATTCTGGAGGTCTGTTGATCCGGTCCACTTCAAAGGGATCTGAAAAACAGGAGAAGAGGAGGCTTAAGACTCTTCCTTACACATGAGATGTACCAACATTCACAAATGAACAAGATCCTCCATCCTTTGAAAGCCAGCAGCAGCGTTGGCTCTGGTGGATTCCATGAGTGGAAACCAACTCGTCTGTTTCTTAGAACCACACTGCCCTCTAGTGGAGAGATCCTCTTTTTTACATCAATAGTTGTATTCATTCCATCTCCAAAGCTTTAAAACCATCTGTGCTGTTATGAATTCATGAATCTACCTTAAACTTCATAAAGATCACATCTGGGGACGCCTCATGTGTCAGATTGTTGCTCACCAGGCTGTGAAGCTCTCTCTGTGGTAACTTTCCTAGAAATCATCTTTCAAAATGTGTTTTTGTTCCTCCGTGACATTTGCCTTCAGCTGCACTTTTGGCTAGGGGCAGAAGTGATCCGGTCCTCTACTGTCAGAGAGGTGGTTCTGATCTGTGGAGGGTCATGTCTGAAGCACATCATCATCAAACCAGCTGCTAGAGAAGTCTCAGACGAGCCAAATCCTCTCCGTTTCAACCCTTCAGCAAACACCACAGAGCCGACGTCTTCACTGGTTCTGTGTTCAGCTTTATGTTTCATTGACTGCACAGTTTCTTTAGTGGGTTCTGTCCTTTGGAAACATATACAACACCTTTTACATGGAGATTTTTCTAGCTTATGTCACAAAAATTGTTCTGTTTTTTTCATGACTATCTCTGTATTTTTTGGTATCTTGTCAGTTTTTCTGCTTGCTCACTCTTTATCCTAATTGTTTTCCCGCCAGGTCCTTGGAACGCCGTCTGAAGACACGTGGCCCGGCGTGAATTCCTTGCCTCACTATAAACCAGGTGAGAGATTTCTTGTCTTTACTAGAAAATTCCTTCCCAACTGACCTTAAATCCATAGGGAACTTCCTATTTTCCTGTCTCTGAGGATCAGAATCTCCTCATTATTTTCTTCTTCCTGCTGTTTCTTCTCCTGGTCAGAGCTTTGTTCTATGAAGTCACCTTCCAGAATGTTGGAAATGTGGAACTTCTGGTGTGTTTTATAACAAACCAGATCAGATCAAATGAGTACATTTCTGTTACTGAAACTAGAAGCTGAAAACAGAAGAAAATGTCAACAGTAATGAACACATGATGCTCTTCTTTTGTTGTCAAGATTGAGTCTCTTTATTTACAATGACTTAACATAAAACCTTTTTTTCATGTGTGCAATGTTTCTTTAGTCTATATCAAACTGCAGTTCTTCATGCAATAAAAGTACACATTGTGATTTTAAAGAACACCTCTCAGTTCTCTAAGTGGACTCTCTTTTTCTTGACATTAAAATATGTGCAAATACACCTGCTCAGCCAATGACTGAACTTCCCACATGTCATTGAGGTTATCTTACAACTTCAATACAATACTTATCTATCCTAAAAACTTACTTGTTTTTGACTAAAACAACATCAAATCCTTGTAAACTGCTGTTCATGGAGCTTAGTGGTAGAGATCTGTATTGTCTACTGGACATGTGTGAACCAACCAACCAACCAGAGTAAAACACAGACAGATTGTATCTGAGGAGTTTATGCACAAACACACCCTCAGAAACAATCATTGACTGTAAATAGAGAGCTGGACTGAGTGTTCCAAACAGGAAGTACTAATAAACTTTCTTGCTCCGATACTTTTATCTTAAAATCCTTAGAATCCTATCTTTTTCCATATATTGTTTTCCAAGTTATAAACTGACCAATCAGATTCCTCAGTAAAGCATGTGATGCCTGCTGGCCCCGCCTTGAATGTTTGATTGACAGATTCCCCCTAAGCTGCTTTCAGTGGAAGGGGTGTGGACTTTGAACAAGCTCCCTCATGACTGGCGACAGTAGTTGCCATAGGAACAGGTGACTTTGGCCAACCACTGTCATCAAGCTCCAACATGGTGGCGTCCATAGTGCTGAAAAATGGCAACTGAATTGGCTTCATTTTGCTGGAACCAGAGGTAAGGCATTTTAAAGGGGTGATGTCCCAGCTGCTCTGTCCAGTTCTCCATATACAGTACACAACTGTCCACATCATCTTTGTTCCTTCCAGTCTTCATTCATTAAAGTCCAAGTCAAACAAAACACAATTATGCTAATTTAATTAAAAAAAACATGTATTTTTGAATGCTTGAATTTAATTTGGGCATTTTATACCAACAGTCTTATATTTGGGCCCCCCCCCCAACAAATGCAAAGAAAGAAGTGGAGTTCAGCTGAAGAACAGTGTGTGTGCTGAATAGATCCAGATTGTCTGAGTAGAAGTGTGTCTACCAAGATAAGAAGAACCCCTGCAGACAGACAGCAAAGGGAAGGCCTGCTTCATTGGGTTTTCTCTGGACACCTGCAGAAAGCCGACTCGGAGCGTCTCAGAGTCCCAGCTGCCTCTGCAGGGACGAACAGAGACGTCCATTGATGCTACGCCGTGGACAGACTGGAACAGAGTCTGTTCTCTGAGGGAGCTGTCCAAACACATGGCAGGCTTGATGTGCTTCTACTTCCTGGTTTTAGTGAAGATCTGAGCTGCAGCTTCCTGCAGCGTACTGCAGAATTTTAACTGAGGACAGGGAAACGGACCTGCTGCAGATGAACACATGCTTCAGTTCTCACTCCAGTCATCTTTTGAACTAGTTTAAAACTGTTCCCAGAGGTCTCTTCATTATGAGGATGACATTTTAAGCCAACATGAAAAAAACAAACAAACTAGGACTTAGTTTCTGCAGAGCAGCAGTACTTCATTAGAAATTCACCTCTGAGTTTGTGCCCGCCCCCATCTCCCATCATTCATCTGTTTACACTCTTCCCTACTAACCTATTGCCCCTCACGACATTAGCGATGCAACAAAACAACATAATTTCTATCCAGTCGTACAGTTCTGATCCAGATTCATGGATCTATTCGTCTGACAGTAAATGAATCAGAATGGAGCGGAGCATGGAGCTGATTGTAGACTTTGCATAACATCTGAGAGATGATTCAAATAGCATTTGTCCCATCTGCTCCTGATTCACAACAATTTTAATGAAGACATTTTCAGAAACACAATTTTGAGCATAATTTTCTTTATATGTGATTTGTCCTCCATGAGAAAAATACTACAAGAACAGGTTAGAAAACACCATTTTCATCAGAGTGGGTCTTAAAGTCTCTCCAGGTCAAGTTAGGACAATCTATATATCTACATATATACATCAGCTCACTGCTGATGTAGCATTTTTAATGAACTTGATGTTTGGTAATGGCTCAGTTTCTTTGATTATGACAGTTTGTTTACATTTTTCAGTATCAATATGAATAAGAAATGAGTACAAAAAAATAAAAACCATAAACAGAAAAGCAGCTCACCTTTGAGGACTTTCAAAACCCAGAATCCAGTTTTAAAGGGTCCGCTCTTTTCTGAAGATTTCTTGACCATTTCAGTGTTTGAAAGAATGCATTCGTCATGAATGAGATGTTTGTACACTGAGTACAATAAGGACTCATCCGTTCACACACACGTGTTTTGGCTGGACACATGAACTCCTGCAGATCCAGAGCAGCAGGTCTCATGCTTCACTCCTAAATCCACAGCCTCTAGACCTGCAACCAAAAAACAACCAAATGTGACTAGTTGTGGGGGGGTGTGTGTGTGGTGGGGGGGGTCGATTTTTAGATGCATCGATTATGATCCTAAACAATTCTGAATTGTTTTAGGAATTTTAAATACTCACTAATCCAAAAATGTATATGATATAAAGTAAAAGTAATCAGCAGAACTAAACACAGCGTTTTCCACTCTGACATTTTTGAAGAGACACAAACATGGTTGACCTTCCAGATCTGTCACCTGACTGTCCCCGACTTCACTTCGTTTGGAAACATTTTGGCTTTCAGAGTGTCGAGGGTCAGTTGGATTAAAGTCAGGCAGAGTGAGTTATGTCACACCAATATTAAATATGCAGGGAACACAACACAAACTACAAAATCACAACATGCTTCTATTGATTTAGTTTGAGGTGAGTTAAAGACTGAAGCTGGTCTAATGATTAAACATAACTTTATCTTACTTAAGGTTGTTGAGTTCAGGAACATTTTCCCCTTTCAATGCTGTGAAAGACTTTTGATTATCAAACAAACTGTTTCTCATGTCAGAAGTTTTATCTTCTCAATAAACTGATCTGGTCTCTGGCAGGGAAAAGTAAGTCCGATTGGTCTGGTGTCTCGTAGAAAAGAGAAACCTTCCTATAATAAATACTTTACCAAATCTGATGCATCTCTGTGTTTAACTTTAAAAGGATCTTCTTACAGCAAGATATCACCTATCATTGGTCACAGAGGTTCTGCAGACTCTCTTGTTGAAGGGAAGCCTCTGCTTTTTTCTCATCTCTCTGATTCTGTAGAAGGGACGGATCTGGAAATCTCCATCCGAGCAGATCCGAGCAAATTTGATCTGATCCAGCTAAGCTTTGAAATACTGGTGTAAGAATCTTTGATCCTTGGAGACAGATGAGAGGATTTGGTAATCTGCATCACTTTAACCACACTACTGTGACAGGTGTGCTGTGGGAAATAATTCAGTGTTACATATTTAGTCAACAGTTGCTGACCATCGCCGGAACATCTGCTCTGTTCATCCAAACTGGTCAAAGGTTTCACACTGAGCAGACAGAACAAAGAGAGATCAATACAGACTCTTTTTGCTGTCTTGACTCTGAATTTAAAAGACTTTGATAAATTGACTATATATTGGTAATACAGACTATAGAGTAGTCCCAGAGAAAGTGGGAACATGTCAAGTTTCACCAGATATTATTTACAATCTAAATTCAAAGTGACTGAAATTCTAGCAGCATTTAAACGCATCACTCACACGAATCTTGGAGACGTGAAAAGAGTCTCACATCAGATTGGTGCATACATGCAGTTTTATGTGTGGCAAGTGTGTATGTGTTGTTAGTTTTAAGCTGCTGTAATTTAAAGTAATGCGTGTGCAACTTATATTTTTAAATATTTTGTCATTTTTGTAGATGTGTGCAATTTTGGTGGGTTTTCATGGTACAGGTTGTATGTGAAAGAAAAATGCTGAAAGGCAGTTTAACTGTTGCCATTTAAAAAGTGAATATGTTTGTAAATCTGTTTGTATAGAGAAGTGTGTATAAAAAGACCACATTTGTAGGTCAGCATTAACCAGATCTGCTGTTAGCCAGCAGGTGGCAGTGCTGCACCTGTTCCTGCATCATGAACTGCTGTCTGTCTGAACAAACATCTCCATTTACCACTGTTTAATGTAGCAAATACAACTCTGCTTAAATCAAACAGGAGGTGCTTTTGTTATAGACATGTACTTTTCATTCCCAGCGTGGTTCCACTGATATCTCGTCTTTTTCTCTGTGGCATCAGAGATGATCCACTGCTCCAAAGAATAGAAGGAACACCAGAAGAACGCATGCTATGCCTGAATGAAGGAAATATTCTTTTAAATGATTTAGTCTTTACATAGTTGCAGGTGTTGACAACACGACTACACTAAACTCTTAAGGGAGGTTAAATGTATTTGCTATGGAGGTTTGCACGTGGTGACTCTGTCAGAACCAGATTTATAAACAAATGAGAGGACTGTACAACTCTACAACTGGAGAACATTTACGTTTTTACCAATCACATTTCAAACTATCCACAACGCAAGTGCTAAAACATGAAGTTTCTGACCAAATGTACACGTCTTGAAACCAAATCTATAGAAACTAAGAGAGGAAATGCTTGAAAATGGGTTTGAAAATAACAATTCAGTCAGGAGGACCCTTAAAATGCAATGTTTTCCCCTTAAAACGATTATTGTTTTGGTATTAATTGTTTTATTGAAGTCCCAAACTGTGGGAACACGTGTTTAAATAAACAAAATATTTAAAATAATAACTGTTATCATGGAACATGAGTCCACAACATGCACTAACCCTGTTATCTTAGCCTTTGCTTTAGCGAGACATTGATCCTGTTACTGATGAATATGGAGAAGACAATCAGAGACGGGAAGCTTTACTTTTCATGAATTTTAAAAACCAAACAAACACACATATTCACAGTTCAATGTGGACAAAAATCTCGCGCTCCTCCACTGGTTGGATCAAACACAGATAGCAGATTCATGACAGCTAATGGGATTTTACTTTCAGTTTCATTTTAAATACGTGAGGCCAACTGAAAAAAATCCCGTCTTGGAAGCAATTAAAATACAAGCGGGTGATGCGATCACGCGCGGGTTTGCATTTTTCTCTTCATCACATATAAATACGTTTAAAAACATCTGCCTACAATAAAACCTACCGGTGAACGTGAAGACTGTCTACTGTGTACCGCATCCTTCTTCAAAAATAACTTATTACAAAACTCTGATTCTTTCTCCGTCCAGTTGAGAAATGTCTCTTTTTCCACAAATGATTGAATAATTATTGATGTTGCTGTGATCAATAAATCCAATCCATGTTTTCTTCAGATTCTTTGTTAAAATAATGAAAGCTAACATCAGTATGGTCTTTCACTGAATTACAATCCTTTACAGAACAGAAGTGGACGTTAGATTCTCTTCTCCGTTCTCTATGCTATATCCAGACTAGCTATCGTGACGTTAGCAAAGCTCAGGAATTCAAACAGTTTTCCAGCCAGCGTTTGACTGACAGAGATTTTAAAAGGAGAAATACTCGGAAATGCATAAACAAAATGATGTCTTATTATATTTTTTCTCTTCCAGAGGAAAAATGCCACACATACATGTTAAAAACTCAAAAAACATGATCTTCATGGGGGGGGACCTGACCGTTGCCCCTGGTGTGTGGACTCCATGTGGCCCGAATGACTTCCCTATAATACCTGGGTTTGGTTCTGATGAGGCAGCAGATGGTCTCTTGGAGATTAACTCCCACACCAGGACAGTTGGTGGTGCAAACTAGCATTAGTAGAAGACCTGAAGTCCAGTACATCAATCCTTTCATCTAGCAGGAACTGCTGACACACCTCAACCACATGAGGTGTAGGATTGTTCTGCAATAGAAGGAATCATGGCCAATCACACCAGCATGTGGTCTTACCAGGAGTCTGAGAAGCTCATCTCGATACCTGACTCTGATGAGCACCTGGAGAGCTGTGAGGACCTCCAAAAAAACCCCAAACCATTACTGACCCACTGACACATTGGTCACGTTGGATGATGTTGCAGGCAGTAGAACGTTCTCCACGCCGTCACGTGTGCAGGGTGAACCTGCTTTCATCTGTGGAGAGCACAGAGCCAGTGGTGGATGTGGTAATCTTTGTGTTGTCTAGCAAGCGGTAAACGTCTTGCATGGTGTCAGGTTGTAAGAACTTCCCACCTGTGGACGTCAGGCCCTCATACCACCCTCAGAGTCCGTTTTAACAGTTTTAGCAGAAGTGCACGTTTGTTTTCTGCTGGAGGTCATTCTGCAGAGGTCAGGCAGGGCTCCTGCGTCTCCTCCTGGAGGAGGTGGTGGTCCTGGAGCAGAGTTGCTGCCCTCCTCCACATCTCCTGATGGACTGGCCTGTCTCCTGGCAACACCTCCATGCTCTGGACACTTGATGCACCTTCCTGGATGAGTTGCACTACCAAAACATCAGCCAGAAAACACAAGGATGGAGAAGTTGTCTGGAGCTCCACTTGCAGAATCTTTCTTCATTAGATGTGTCTTGCTGATTGCCTTTATTTCCACCTGTTTGTGTTCTACTTCCAAAAGAACATGAGAATAGATGGTCAGTCAGTGGTGCTTCCTGACTGGACAGGTTGATTAGACAGAAGTGTGACTGACCTTGAATAGGATAGAGTTGTTGAGGTGTTCCCTTTATTCTTGGAAGCAGTGTACATCACTTGCAGGACGAGGAATCTCTCGTTATTCACAGCTCAGCAGAAGACAAAGCTGCTGGTCACAAAGCAAACAAACATGTCTAAGACCAGGGTTGCTTCTGAAAATAAAAAATGGTGCATTGCATGCCAAATTCTGTCAAAATATCATAAAAAGAAGAACATCTTTTGTGTAATTAAGTGAGAAACTGGCTTCAAAGTGAGCGATCAGTTTGTTGATCCTGCCTCCAGCAGGAACACCAGCGGCTGACGTGGAGCATGTCAGCCCTGAGTTCAAGCTAACTGGTTGGCAAAATGCACCAATCTGATTAATCCTATTAGTGTTTTTTAATCGAGCCGTGACTCTGATGGCTTCTCTGGATGCATGAAAAGACATCAGCATCTACATGATCCATTCCCTCGCTCCTGAAGAAGGCTGAGAGCCTGAAAAGAAATGGCAGCTAAAGGAGGGTTCTTTCTGAACACGTTCACACTCGCAGCTTGCACAATACTTCATTGGAGATCTTTTTTCTTCTGTTTTTGTAATATTAACCACATTTCAAGGTGTGTGTGCTAAGGACACACGAGACAGAGAGACTCCAGAATCTGCTCTGAAATGCCTTCTGACTGCTCCCTCTCACGTGGGTCACCACAGCAAAGTAGTTCATAAAAGGGTTTTCATGATGCAACGGGACTGTAATGACACCCCCTCCTCCCTCCACCTTTGTCCAGCTCAGGCTTTCCAGGAGAACCAGGCTGCTGGATCAACAGCAGAGCCGCGCTGAAAAGAATCCACCAAACAGCGAGACTGTGAAAGGTGCAGCCAGAGCAAACTGCACCGCAGGGATGCTGTTCTCCTGACGTTTGATTGGAGGGGGGCAATGCAGACGTAAACAAACAACGTTCTGCAGAAGAAAACATCACATCAACATTACCTCTTTGGGAATTATGGGAAACATGTCCTGGCAGCCAATGAGCTCAAAGCCCCGCCCCTATTTAAAATTAGGATCAACTCAGCAGCGAAAACTGAAAACAGAGAACTTACAGCAAAGAATGAGAAACAAAAAAGATAAAGTTAAAAGTACGGATATTTTTTTTAATAGGAAACAATTTTAATTTGTTTTTTTTTCAAAATTTTAATTTTCAAGTTTTCAATATTATTTTTTTAAATGTTTAATTTTATATTTTAAAATATTCAATAATTCCTTCAAGTTTTCACTATCTATTTTCAAGTATTTTGTATTTTTTTCACATTTTCGGTCTGTTTTTCTCATTCACTTTAAGTAGATCCTGATTTGACCTGATTTGACCCCATAGATATTGATGCTAAAGACATCGAGATCGTATCCAGAAGGAGACATGAATGGACTACATTTACAAGCAAAGCTTAGACCAGTGTGGTAATCCATTCTGTCAGTCGGTTGGTTGACAAACAGAACCGCTTTACATTTTACAGGTTATCTTTTGACCCGCCAAGTCGTGACTGTGGACGCCACAGGGTGTTCAGGTCAAACCCCATATGGCTGTAATATACTTTCAGCCTCCGGGTGGCGCTGCTAGCGCTTTCTCTGCCTGAGGCTATGGGTCTAAGTGAGTCAGCCCTGGACTTTTTGTTTTAGAATTTCCCAAGAACCTTCACGGTATCTTCTGATGCTTTTAGCTGCTTTTATCAGCTAGCTAAGATGAAGCGACAACGGCAAACGGATAACGTCTAAAGAGGATCTTCACGTCTGTCATTAGGATCTCAGTTTGTCCCTCTTTCTCCCTCTCTATGAAAATGAATGTGTTAATACTCTGGTTGTACCAGATGTCATCTCTCTCCATGGTAGAACTAGTAGGTTATTTATTTATTTATTGGTTCAAACTTAATGAGAACGTCTTATGTTATCATCAAGTTTAACAGGTGAAAAGACTTCATCTGGAGAGAATCTGAAGCTCTCTGGTCTGGAATGATGTGACACGTGTTTGTGACTTTGAATGTTAGCAACAAGTTTGATCTCTGCTTTCAAAGTCAGTGGAGTTTGACTTTCTGACCGTTTGTGTTGTCTTGTGCTTGCAGAACGCTTCACAGTGTACAGCGCCAAGAAGCTCAGACAGGCGTGGAACAAGTGAGTAAAGGCTTAACCTGTGGATTCATCACCTGACCCGTGTCTGTCTGTAAAGTCAAGTGTGGGTTTGGAGAGTCAGGACAACAGCACTGTGGTCCTCTTTACTGCAAAGTATTCATTTGAAGCAAGAAAAATGTCTCACTCATCTCAGTCTGTCTGATCGGCTGAAATCTCAAGAAGGAAATAAAAACATGACTGTATGCACAGCTGCGCAGACACGACTGCTAAGACGATGAGGAGGATGACTGCAGAGGTACATGGATAGACGACTGAAGAGACAACCACAGAGTCAATGGCAAAGATGACTGCAAATACCACTGCATGAATAACTGCAGAGACAACAGTAGAGATGACAGTAGAGACGACAGTAGAGACAACAGTAGAGACGACCATGAGGTTTTGTTGTGCTGTGGATCTGCTTTCTCTCTATTCTTTCACTAAAAGAGAAAACTCAACATAAACCTACAATCTTGACCAGAGAAAGGTAGTTTGTCTTCTGGGTGGGTGGAGTTTAAGAATCTGGAAGTCTTGTTCTCGAGTGAGAGGATCTGAGCATGAGGTCAACAGGAGAATCAGCCATAGTTTACTGGCCGATCCTCGCTGCAGTGCTCATCGTGAGTTCTTTAACGAAGTCTGGAACACAAGCGGCTGGAATGAGCTCTCTTAAGGTGCATTCACACGTGATCCGAACGAGATTGGCACGGCAAAGACAGACACTTTCAACAGAATACAGGTGATCTGAAGGCCTGAGACCCGATCTGAGCATGGCAGTCTAACAGCAGCTCCATTTGAGCGGCGAGGCACGCATGTAGCTCCTCCCACATGACGGCCACAGCGTCAAGCTCAGGCAAGCAGCGAATTTGCAGCATGGAGAAAGAGGGGCGGGGCCACCAGATTGCGTTAGGTGTGAATGTACCTTCAGAGTTCAGGTGAGAGCTCGGAGTAGAGCTGCTGCTCCTCCACATCCAGAGGAGCCAGTTGAGCTGTCCGGATCCCTGCTGGACGCCTCCACGGGGGGTGTCAGGGTCATGTCCCACTGACCTGAGGCCTCGAGGAACCCAGGCCAGAGCCAGGCCAGCTGTGGGAACGCCTCAGGGTCGCTCCAGAGGAGCTGGAAGAAGTGGTCGGGGACAAGGGAGACTGGATATCTTTACTGCCCCAATGCTGAAGAGGATCTCTGTCAATGAAAAAGGAGACTGTGTTTTTAAAGGTGCATAAAGAAGATGGAGCATTTACCAGCAGGTTAATAAAGTAAAAACCTAAAGAAAGGAAAAGTCAAGTACAGAATAATCTCCCTCCTCTTCCCGGCAGGTGCAGTCACCTCTCCTTGGTCTGCTTACACCATCACATGTCACATATTGCATTAGGCTGATGAAAAACTCAGTGGTGGTTGAACTGACCAGCAGGTTGTGCTGTGCAGCTGTCAGTTCAGCTGAAGCAGGTGGAGGAGACATGAGACATGTTCAGCATCTAAGAAGTTTCTAATGTGGTTAGAAAGTATAAACAAACCCTCAGCATTTTAAACTAATCAACCAAATTCACTTCTTATTCGTCAGAAATGAGGACTTCATCCTCTTCTTTGAAGTTTATTTCTGTTCTTTTTACATTTTCAGGGCGTCTCTTCATGTCTTCTAGACTGTTATGACTCTTTTCTGTGTTGACTCAACCAGACGCTCCAACATGTTGACCACTTCTCTTTTGATGTACAGCACAAACATCAAACACAGCCCAGTGAGACAGACACATCTTTAAAGAGCTTTTATTTTTAATTGATTTTCAGAGGGTCATTGTAGAGAACACCTGGATAAAGGTTTCTGCAGTTCATTTCCAGATGACCCAAAGACAGAAGACAGAAGTAGAAGATGCTGCAGTCGTGCATGAGCACGGATCTGGATTTGAATCGGCCTGGAGGGGTTTTGATCCTTTCAGAGGGAAGAAGTCTTCCAGGCGCTGCCTTGAAGTGTCTCAGCTTCATCTGTGTATGAGAAAAAGGTCTGAAGTTTCAGTTTAGGGACGGTGGCAAAAACTTTCACACGTGTTTTCACATCTGCATCACTGAAGATGCAGATCCCTCCTGACTGAGCAGTGAACAGGTGACAGTAGTGATCACTCATAAGAAGTTGGAGCAGCATCTTCCTCTGAGTTCCTCCTCTCCATCAACTTCCTTTTATCAATTCCCCCTCCATCTGTAAAAATGGACCCTGCGCTGTTATCTAACCTAGGCTTAGTTTCTATTTCTGACTGTATTAGAAAAATCCTTCAGGAAATGTGACTAGGATGTGTTTTCGAAAGATTCTTTTTTTCCTCACAGTGAAAAGGTTGTGGTTCAAATCCCAGCAGGGACCTGTCATGTTCTCCCCGTCCATGTGTGGGTTCCTCCCATCGTCCAGAAACATGCTTCATAGGTTAAGTGGTGACTCTAAATTGCCCCTGTGTGAATGTGTGTGTGGTTGAGGCCTGTGACAGACTGGTGACCTGTCCAGGTGTGTCCTGCCTTCACGTATCCAGGTTAGGCTCCAGCACCCTGTGACCCTGAAGGGGATGAAGCAGTCAATGATCATGTTTAGCACCTCCTTTATGACTATGCGTTACCTTTGTGGCTCAACATTGAAAATGTATTATTGGAATTTAAATATGCAATAAATCAAATAGTTTTTTTTTTGTTTTGTTTTTTTCAGATTTAGATGTTTTTTTTTGATTTTAAAGAGTAACCAAACACTAACTCAGCTTTTTTTCGTCTGTTGACCTCTATAAATGAGGCTTTAAAAATCCTTTATTTTGATCTTTGCCACCTTTTTGACAATTTGAAACAGACGTGTTTAATCCCTGAAATTAAAGTCTAAAACCGTCTGTGTGCTGCCTCCTATGGGTTGAAATGAGGTATTACAGTTGAATTTAGTGATTGATCAACTGATGTAAGACCCTCATCATTTCAGAAGTCTCACATCATCAAGCTCTGCAGCTCCAGTATAAAACCGCCGTCCATCTTTGGTTCTGTGACGGTCGGTCGTCATCATGTTAGCTTTAGCATGACTGAAATGTGTTTTGTCTTTGGTCATCAAAAATGTTCTGGATTTCAAAACTTTCCAGTGGACTTGAACGTTAGTTAACGCTGGTTTAGTGCAGTTGGTATTGAATCCAGAGAACTCTGTCCTGATGATGGATTTGTAATGAACATTTCACTCTGGATTGTTTAATACGTTAGCCTTTATTAGCTATGATGCTAGCATCATTTTACCCCCTCAGACACGGTCATCTTCAGTCTGGACCTTGAACGTCTCAGGAGGAGAAAAGTCCTCAACCTCCACGGGAAGTTCTGTGGAGATTCTGGCATCACTTTGCTCGGTATCACTCTCCATGTTGAAGACGCAGAGTGACCACGTTCTCTTAAGATGACCTCACTGTCACTGTCAATCACTGATCCAAACCACACCTTCTCCGCTCAGCCCCTCCCCTTTTTCAAATCTCAGCTGAGAGTGGAGTCAGCCTCCAACTGTCCTGTTGTTTTACCCTGTAATATTTTTTTTATTTTTACATAAACAAAATGGTCCCGTCACCTGTGGTGGTAGCATTTTCATATGATATGGACGTGTACCTTTCCTCCCGCCCCTCCCACTGTATCGAATGTCCTTCATAACACTATGCCTTAACATGGTGTTATCTTCCCTACTGTAAGCTCAACAGTTGCATGTCAGTGCCTGTTTCCAACTTACTTTTCTTCTTGTCTTTGTGCCACACCTAAAGCGTTAACTGATACGATAAAAGCTCTTTACAGGATGTTTTCAGACTATGAACACAAAGATTCTGCAGCAGAGCAGTTCCTGTTGTTTATGTGCTCAAACCAAGAATCTGATGCACCACCACCTGCAGCTATGAAAAGACAAAGGCAGCTGGTCTCCTCTCAGCTCATGAAAATCCTTACTGTTGTCATTTTACTGGAGCGGTGAAAAAGCTCTCACCACGCTCCAGTGACAGAGAAACATTTCAGTCTCCTGTCAATTTGTCATTGCCTGGATCTGCTGATACCATCAAGCGGATATTTACAAAACCTCTTGGTACAGTTGGTGGGAACAGCATAAAGGAATGCACACTCAAGACTGCAACAACAGCATCTGAAAACTGTCAAATGTTCAACTGCGTCCTCCAAAGGAGGAGGGTTTTAATAATGCTCACATGCTGTTCATGGCCTGTTCAGACAAGGCTCACATTTGTCTGTGTCCGGACTGTTTCCTGTGTGTGTCTGCTGTGATTGAAGTGTTTAGCATGTTGAGTGTTTCTGCTTCGTTTGAGATGTTTGGTGTGTTCTGTGTAGGGCTACCATGATTGGTCCATAATAGTCGGTGACTAATTTAATAGTCGATTACTGTATTTTCTGGCGTATAAGTCGCAGTTTTTTTCATAGTTTATCCAGGGGTGCAATTTACACTCAGGAGTGACCTTTTTGTGTTTTTTTAGACAGAAATAGGCTCAAGGACACTGATTGTCCTTTTATAGGTGTTTCCTCTAACAACCACTAGAGGGCGCTGCAGCTGAGTATAAGCATTTGTTACTGAACACGGCAGAAGAAGTGTCGTCCAAAACAAACATGGAAGAGAATCTGACTGTTTTCCTCTTAAGCTTTGATATGTTTCTTATACAAATCAAAAGATTAGTTTTCTTGTATTGATGAATTGATTTGATCTGGTGGTTTTTTCTGAAAAGTCAGACTTTTCTCTTAAAAGTGCAACTTGTACACCAGAGCGACTTATATTTGGTTTTCCTCTTCTTGATTAGACATTTTTTACTCTTGCGACTTATACTCAGAAAATCCAGTAGTTGTTTCTTTATTATTGTTATTATTATTTTCAATTTTAAAACTATGATGCATGAACACCTGAAGAGGAAGCACGTAGAGACTGAGTATGATAACGCTCAAGAGTGATAAGCTAAGCTAACATTAGCGCAAACAGAAAGCAAATAAAGCTAAAAAAGAGGATCCTGTATAGTAAATGAGGGGCATTACCCTATACTGGCAAGACAGTCTGAGTGTTTTTGTGCATCCCTGCAACCTCTACTCCATCCTCTCTGCTGAAGGAACATCTGCTCTCTAAAGAGATCAAATGTGTCTGCAGACACGGAGAAATGTTATGAGTCAGAGTGAACGTTCAGCACCACAAAACACACTTTAGTTCTATTTGAATCATTGAGAAACTTTACCTTTAGTAAAAAATACTTCTTTAAGTTTTAATGCCAGAAGGACAGAAGCTGGATGATTCAATAAAGTTTAATAAACTAGCATCTTAATTGTCTTTATGTTTAGTTAGTTTAAAGCTAATTATGGTTAAGATGTGTGTTTTATATCCAGTTATCACATGACCTGATTAGTTGACCAATCGGAAAAAAAATAATTGTTAATTAGTAAAATATTAAAATAATCGTTTGTGGCAGCATTGGTTCAGTGTCATCACTGCATTCAGTGGTTTTAGTATGACCATTGACTGTATCAGAGAACTGGACTGAGCGGGTGTGACATCACCCATAGTAAATGTCTTACCTCCAGCTCCGGCAAAGCCAACTCAGTTTCCATTTTTCAGTGATTAGTCCGCCACCATTATGACCCAGATGAGGTTAATCGACAGTGATTGGTCTGAGTCAACGTTTCTATGGCAACTATCGTGGCCAATCAGGAGTGAGCTTGTGGAAAAAGTCCACACTCCTTCCACTGAAACCAGCTTGACAGAATCTGTCAAACATTCAAGGTGGGGGTCAGCGGGCACCACACACTTTTACTGAGGCATCTGATTGGTCAGTTTATAACTTTAATAAAAAATATCTTTAAAAAATAGGATTAGAAAGAAGATGTTAAGAAAAAATAACAAACAGAACAAGAGTGGTTATTGTGATGAATAGAATGAGGCTATGAATGGCTTCTAGAAACCGTCTGTGTTGATTTCTCATTGTCATGCATATGATCGTACAGTCATCTTCAGATTGTGTTGCTTTAGTATTTCTACATTTAAAGAAAAACACAGAGTTTCTGTTTGGGCTTCTTGCAGTGCAGGCTGTGGATGGTGTTCTGTCTGGTGTCCTCTGAACATGTATGATACATTTACACTTATTTCATTTTCTTGTGTGTCCATCAGGTTGAGCTTTGTAGACCACGCTGAGGAGTTGGCTTCCAGGTTTCTCCAGTGCTTCCCAAAGAACCGACTGTCAGCCCAGGCGGCGTTGAGTCATGAATACTTCAGCAACCTTCCCCCCCGGCTCTGGGAGCTGCAGGACAGTGCGTAACCTAATACCAGCAGTATGGCAGGTCACATGTGAATGAAGATACGAATGTTTCAGTGTCCACAGAATGTCCCCTGAGCAAAACTGTTGGCACTTTGGTGACTGAGTCATCATATCTATGCAATTTATGGCAAGGTTTTTTTTTTTATATGTGGAATTTAAATTGGAAAAGGTTCATCTCAATCTTTGCCAGAGAAAAACTAGCAACAAAACCCAAAGTTTTGTTGCTAGTTCTTTGCTTTTTTTGCTAGTGCTGTTCTTTTTTGCTACGTGTACCATGACAGCTCCAGCAGCTGTCTGTCTTGAAGGCCTCAGTCATACCTCCACTTACAGGTGGATACGGGCTGCCTGTGGGCAAACCTGTGCAGAGAACTAACATCAAGGTTGTAGACCACTCTGTGAGCCTGGAGAGTGCAAAGTTCAGAAACATTTTCTACGGGCATGCTGCGGGCCACAGGGCATGGCAAACACTTCTACAACGTGTGAGGGTAAATGATAGCAAGGTAATAATAATAATAATCTTTATTTATATAGCAACTTTCAAGATAAAAGTCACTAAGTGCTTCACAGTAAAACAGAATAGAAAACAGAATAGAAAAACCAAATTAGGAAAAAGTTATTCTGAAAATAAGTTTTCTAAAGAAAACTCTGAGTGAACAGATCTGAGGCTGAGAGGAAGGGAGTTCCACAGAGATGGAGCCACTGCTGCAGAGGCTCCGTTACCCTTAACTGAGTTCTCTCAACAACCAGCAGGTCCTGGTCACATGACCTGAGGGACCTGCTGGGAGTGGACGGCTGCACCAGGTCCTTTATGTAGGCCGGTGATTGGTTATTAACAGCTCTGTCTGTTAAAACCAGGATTTTAAACTGCACTGAAATGAATGGGGAGCCAGTGCAGCTGGATGAACAGCGGGGTGAGTGAGTCACAGGCATGTCAGAAGAGTTTCTCATATTTCAGCCCCCCAAATCCTGGGGACCGGTCAGTGTTCACTTGATTAGTAGCACTCCTTGCATGCAGCCTGACTGTCAGAAATGAGAAAATGAAACAACTAGAGTGTATTTTGTTTGGACGTTTACACAGGCATGTTACTGACGCTGTCGAGGGGGGGGCACACTGACAGGAACTAAAAACTAGTGACGTGACGTTCTGTATCGAGGTTTGAGGCGTGCGTCGAGTAGTGGAGGAGGAGCCTCTGCGAAGCGCGTATCGACACTTGCTTCATCTAACAATGATGACGTCTGAAGCTTCACTACCCGGCTGTACCACGTGACTGATTCATGACGTGGTTCATCCCGCAGACTCTAGTCATAATGTGGATGTTTGATTTGAGAGCAGAGTGTGGACATTTACAGGAGCTATTATTATTAATATTATTAAAAATATCCGTTCCTTAAACACACCGGCCCAGCCTGATCATGAGGGTGAGCGAGGCTTCATTCCAAATGGATGAAGCAAATCAAAGTGATCGGTGAAATCTGTGTTTCTGTCTGCTGGTGTGAAGACGGAGATGCAGACCTGCAGGAGCTGTCAGAATAAAGCATCCTAAGCACATGGATGTGATCTCCTTCATCCTGAGACACTGCTCTGGCTACACTTATGGTTTTGGAAAAACTTGGTTCTTTATTTATTTATTGTTTTGCTTTAATATTATTTTTCATCTTTGAAGCACTTGTTCCACACTTTAGAGACCTAAACCATTTTAATCAATCATCATTATTTGTTTATCTCGCACTTTTTATACTTGGTGACCAAAACAAATTCTGTACATCAAAGAAAATATTGTAAAACAAACAAATTAGTTTATAGATAGCCCCCCCAACCCCCACACAACCCCACAGCTTTAAAGTAACAACAATAAAAACTAATTCCATTCCTGCTCTCCACTCAATTTAAATCATATTTTTTATTATTTCCTAATTTTCCTTTGAGGTTGAGAAAAGAAATAAGGCTTTTTTTGAGATATAAAACACGTGTAAACAGAAATAAAGTATAGATGAAGTACATGTTTGTAAACTTCTTTATTTTGCTGACATGTTTATTCAAATGTTTTTACCAAAGTTCCACACTTCAAATTCAAGTGATTAGATTGTCCTCCTAGAGCACATGAAGCTTCATGAAGCATTGCACTGGAGTGAACCAAAAGGCTTCAATGCTTCATGAAGCTTCATCTGCCCATCACTATTTAAAACATTTAATAAATAAACCAAAGCATAGACAAAACCCATGGTTTTTGTCTTTAGGGTCGCTGTGGTTCCTCGAGTAATTTAAATTCCAGATTGGACTGTAGGTCAGGAGTGTAAATCTCAAGAACCCATATCAAGTTTGGAGATTGAATGCATGGACACACACTGGCACATGGAGGGACACTCTAGGATGACATCGTGAAATGGGCGGGACTGACAAGAAGTGAAAGGCGGAGCCTCAGAGATCGAGTCGTTTTACTTCTGCGTCTGAAAAGAGTCTACAAAAAGAACTAATATTTCATAAATAATTTGTTTTCTAGTGTTTCAAATGTAAAATATGATCATAAATCTGGATGTAGTTTCCTCTGAAAGGCTGAGGAAAATCATGTAAGGAACACGGATAAGCAACTCCAGACCTCGAGGGCCACATTACTCCTTGTCATACCCTGGTCTGGTATTGTATGTTCTAATCGGTGTCAGTCATGAGTACGGCTTGGGTATCTGAAAAATCATGCAGACACTTCGGCCTCGAGGCCTGGAGTTGCTATGGGCCCTATAAGATGCAGCCGTTCCCCTCTACCACCCTCCAACGCCCTGCACAACCCAAAAACCTGCCCCTGTGGGTTTATCCCCTGTACAGGTGCAGGTGACCTGAGCCTAAGGACAGTGGACTAAGGCTGTCTTTCTCTGTGTTGGTGCAGATGGTGCTGGACAGGGAGGTCAGCTGGACTTCAGCTGGCTCGTGCAGCAGGCTCAGTTTGATTTTTGTCACTTTTTTCACAGATTTCTCCTGAGGATTTACAGTGAAAGGTTTCCGTTAAAGCTCTGCTGTCAAACTATATTTCAATTATTTCTACATAATTAGGTTATTGCATTAGAGTCCGTTCAGGGATGACTACCTACCCAGATTGTTTGACGGGCGACATGGACAATCCCTTAAGCTGTGAGTCATTAGTGGAGTGAAAGCCTCTGCTCAGAGACCTGAAGAGGCTTCTTCTGACATGGTGGTGTATTTTTAATGGAAGGATTCCATTTTTATTTCCCCCAATCAGGATTTTAAGCATTATTAATCCTGTTATCAGCCCCCAGCAGGTTGTCATGACTGAAAGGGAGGAGAAAGCAGCGGTCACTGAAAGACAGAAGAGAGACGACTGGTTTGATCTTTTCATCCTCGCTCACTCTGCATTTTCCTCTCTCTGCACACAAACACAGCAGCAGAATTCAAATGGTCTGAATAATGACAGCAGAAGTGATAGGCACTCCTTCATCCTCACAGGAAACACGCATACATTCCAACCACATGTTCCACAACTGAACATGGAGTGGGAAAATAAACACTGTTTCCTCCTGTGCAGAGAGTCTGAGTTGTTTTTGTAACAACAACTTACGTCTGTTTGAAATGAGCCATCATGTTTCGGATTCTGGCATCCATTTACATGAAGACATATTGCTGCCATGGAAAAAAAAAAAAAAATCCCTCACAAAAGCAAAAACATAAACCAGTCCTGTTAACACACACACAGCAGAAAATGCACAAAGAATTTTGAGCAACTGCTCTCCTCTTGATTGGACGATGATGCTGTCAATCAGAACTTGTGAAAAGAATAACTGACAACAAAACCTGCTGCTGCTGAAGTGGATGAGAACATGTGACTCAGAGTTTAGATGGCTTTAAAAAGGGCTTTGCTGACCTGACGGGGACATCTGCCCGGCATTTTTCCTACATCACAAATACAATCTCTGACCGCGTGGTTTTCTTGTCTGCTCCTGATTCACAACTATTTAAATAAAGGAATAAATGTAATGTTTGACCTTTACAAATGTCCTCTATCATCAGTAAAATGCTACAAGCACATGTTTAACACCTGAGGTGGTGATGCGTAAACACAAGAATCTTAAACATGCTGTGACTTTTGAACCGCTCTTCTCCTTCATAATCTACTGGAATGATCGTGTTAACATTTGAAAAGTTACAGTAAATCAAAGAACAGAAACTCCTCTTTAGAGGTGTGGTCAGGACTCTGAAGACCAGTGAAGTTCCTCTATTCTACGAGATCTAGTCCTCATGGATCTTCCTCAGGTTCAAGTGATGAGGCAAAGAAATCCTCCTGAACTCTTCTCACAAAGTTTGGAGCTTGGAACCGAGCAGAGGTTGTTTCCCTGAGCCCAGTACTCGTCCTGGTGATTCCCAAACCTAGACTTCACAAACAGATTTTCTGATGAATAAATATCCATCTGTTTGGATGAGTTGACAGTTTCTCTTTGGGTGGAACATTTTCATTCACTCACTGTCCCTTAACTCTTCTTTGAGTTGAGATATTTCTGATAAACTATGATGATAAGTACTTCACAACAACAGAAGAAGCAAATATAACTGGTCTCACTTGAAAACCACCTCTGTGCTTTTACAGCCATTTATAGGGTCACCAAACCCTAAATCAGCTGTTTTTGTCTGTTGACCTCTATAAATGAGTCCTTAAAAGTGCTTTCTTGGTTATTGACACATGTTTGACAAATTAAAATAAACTTGTTTAATTCTTGAAAATATAATCATAAAAACACCTGTGTGCTGCCCCCTACAGATTGAACTGATGTATTACAGTTGAATTTCATGATGGGTTAAACCATGCAAGTCTCAGAAGTCTGACGTCATGATCTGCAGCTCCAGTAATGATAACAGTCCTGCCCCCAAGCCCCGCCCCTCTGACTGGACTTTCACATTTTGGCTGTGGGTGGAGTCAGCCTCCAACTTCCCTGTTTGGTGACCCTTTAACACTGACCTAATCCTCTGTTCATGTCTGTGTATGGTGACGGATCCGGCCCCGGGGCCTTGACTTTGACCCGTGTGGGTTAGAGGATGACATCCGGATTGATACCAAGACCTATCCTGAGTTGCATATTCCAATATGTTTAGACAGGACAGGTAAAGGTGTGGCAGTTTACACTAAACAACACAGGGACTGCTCGGTAACTCTAGACCAGGGGTGGGCAATTGTTTTGACTCGTGGGCAAAAGGGTTCTAAAATTTGCATAAGGGCCGGACAAGGGCAGATGGAAGGAGAGATTGGGTAATCAACCTCATAAACTAAAAAGATATTGGAATTTAGAGAAAAACATGGTTTAATTTGGATTGAAATTCACATATATAATTTAAAACAGAAAATTTGGGAGTTTAATTTCGAATTTTGATTTTTGTTCTCTTTTGGGTGATCCAATGGGTTGATGTTCTTCAGAGGATGTGAACTCAAAAAATGCTGCATTTATGTGGTGTAGGAATAATCCGAAAGATCACATCTGACCAAAAGGAACACAACGAACGTCAGAGAAACAACACCATTCATGGAAAGAAACCAGATAATACAACGAAATAAAACATATAGGTTTTGATTCAATGTATTTAATTTGAAGGCAGATTAAGTAGCTTAACACATGTGGCCCCCGGGCCGTAGTTTGCCCACCCCTGCTCTAGATCCATTCCAAATCAGTTCCATCAGCTCATTCTCAGCACTAGACTCTAAAGTTTCTCCCTGGTGTCGTCCACCATCAGCTCCGGCCTGCACAGTAGACTCTCTGTCATGTGTTTGCCGGGTTCACCAATGCTGAATTTGTACTTCTTGGACATTTAAATTGAAAACCCCTGTCAAAGTTATACAGCCATCCAATGCACTACATGTACATCAGATTATTCAGTCTCCAACTAGAATGATGCAAAAGACTCTGATAAGACAACTCCATTGATGTTACTCTCCCCTCATAAGCATTTCTCTGAGGTCTTTAGTGAATAGTGATCACTTCTTCACTGCTTCCTGTTCTGTTCAGCAGCCAGCTCGGATTGTTTACATTTCTGTATGACTTGGCAGATGTGGACTGGACTCGAACCAGCTCGATTCCTTCAGTTGATGACGCATTACAGCGATTTAGCGAGCTATTCAGCGTCATAAACAAGCGTGCTCCGATCAGAATAAAGGGCCATCACAGTCCCTGGTTTCTGCTCTTCTCATGGAAAAGAATAGAAAATAGCTGGACGTATGAGGTCCTCCACGGATATTCTAGGATAGAAACAGATCAGAAACAAGTCCGCAAAATGAAATCCAATTATTTTAAAGAACAGCTTTTCCTCAGTAAATTTGAAAAAACATGCTCTACAGCTTTCACTCATAATTGATGGTGCTTTAGTATCTGAAAAGATGCTTATATGGGTAACAGTTTGAACAAATGCCATAAAATGTACATTATGATGTGCAATGTGTCTTCATTTCTTTGGTTTTAGGTGACAAACATATTTGAAAAACTCATGATAAAACATTAGTGTAAATAACTGGAGAAGCATCTTCACTTGAAGTTCATTATTGATGATACTTGATCGTGATGTCAAAAATACCCAAATCAAACAAATGTAGCCTGTTTAAAAGGTGAATGTGAGTGTCTGTAACCTGCTAAACCCTCAGAACGGGCCAGTGAAAAGCCAACAGGCTGTGCTGCTTCTAATGGGAGCTGAAGTGCAGATAAACATTAAAGTATTCAGTCCAACAGCTGATGTAGGAATGCTCTCCGTCCGGTCTGACTCCATGCTTCTAACGTCCCTGCATCTGGTTCCTCCGCAGTGTCTTCTGTCTTCACTGTACCAAACGTCAAACTGCAGGCGGAGAGCGGGGACAGCATACAGGTGTGCTCTCGCAAGAACAGCCATGGAAAGGCCTCCTCCAGCAGCAAGCACTGACCTGCACCCCACTTCCTGACAGGTACCGCTGCACACAAGCATGAGGCCACCATGAACAGATCGGAATAGAAGTACCGGATACGAGAAGCAAATGTACAAACGGAATCACAGCCTGTGGATTCATCTGGCTTCATGTGTATCTCTTGATCAAGAGGTCAAGTTTCCAGAGCTTCAGTATGATCATCTGGCTGCACTGACTTTTTCACTGGACCTCTTTGGGACTCACTTCCCTCAGAGCTGCCTTGACTTTAGTGTTTTATAGCCAAATATCTGATCACACTATTGTGATCCTGTTTTTCTTTTCTTTTTCTGCACATAAAAACTCCATCACACTTTCAGTGATTTCAGTAATCTTGATATCAAAACATCAGGACATCATACTGATGTAAATGATATCATGAACTAATTGAGCAAAATATGCTCCATAGGAAATGATTGAGAAAGTCTTCAAATTTCTAAATTTGAAGTAGATTAGCAACAAGCCTTTAAATATATTCATCTTTTAGAGTAATATTCAAAAAATTGGAGTTTAGCTAATATTTTAGCTAATTTGTTATCTGCTGAGGTTCTTTTTAGGCTAACTTAGAGTTTAGCATCTAATTTAAGAACAGGCTAACGTTTTTGACTAATTTAGTTAAATTAATTAATTTAGCTAATTTAGTTAAGAATTTTAGGTAATTATGGAGTTTAGCTAGCGATTAAGAATATGTTGGCTTTTGGGAGGTTAATTTGGCATCTACTGAGGTTTTTTATACTTTTCGGAGTTTAGCAATTATTTTAGAAACAGGCTAATGTTTTTGTCTAATTTAGTTTACTGGGGAGTTTTAGGCTCTTTGGAGTTTGGCTCGTAAGTAAGCAATAAGCTAGCTTTTTGTCTAATTTGCATCTATTAAGGTAAAAACGTTTTTAAAAAAATCCCATTTTGAGAGTTTTTTCTTATATTGTTTGTTTTGGTCGTGCCAAAAAATAGACATAATTTATATATATATATATTTTTAATGAATGCAAATTCAAATTTCTTAAAGGCTAAAGTCAGCCTACGCGGCTCCTTCTAGGATTTGAAAATGAGCCCAAATGGCTCTTTTCCTGTCAGAAGTTTCTGACCCCTAACATCCTCTCTGACCTGGAGTTCTGGTTCTCCTGTTCTGTTGTATTTGGGTTGGGCCTCTTCAGTCTGAAGTTGTGATAGTGGTCGTTGTTAGTGGACGTTGGAACACTCAGCTACTAGTTTCTTTGCACCAGACTGGCTTGCACCTCTCCTGGGTACACAGGCGTCTGCAGTGGGTGTTGAGAATCTCTTATAAAAAATCTGCCAGCAGTAAATAAATCCATCGTCATCTCTTGTGCTCTCTTATGGGGCCCAGATGACCCCAGCCTTACATTGACGTGTTCTCCATCCCATGACAAATGTGGATGAAGGTGGGCAGGATTTCATGTCTGACACGAACTCCAGTGAAAATCAAAAATGATTTTCAGGAAAAGTTCAGAGCGCTGTGTTGTGGGTTCCTGATGGTCCCACTCCCAGCGTCAACATACCTAGGAAAGCACAAGAGTTTCTGTTATTGTCTAGGTACAGTTTCTGTAGAATTGTATCTGTCCAGTCTCTGTCCTGTGTCCTCCTTTGAGTAGAAGTTACACAAAGATGATTGCTAGAAGCTGACTAAAATGTGGGGTGATATAATGTAGGGCACACCCCTGATGCAGGACCTTCAGAGGGTTCATGTTTATGAAGCAGTTTCATCACAGCCAAATCTTCCTGAACCCCCCCACGTATACCGGGTATTCTAAATTCTGGCTTTGCAGCATGAAGGAACCACTGCAGTGGACAGACAAACTGTGGAATCTGCCATTTTCCCTGATAGATCTGCTGCTGACGCGCTCACAGTGGCTGCTCCAGTCCCTACATCTGTTCCGCCTGTAGAATAACTGTTTGTAAATGTTTAGGTGTAATAAAGAAAGCGTCCCCGTAATGTAAATGAAATGTTGCAGTTGATGGCTAATAAGTCTTTCTTTCCCCACCTTGAAGGCATGAGAGTATCTGCCCTCAGCCTTCGATTTAACGACAGGTTCTGAAATCTGCATGAAATCAAAGAGAGCAGATAATGACAGTCTGCACATGGGATCATTATCTGGGGAGTCTGTGCACGTCACTTATCTGCATCCTGCTGGCCTCCACTCAGACGTGTGTTCTGCTGCACTGAAAGTGGAGGGATGGATCGCCACCCTTTCCTTCAGAGATGGCGCTCCCATTTACAGATAAAGAGCCTCTATTATGAATGTAATAAGAGGTGCAGAGGCCAGACGAGGGGATGAAGCTGCTTTCATGATGGAGCTGCTGCTGCAGCTCAGGACAGTCAGCCGGATTAGAGATGTAATCACTGACAGGTGCATCAACTCTTCTTTATGTCCTGCATTCTTCAGCACTTCATCTCTTTATGCTTCTTCTTCAAAACATGCTTTTGAAGCCCAAAGCCGCTGTGTTTACTACTCCTCTGAATCAAGTGTTCCTGATCTGCAGGCGTTTCTCTGAGTCTGTGTTTGTGGAAGTTTCCCCGCTGAGAGTGCGCCGTCCTCTCAGCTGTTGCATTTACATTGAAATCAGCCTCTTTGTCCGTGCTGGTCCTGAGGCTGGGAGCCACATAATCCCTCTGCACACGCACACTCACATGACACACACTCACATGACACACACTCACATGACACACACAACAGCACCGCCTACAAAAAAACCTCAATGTAGGGACGCTAATGAACACTGGTGCTGAGAGGAAGTGACGTAAAGAGGACCTGAATGAACTCACGCACACCCCTAAAACACGCACGCCACAAACACACGCACGCCCGAACACACCAACGCCCCGAACACACGCACGCCCTGATCACACGCAAGCCCCAATCACACGCACGCACAAAACACACACGCCCCGAACACACCAGTGTCCCGAACTCAAGCACAAGCCAAACGCGCGCACGCCCCGATCACATGCACACCCCGATCACATCGACGCCCCGAACGCACGCACGCCCTGAACACATCGACGCCCCGAACGCACGCACACCCTGATCACACGCACACCCCGATCACACGCACACCCTGATCACACGCACACCCCAATCACACCAGTGTCCCGAACTCAAAAACAAGCCAAACGCACGCACACCCCGAACACATCGACGCCCCGAATGCACGCACACCCTGAGCACACGCACACCCCGATCACACGCACACCCCGATCACACGCACGCCCCGATCACACGCACGCCCCGATCACACGCACGCCCCGATCACACGCACGCCCCGATCACACGCACGCCCCGATCACACGCACACCCCGATCACACGCACGCCCCGAACACATCGACGCCCCGAACGCACGCACACCCTGAGCACACGCACACCCCGATCACACGCACGCCCCGATCACACGCACGCCCCGAACACATCGACGCCCCGAACGCACGCACACCCTGAGCACACGCACACCCCGATCACACGCACGCCCCGATCACATCGACGCCCCGAACGCACGCACACCCTGAGCACACGCACACCCTGAGCACACGCACACCCCGATCACACGCACGCCCCGATCACACGCACGCCCCGATCACATCGACGCCCCGAACGCACGCACACCCTGAACACACGCACACCCTGAGCACACGCACACCCCGATCACACGCACGCCCCGATCACACGCACGCCCCGATCACACGCACGCCCCGATCACACGCACGCCCCGATCACACGCACGCCCCGATCACACGCACGCCCCGATCACACGCACACCCCGATCACACGCACGCCCCGATCACGCACGCCCCGATCACACGCACGCCCCGAACACAACAACGCCCAGAACACATGCACGCCCTGATTGAACGTATACCCCTGGGTTTATGTTCGGCCTGCAGGGGTTGGTCATGTGGACCCTCCATGATTGTTGGGTGACAGTCTTTTTTTCTTATGATTGGAACTGTTTACTCATTGTCTCATTGTAGGGATGCTGGAGCCTATCCTGACTATATTAGGGCAAACTTAGGCTACACCCCAGACTGATTGCTCGTCCATGCAGCCCATGGTAACACTGTTGCTCCTGGTGGATCTTCAGAAAATCCTCATATGTTAAATCATATTTCTGTGGCCTGTTCATGGAGTGTCCCTTTGAATAAAGGAAAATGGGTTTCCTTGTTTTAATCACTATGAAGTCATACATTTAAAAGCCAAATAAACATCTCTGGAAGCCTCTGTACTTTCTGTTTTCTTTTCTGTTCAGATGTCTGCTGTTAGTCAGTGGAACTAGCTACTCTGAATCCAGTAACCACTTATGCATACTGTTGCTATGGTAACCCACGGCAGGAGTATACCTTCTGAGGACATTGTGTTTTAGAAGTGAATCTTTGAACCAAGGATTTCTAATCATTAATGAGTCTTTCCATAGACTACGCCTGCATTACACTGAACCTAATGAGCTCTGCTAATCCAGTCCTCACAGATCATCATCATGCCAGGAAATCTGATGGTGATGAAGTCTGGCCTGGAAGGGTTGCGGGTGAAATCAGAGTCAGACGAGGTGAGGGGAGAACTGACGTTAGAGGAGCAGCGTAAGGGAAGGAAAATAGAGGAGATTTAGGCAGAGGCTTGCAGGATTTCTTTTTGTTGAGGCACCGTTGTTTTATTTATAGGAGGTGGTGGAGGCAGGCTGCATCAGACGGAGCGGAGCAAAGACGGCGAGGAGCCCCCTCTCTTTTGTGGGTCTATTCCCAGTGGGCAGGCTTTGTGCTTGGCTGGATGGCTGCCTTTGTGGAAAGCCGGGCTGTTATTGAGCTGAGAGTGAAGGCTGGGACAGGGCCGCTCCTCTCTGGGACACAAAAACCACAGCACCACAATGTCTGTCACCGCCGCAGCCAAAAAGAGGGGGGAAGTGTCAGAGGATGGGAGTTTTGACTTTAGATGAGATGGGAGAAAAAGAGCGTTTTGTTGTGCTGGAGAAGAGAAAAGCAGAAAGAGATCGGAGAGAACCAAAAATGTGGGCGGAGTCGAGCAGAGAGGCCAAAGGGATGAAAAGAAAGGCAGCTTTTCTTACAGTATTGCACTCTGCCCATCTATGTTTATTCATGACCCTGCATTATTCACAAGATTAGCTGATGCAACTCCGTTCCAGAGGAAGGTAAGGCTTCCCCCCGTCGGTCTTTGCGGTGACCACCCGCTCCACGGCCCTTCAGCCAGTCATCTCGGCACTTCAGGCCGCGGCTGAACGGCAGCACTCAAAGCAAGGCATGAAATTCAGGAGGGAAGCAAAGCCACATGAAAGAGGGCCGGCTGAATGGCGCCGCGATTCAAGCTGGATGGCAACGTAGTCACTCATATGTGGAAGCTGATTGGATCGTCACTCACACTGTGATGGTCCCAGAGCCTTCATGCAACTGCAGGGGAAACCTGAGCAGGTGTGGTCACTGCAACACATGCGCCGTTAGCTTTGTACTGACCCACACCAAGCTAGTACTGGGCTAAAACAAATATTCACAGCTCCTTCCAAAGACCTGCACACCCTGGTGAAGCCCCCAAAGACCAGAACTCATTTCTCTTCCGTCTTCCATTCATCTCTCCATTTCCTAAAATTTTTTTTTTTCCATTTCAGGGTCATGAGGGTTCAGCCAGTCCATCACAGGGCGGGCTTTAACATAGAAACAAGTAGATGGATTGTGTTTGATCTACTTTTAAAAGTAGAGACTCATTTGAATGTTATTTTTATGTGTTTTCTGCAGAAATGCAGTTTCTCATGAAAATGAAGTGACTAAACATCTGTAGTTTGTCTGAGGCGATTTTAGAGAGTCTTACCAGAGTAACCAAAACACTGAGGTTTTACAGATATAATTAGGGCTGAGTATCGGTTATAATCTACAGAAATGATTCAATTCAATTCACAAGAGCCTGAATCGATTCCATTCCAATTTTTTTCCATTCTTTTGATTCTTCAATGAAATTAAATTTTGAGTTTACACATTTATAAACATTTTTTTAGAAAAACATGAGTAATCTACTATATGATCTGAATATATTGATCCAGTTCACATCCTGTAAATGTATCAGTGAAATACTGAGATTGTTAACATCATCCAGTGTTTCATGGATTCTCTAAAGGAGAAGTTCTAACACAAATGTTCAGATCATTAACATTGGAAACATTGTTCTGCTTCTCCTGGAGGACGTTTCAGTTCAGTCACTAGGTGGAGATCACGCTACAGGATTACACCTTATTTCAGAAGAAGAAGACAGTATCAGGGGAAAAAACGATTTTTTGAACCATAAAAAGTTACTTTGAGAAGTATTTCCTTAAAAGAGTTTGTAAAATTCATTCCTGTGAGTCTATAAAGAGTCAGAATGTATGTTTATCTTGACAGAGCATTAGCATTAGCCGTCCTGTGAGAAATTCTATTAAATCAATCTAGCAGACTTTAGCTTTGTGAGTTAAATTGATTTATATATTTTATGAATCGATTATAGTGTCATGTTCTGGTTTAGTTGCTTTCTTCTTTTTGTTTCTGTGCAGGCTGCTGTGACTCCGCCCATTCTCCTGTGGTTCCTGCTAAGCAGTCACAGCTGTCTGCACTTCAGCAATCAGGCTTTGTGTATTTAAGGAACTCTGGTGCAGTCCTCAGTGTCGGCTCGTTTTGTTTCCAGGCTGTCCTGGTGACATGTGTTACATGGCTCATGTAGATTAAAGCCGTGGACCAGGCCTTCATGTGCTTGTGATTCTTCCCTGCATCTGGGTTTCTCCTGATTGTCCAACCGTAACATATAGATCTATTTAGCATAAATCAATTCAAATGGATTTTTCTGACCCATCTGTAGATAGAATGTTGTTCTGGGATTCACCTACAGGCCACTCTCATGTCAGACATGTTGGCGGTTCCTTCTCTGCACAGCTGCATGCACACGGCAGCGGCGGTGTGCTGAAGTCCTGCTCTCTGTTTATGCTGCCGGATTACCGCGTGTCTGTCACCCATCGCAGGTCAGCAGCGGCAAAGCCCCGCCCCACGGCATCACTGTGCCACTTTGAAGATAACAGCTGCAGGCAAAGCCGCGCTGTACTGTCCAGAACGTGGAGGTGCCAGCCATTTATCTCAGCACACACGCCCAGACACACGCCGGCGCGCTGGAGCCTAAGGTGTCGTCTCAGTCACTGTGATTGATCTCTTTTTGGGAGAAGGATGAAATGCGGAAAAGCCTCATAGCTGCACAGGCGTTTCTCCTAGAAGCAGCAGCACCATTTGTCCCCCGGTGAGTTTCTACATTGATGTCTGCTCACTAAAACCATCAATGTCCAAAATGTACAAAGTCAACAGAACAGAAAATTGTATTTCTGGCTTTGCAGCGAGCAGAAATGGATTTGTGCAGCCCACAAACCAGCCTATCAAAGTTTTTCTAGGAAAAGGACAAAGTGATTTGAAACACATCCCTGCTGTGAGCCTAAGGGAGGACGGAAAGTGTGTGTGTGGGGGGGGTAACCGGAGGCATAGCCTTGAGAAACGGGGAGCCTTCAGGAAAAGCAGCTGCTTCTACTTTCCTACAGTTCCGTTCAGAACAGGGACTTCCATTGCTTCAGAGGAGGCTTCACATGTCTGAGCGCTTCATTCTCCCATTACGTCTTCACCAGATGGAGCTTTACTTCTGGCCTTCCAGCCACAGTTTGATCTGTTTGAACGTCAAATGAAGACATTTATTTCCCTGTTAGCAACATTTAAAAAGACTTTCAAAGGCTTTAAATGAATCTGTTTTACCTGCTCAACCAAACTGTGGAGCTCATTATGAAAACAGACAGCGTGTTATATTTACTGAAGACAACAAAAAATCATTTATTTATTCACTTTTTGGTGGAGAAAGTTGTAATGCAGCATCAATAAAGAATGCTTTGGGGTCTTCACAGATGTCAGCAGTCCCAACCCCCCCGGAACAAGGAGGGATTACTGTAATCTATATCCATAGATATATTCATGTATTAACTTAAGCTCTCTAAAGAACATTTTTTTTCATGAAATATGAGTTATTTTCACGAGCTCCTGTCCCAACCTGGAAGTAAGATGACTTGATCTCTGAGGCTCCGCCTTTTTCGCTCCTTGTGGGTTCCGCCCATTCAATGACGTCATCCATGAGCCGGCCTCAGCTCTGGGGTGAGATTCCAGTCGGATCAACAAAAGCTCTGTAATGTGTTACATTTAAAACCTTAGTTCAAACCATCAACTCAACATATGAATTTTTCTGAGAACTAATCATTTTAAATGTTAGAAATGACAGATCTTGTGTTAATTGATCCAATGTTCCTCTTTTTACAGTGTGGATCAGGAGGAGCTGATGCTCAGAGATGTGTGAATGGATTCAAATACTGCGTTTGGGTTCTTTGTCATGAGGAGTGAACATGATATTACACTTTAAAAGGAGTTGATTTTGCCTTGTTTAGACCAGGGGTCTACAACCTGTGGCTGCGGAGCCACATGCGGCTCTTTTATTCTTTTATTCTGGCTCTTCAGCTTTAATAAAAAGGCTAACGAGTGAAAACATAGTTGATTAGTTATTGAAGTTTTGTCATTTCTGATTAGATTTTTAATATGTCAAACAACTATGCAAAAAAAGTTTAATTTACTGTCAGAAATTCTGTAAAAATGTTCTTTAAATTTGTGCTTTTAATTTATAATTAGTCGAATAAAAAGCTCCAAAAGTTGTTTTATTTTGGTAAAAACACTAAAGTGGTTAAAGTTTTGAACAAATTCGGTCTAAAATGATTGAAAATGATGTATTTGTGGTTTTTGCATCACATCTTAGAAAGTGACAATCAATATCTCAGTTTATTCTAAATTTTTTCAGGGTTTTTTTATAAATAGATTTTACTAAAATGTTGTTAATATTTGAGAGGAAAAATAAAACAAAAATGATGGTGGAATAGCAAAATCCTAATGATAAAAACCCTCAAGTTTGACTGTCTGCTGCAGCAGAAGGAGGAACTTTTAACACAGGGTGAGTTTTATTTTGAAAGGAACTAGTGGGTGCTGCTGTCAAAAGTAAAAGAAGTTACAGCTGTTCAGATGTTTATATATATTAATATACACATATAGACACTGTTGTCATTTAATTATTGTAATATTTAAGTACATATCAATGTTTAATTGACAAAAAGCAAAAATATTGAGGATTTTTGAACGATAAACTGAGACTTTGTGGCTCCAACAGGTTCTGGTCTGTAAGAAACTTGACCAAATGGATGTTTTAGTGTTAAAGGTAGCAGACCTCGGGTTTATGCTCTTTAGAAACTTCTGTTCTTGACTTTGATTTGGAACCAGGAGAATGCTGGTTTCTGTCCGTCTCTTTGCTTCAGTCTCACGTCTTCTCATTGATTGGAACTTAAGATTCCTCTACATGAGAGTGAGGTGTTGTTTCTGTTGAAGATCACTCCACCGTGTCATCCAGAGGACTCCTGTGGACTTGTTCCTGCTCCTTTCTGACTGATGGTGAAAGTATTCAGGAATGTGAGCTGAGGAGTCTTCAGTCTGGAAGACCACAGCTACATCATGTCCAGATTGTGGGATCTGCTTTGGTGCACGAGGAACCTCTGCGCTGCAGCATCAGCAGAAGTTCAGCAGGTGTTGTCTGTGGGGAGAGGACGTCCTATGTGGAGGAACGAGCCGTTTGAGTTCTACTCAGCAAATAGAAACCGTTCCTTGTGGAGGTTGATCTTCAGCAAAGACTCCACATTTGAATGCAGCTGTGAACCTCAAACTCTGAAGGTTTATTGTCAAAGTAAAGCGTGAGCTGACTCACACATCAGATGAAAGGCTTCTCAGCCTCATTAGTTCCACATCGTGCAGATCATCAGTCTCTCATTTCATCTCCTGGATATCTCTGTGCAGCTTTTTCACTCGATGTTCAGTTTGTTTGTGCTGTGGTGTCTCGTCTGCTTTGACTCCTGCTCCTGTCAGCGGCGCTGTGTCACAGAGTTGGCCCACGTTTGACTGCAGAAGCAGGCTGAATGATTACCAAGAAGACAGGACATGTTGTACCCAACAATCCCATAGCATTACTCTTCCCCCACCATGCTTCACACTTGGAAATAGCTGTTAGTGCTGTGATTCTTTGTGCTCTCTTCAAACATTGCTCTGAGCTTCATGAGCATTTATTACTAAATACCTGGAAAAAGGGGTTTCTAATTTTCTTTAAAATAAAAACTCATTTCAGTTTCCACATTTAAGAGTCAGAAATGAATGGGAAATGTGACGTTTTCCTACCTTTACTCCTCCATGTCTCCCGGTCCTCCTCCTCTCTCCTCCAACATATGGCTTCCTCTAATGAGCATCGCACGTGCCTCTTTTCTTTTTTGCTCATCCAAGAAGAAGAGAAAAGCGAGTCCTCCGTGTGTGTTTGAGCCAACATCTCCTCTGCAGCAGCAGATCTGGAGCTTCTCATCTCAGCTAGTGAATTGGTGTCAAATGAAGCAATTTAATGAGGACAACCTGTCATTGTTGAAACTATGGGATTCTCAGTTCACTATGCCGTCCTGCAGCATTCTGTCCACGGTTAGGTGTTTGTTAGTGGACTGCAGACCGGATTAGAGGAGCTGTCTATCATAGCTGCTGCTGAGCTTTACACTCTTTTTATTATTGTGGTTCTCTTTAAATAAAACAGATGGTTTGGCATCTGCACAGCTTTTCCCAGTTTGATGCTTTAGAGTCGACCCTTGAAAACAGCTGAAGGCTTCAGCTGAAGGCAGGTTCTCCTGAACTTTCCACACGCTTGTTGTGAGCAGGTCCGACACTCTGTGGAACCTTTTTTATTGTGGTAGAAATTTGGATCGACACTGTTAACCTTTTATCACCCGAGGCGTCGCCGGTGACGCTCAGACACAAACTCTTTAACGTACTGGAACTTTTCAACCGTTATCGCGATAATTCCAGCAGATTCTGAAGGAGAAAAGTGTCTCAACAAGACGCTTCTAATGAGGCTTCTGATTGGTCAGTTTATAACTTGAATAACTGGAAATCGAGAAAACGAATACAAAAAAAAATAGGATAAGGAAGAACACGTTAAGAAGGAAACATCAGAGCAAGAAAGATTCTACTGACAAATGAAATGACTAAGAAATAACTGTCTGTTTCTTAATGGAAGTCAATGAGTCTACATCAGGGCTGCTCATTCCTGGTCCTCGAGATCTACCACCCTGACTATTTTCCAGATCTCCAAGCCCTGCCACCTGCTGATTGGCTCAGTCAGATGTCTCCACAATCTGATTGAAAGGACACACCTGGTCCAGGTAATCAGCAGCAAGCAGTACAGGGAGAGCTGGAAAACAGGCAGGGTGGTAGATCTTGAGGACCAGGAATGAGCAGCCCTGGTCTACATGATTTATTTCTAAGAACTCGTGTTTAATTTTGTCAATAGTAGAGAAAAAATTCATGAAAAAGGCAGCTTTTGCTTAATTTTATAGATTCTATCTATAAATCTATAGATTATTCATACACATCATAATCGTAAAGCAGGGGTGGGCAAACTACGGCCCGGGGGCCACATGCGGCCCCTTAAGCTACTTAATCTGGCCCTCCAAATTAAAATACATTGAATCAAAAATCCAAATTATTGTTTTATTTTCATTGTATTTCTGGTTTCTTCCCATGAATGGTGTTGTTTCTCTGACGTTCGTGTGTGTTCCTTTCTGAGTCAGATGGTGATCTTTCAGATTATTCCTACACCACATAAATGCAGCATTTCTTTGAGTTCACATTTTCCTCTGAAGAACATCAACCCATTGGATCACCCAAAAGAGAACAAAAATCAAAATTTAGAAATTAAAACTCCCAAATTTTCTGTTTTTAAATGAATGTATCTGAATTTGAATCCAAATTAAAGCATGTTTTTCTCTAAATTCCATATTATTTTTTTAGTTTATGAGGTTGATTACCCAATCTCTCCTTCCATCTGCTCCTTGTCCGGCCCTTATGCCAAATTTTAGAACCCTTTGTGGCCCACGAGTCAAAACATTTGCCCACCCCTGTCGTAAAGTAATGTAACGTCCAGCTGGACAGAGACGACGCTGAGACGGTTTTTTCTGCTGCAGACATTTTAAACACGCTGGTCGCTACACTAACATGAAGAAATACAGAACGCTGTTTTATATTTGAAAGTAAATAGGAAGTCTAAAGTCCACTTTGGTCCCCAAGCGTGGCAAAACGGGGCAGAGACACCTGATTGGATAGAATTTAGACCAATCTGCAGGCTGTTAGGGGCGGCACAAACGTAACGCTGAGAGAAAATGCAAACGCAAAACCAAAGATAGGGTGAAAGCGAGAGGAGGCACTACGCATCTAAAAACGTTTGTTCGCAAATGTTTTTTTAAAGAAAAAAAAGTTTACAAAGGCAAAAATATTTTTTACAATCAAAAAAAAAGTTTGCAAATACACAAAAAAAGTTTTTGCAAGGGCAAATATTAAACAGTTTATTTGCAACACGTTACATTTTGTTTGCAACTTAGAAAACTGTATAAAACTGAGCCCCCAGAAGTGAACCCACCTCATCACTCTGGGCTTAGCCTAACCAGGACCTGTGGTAAACCAGCAGATGCTCGGCTGCAAACCCAACCAGGGGGCGGGGCCACGGTAACGCCAGTCCAGCCGAGGTAAACGCAAATGAACTTTCTCTACTCATGAAGGGTTCTGAACCATTCTGTGTCTGGCTCGTTATCTTGGACCTGATTAGCCCCAGACTGCTTAACTTAGGAGTGTCCAAAGTCAGGCCTCGAGGGCCGGCCTCCTGCTGGTTTTCCATAAATCCTACCTTATCTGCTGCTGATTGCCTGGATCAGGTGTGTTTGGGCAATAAGGACCTTCAATGGCAGGTTAGTTGAAAAAATGTATGACAGCGGGCCTCGAGGCCTGACTGTGGACACCCCTGGTTTGGCTCTTGGACCGGCTTCCAGACCTCTGCATCACGTTGAGGCGGTCCACAGAGGGAGGATCTGAAAACAGCATAAAATGGAGGCTATGCAGTTCATGCTGCCTGGTGCTGAGCTCCCCCTCCCCCAAACCTAAAGAGTCTTTCTGTGGGCGGAACCTGACCTGGCACATCTCCTCCGAGTCTTCCCATGCCCCAGCCACTCCGCTCTGTAATGGGTTCACTCTCCCATGCAATCCTTTCTCTTCCTAATACTCTGAATATCTCTTTTGCCGTCATCACCCCTCCTCCATCCTTTCCCCACACCCCCTTTTCAGTGACTGAAGTTGGTGTTTCTTATTCTCATTGAGCATCAGAGCCGTGCCTCTCCCGCGGTAGTCCTGTGAGCGGCACAGGGATGCGGCTGCAGAGCTGTACCTGCTGCTGTCTGGACGCTAACACCGTAGTTCTCATCCTGTCACCTCCAACAAGCAGCTGCTACAAACAAGCACTCAGCTCTGCTCTGCTCTTTCTCCACTTTATGGAAATGTTGTGTGCAAGCAGAGAGGAAGCAAAGCCTTTTCCTGATTAATGTATGCGTGCGATTGGTTGAGATGGTTCAACACTTTGTGGTGAGCATCAGAAAGGAGACGGAGGATTGTGTGGAAGCTGTTGCATTATTCATCATGTTGGATAGGGTTTAATTAAAAGTGCTGCTTGGCTTTGTGAGAGGAATGAATGTGTGTTTTGCCTCGCCTGTCGCTACCTCATTCACGTTTGCCATGCTCAACTTATCAAAGCAGCCCCTTTGCCCCTCCTCTTTCACCGCTGTGTGTTAGCATAATGCCGCAGCCAGAACGCTGTGATTACTGGGAGAGCAGCGGAGGCGCAGAGCCTGGTGCAGAAGCTGCTGGCGCTCTCCAGTTCCAGAGAACGTTCCGCGGGTACAAAGCAGCCGCGGGGCTGGCTGCGTCTGCGCTCCTCTGCAGCGCCTCACAAATGAGGCTTTGGCTCCTCTGCTGCCTGTTTCCAGGTGAATCCGTCTGACCGCTCAGCTGCTCACCTGAGTCCTCCTTTACAAGTAAATATTCTAGTTTACACCAGAGGTACGTCAGTGATTCTCAGGCTCAGAGACCTGAGGACACATCATCTGGAGAAGTCCAGGTTAACTTCTGAACTAACATCTGTAAATTGGACACAGACAGCGAGGCTTTTTACACACGTCAAATATCCTCATATTATTGGATTTCTTGAGGATTCAAATTTTTAATTGACCATGTAAACAAGTTAAAGCAGCATTCTCTCTCTGATAGTGAAAGTGATCCAATACTGAGTGTCTTGATCAGACCAACATGTGGATTATTGTCAGCATGTGTTCCACATTTATCCAACTCATTTCAGTCTTATTTCTGCAAGTCCAAAAGAAAAAATAATGCTGGGAAGATGGAGGTTCAAGTCTGCAGTTGAGTCATACCAACGACTCACTATGAGACCCACAGATTAACGCTCAGCAAAAGGAGTTGGATTAGGGATCACTAAAACTTAAAAATTTAAAAACATAAAAACTTTAACTTTTTAACGTCAATATGAACAATAAAAAGGAAGGAATATTATTTCAGAATAAATCAACTTAAACCTTAAATAACTTTCAATATTTTACTCTCCATAAAAAAATATATTACCTATTAAATACTTAATAATACATTGTCTGTGATAATGCTAGTGTGAATGACGTGAGCTGAATTTGGCTGCTAATGCTGACATTGATAGCTGAAAACATTGAAGCTGATAGCTGAAAACATTGAATCTAATAGCTGAAAACATTTAATCAAATAGATGAAAACATTGAAGCTGATAGTTGAAAACATTAAAGCTAATAGCTGAAAACACTGAAGCTGATAGGTGAAAACATTTAATCAAATAGATGAAAACATTGAAGCTGATAGGTGAAAACATTTAATCAAATAGATGAAAACATTGAAGCTGATAGCTGAAAACGCTGAAGCTGAAAGCTGAAAACATTGAAGCTAATAGCTGAAAACATTGACGCTAATAGCTGAAAACATTTAATCAAATAGATGAAAATATTGAAGCTGATAGCTGAAAACGCTGAAGCTGAAAGCTGAAAATATTGAAGCTGATAGCTGAAAACATTGAATCTAATATCTGAAAACACTGAAGCTGATAGCAGAAAACACTGAAGCTGATAAATGAAAACATTGAAGCTGATAGCTGAAAACATTGAAGCTGATAACTGAAAACATTGAAGCTGATAGATAACTTAAATATTAACTAAGTGCCAAATTAGCCTAAAAACAAAAAAAAAAATCTCAAAAGAAAAAAAGAAAACTCAGGTTAGCCAAAACATCTAGCATTTAGCTGAAAAATTAGCTCAACTTCAAAATAGCCTAAAAATTCTTAGTAAATGCCGAAATTGTCCAAAAATCTATCAGAATACCAATTTTTAAAACTTTAAAACTGTAACTTTTTAACATAATTCTTAATAATAAGAAGGCAGGAATATTATTTCAGAATAAATAAACTTAAACCTTAAATAACTTTCAATATTTTACTCTTCATAAAAATATATTTTTACCAAAATTATACAAGGTGGAAATGAGCGCGAGATAATATCGTGTCATTACTAACAATAAAATAGAAGTAGACCAAGATTTTCTGATGATCTCACTTCCAAATATAATACTTAAATACTGGATTACTCCAGCTTCTACTTTTTTTGGGGGGGGGGCATGTAAACAATCTGCAACAAACAAAAGAGAGCTCATAGGTGCTCACAGGTCACTGTGGAAGGTACTGGTGTGGTTCGTTTCAGATGAATAAAGTCATAAAATAATTTTGAAAAATAAAGATTTGCATCATTATTTGGGGTGAAGAGCGTGTCAATGCCCCTCAGCCCACCTGCCAGCCTCTCAGAAGGAATGAAGCCGTTTTTGGCCACTCAAAGATCATTAGGTGACAGTTACCTTAAACACGGATCCTAGCTGAACTCTGAAAACAGAACAAATGACTGCAAATCCACTTCAATACACAAAAAGAACAGTAACCAGGATCTTAAAGCATTTCTTACAAGTTCTTTGTGACCCAGAGTGAGAGGTCCACGAACATTCTGTTCTCACAAACGACTTCTCTCTTTAGAAGCTTTTCCTCCAATGCAGAACAGATTATTTTGAGTCTAAATTTGTTCCCAAGAGAAAAAAGCAGATGGAAGCCAAACTTGGATCCCCCTGAATCTACCAAAGTCTAACCTGAATCAACGAATGCTGACACCACCAGCAGTGGGTGTTTCGTATTCAAAGAAGATGTCAGTATTTTGAATGTTTCCAAAATGTAAAAGTCAGACAACGTGTTGCTGGAAATGTGAATTTTCTCATTTTCTCCTTGACAGAACCTCAAACTGCATCTGAGAACAGAGCTGCTGTCACATCCTCACATTTCCATGCAGCCGTTTAAGCTGCAGACTCAAACTGTGCAGAGGAGCAGCCCAACGCTCGTGTTCTCAATAAAGACCTTTCCATTTAAAGTGGTGCAAGTTAACTTAATCCTCTGATATCGTGTTTAGGATGCACAGCATGAGGTGTGTGTCAGAGCGGAGATGCAGAGGAGTCTAAACAAAAGGCAGCCAGCCGAGGAAAAGATGGAGCTCTGCGAGGCCTGGAGCAAAACCAGCAAACACACTCATCTCCAGTGCATGCACACACACGCAGGCACCAACAAAGACGAGCAGGAGGTATGGATTGACTCATCGTGGTGGGAGTACGGCGCAGTGATTTCACGGCTGGTTGTTGGCTAACAAGGCTCTTCGCTTTCTGCACCCCGGGGTCTGTTACTGAGGCAGAGAGAAAATACTGCTGTGTGTTACAGAAGGAACTTTTTTCTGTCTGTGACTGTCACCTGGGAGATGGGGAGGAGCCCTGAGGTTTGGGGTCTCATTAACCCTTTCCAGTGGGAGTCTCTTCCTGTTTATCCTCCCCTCTTTATTTTATTTTAAGTCATCATCTCGTTTTGTAAACTCCAACAATGCTTGTTATTTTAAACATCAGTGTTCTGTGAGCTGCCAAACCAGGAGGGTCGTGAGAGAAACCAGGTCTGGATCAGACCAGGATTACACCTGGAAGTGTCTCGTGTTACCTGAAGCGCTGATGGCCAATAGCTCCGCCTCTTCTAGGAGAAGTCCAGATCTGTCCCGCAGCAGCAGGCCTCGAGGCTCTGCTGGCCAGTGTTGGGAATCTTACTTTGAAAAAGTATTTAGTTACTAGTTACATTTCCCTAAACGTAATTAAGTTAGTAACTTAGCTACTGCATCTTAGCGGAAAATTGAAACAAAAATAATGAACAATAATGGTAAATGGCATATACTTGTATAGTGCTTTCTACCTTCCTTTGAAGGCCCAAAGCGCTTCACAGTCACACACTGGTGGTGCCTCTGCTGCCGAACACTGGCGCCAACCAGTTGTACTTCAGCGTGGTTCCTCCCAACACTGGTGCTGCTGACATGAAGAGCCCAGCACCATCAAATATTCCTGACTCCAGCGTCAGACCGACAAACTCCTTACCGTGGTTGCAGCTATTTTGCTGTAATATTCATAATCTTGTCATATGATCCAGCGAGCGTGACCTAGTTCTGTAGCATGTCATGCAGTGTGAGTGACGGTGTAAAGCAGCACAGACGTGTGAAGCAGCTCCGTGACAGTGTTCCGCCTGTGAGCCGCTCTGTGAGCGGGCCTGCTGCTTCAGCAGTATGATGCTGGTCAGGATGCCCCGCCTCCACGGGTCACATGGTCTGGTTTCCAGCCACATTGGTCACACGGAGGAATGTGAAATCAGTCTCTCCATCTGATGAAGTTAGAGCTGCCACGATTAGTCGACTAATCGACGGATGGCTGATCGACTATTTAAGTAGTCAATGACTAATTTAATAGTTGATCAGATGTTACTTTATATCATATGGAGTAAACATAGAAAAGTTGAAAGTTATAATGACATTCTGATAGCTTTATGGACTATTTTGGCATTTATTAAGTTTTTTTTTGGCTATTTTGGATTTTAGCTGATATTTCAGCTACATGCTAGCTGTTTTGGCTAAATTAGGCTTTTTTTTGTTTTTTTAGTCTAACTTGGCATTTAGCTAATATTTTAGCTGCCTATCAGCTTCAGGGTTTTCAGCTATCAATTTTAGCATCTTCAGTGTCCAAATTCAGCTTACAGCACTCCCACTAGCATTATTGCCAGTAATGCTATATATCTAGTTTTAGTTAGCTTAAAGCTAATGATGGTTCAGATGTTTGTTTTAATTCCAGTTTGTGCATGACCCAATTAGTCGACTAATCAGTAGAAATAATTGGTGATTATTCGACTATTAAAATAATGGTTCATGGCAGCCCTAGATGAGGTTCAGTCTGACTGCTTGCTCCCCCAGAATTCTCCACCAAAACGGCTGACACGCTCATTTTTGTCGTTTGAATCTCTTCGACATGTTGCTCCGTTCTCAGTGAAAGTCCGGTTTGTGGAGCGCCGGCCGCTCTGCAGCGCACATCTATAATTAAGGCTTTTTATGTGCAAATGGGATCCCTGGTGGATTGGGGCAGACCTCCAGGTTCACATGGATTACTTCTGCTTCAATCTCTGCTCATCTGCTGCGTGTGTGTTCATGCTGCAGGCTTAAAACAAAGTGAATCTCAAACAAAAGGTGCAACGAGATGTTTTTTCCTTTGTCAAGCCAGAACGCTGCATGTGTGTACGCTGCCTTAGACAAAGACTTGTGGCTGTCTGCACACAGAAGCAGGAGGACGGCGGAGCAGCAGCAGCTCTGCACCTTGTTAGACACTGTAGATATCATTCAGGCCTTCAGAGCGCATCCCTTCCAATTCTCTGCAAGAAAGTGAGAATATTACATTCATAATTGCTTATCTTGGCAGGCTTTGAGCCAGACCCAGCGCTTGGAAATGAATTATACATGTGCTTGATTAACCAGCTGAGTCTCCGTGCACAGTCCCTGAGCAAACACATGCCTTTTGGAATAAATTAAAACCCAGAGATTCACTCTCTGCATCTGCAGGGGCGTCTAAATACTTATGTAAATACTAAACAAATTTCCCTAGCAGATATCCTCCTCTGCGATCCTCCTTCATCATTCCCACTCATGCCCTGTAAATTATCTAAACTATGCAGATCGTTACACTGACACAAAATAGGTTAATTAATACACTTGACAATAGTCTCCTCCTGGGAAGAGCTGCTGAACTAAATCCTCTTCACTGCAGCTTGTTGGAGGGATCTTGCAGTGGACGTGAAAGACTAATAGCAGCATTTCTGTCTTTATCTGGATCAATCTCCCACAAGCTTTCTGTGTGAACAGAAGAATGCAATGTTTATTTCACGAGGCAGAAGCCGGCATATGTAACCATGGAGTGGCTGCTGAGCGCTGCCAGAGATGCTCTTTGGTGTTCACAGCTCCGTTCTGTGTCAGAACTGCGTCTGAATATGGATTATGGAGTGTGCAGCTTGTGGGGTGGAGGCAGTGGGACTGCCTAATTACATACTGTATTCTAATGACCAGCCCTATTCCCGTTGGCCCGTCTCCCTCTTTCCTCGGGAAGATCTAATGAGGAGAGAATGTGATCTAATGGAAATCAGCTGCTTCTCATGCGTCTGTGGGGAAATGCTTGCAGAAATTCATGCAACCTCTCGGTTACATTGAGATACAGAGTCTGTCAGGTTGATCCACGTGCAGCGGGCGAGTTTCTCTGATGTACCAGACCTCATTGATTAGCAAAGGTCCAGACTCATCTGTGTACCCCACGGGGGTACGTTAGTCCCATCAGCGTGTCTGCCTCTGTAATCTGCTGTTGTTTAGTCTGTTCTGGACCGCAGCGCCCCTCTGCACCGCTCACAGTCCGGGAGCGTGGTCGCATGATCCACTCCAATGAATGAAGAGATCTGCTGGTCAGTATTATTTCAGCAACAACCCTCAGAACATCAGCTCAGTGAGTTTAAATCAAAGCCAAACCTGCTGCTGCAGACGCCTCTGAGCTGACCCCGCGGGTCACCTTCAACTGCAGCTCTCAACAGAACACTAAAACTGTTCTGAAACCGTTCAGCTGCTGAGTCCTCAGCTATGAAACCGATTCATTACAGTCCATTTGCAGTCATCAGTATTCTGAATCTCCACCATACTGTTGCATGTCCAGTGACCTCACACTTTCATTTGACTCTTTTTGCCCCAGTAAGTCCCAAAGAGCTGGCCTTCAGCTCCCAGAAGCATCCACATTTTATTTGAAAATCTAAATTCATTCGAGCTGGTCTGATGAAAACATTGATGTCCTGCCAGACATCTCCAGACTGAACAGCATGAAATATAATGATCCACAAAAAGTGTTTTTGTTCCTAAGTTGAACCGTCGTCACGTCCCTCATGACTGTCCGTTGGCTTTGGATGAACTCCGTGAAACTCGTGATCATCAGAGAAAGAAACTAACCATCCCTGAGAAACATGTGATCCTGATGTTTGGACTGCCTCACATGGCTTTGACCTCTGACCTCTGATCAGAACTCAGACTCAGGTCAGAGCCTCACATCACAAACACATTCTCCTAGGTTTGAAACGGCTAAATTTGGTTCATGTGCCAGGCTGTTGCTGTCCCTCTACTCCTTTAATCCCATTAAAAAGAGAGGACAGGATGTCCAGGAATAGACTGGCGCGTTGTGGATCATTTCCTCACTAAATGCAGCCTTCAGTCTGCAGGGAAGCAGCCGCTCCATCCGAGGTGGAAGATGACTGTACTCCACCACACTGAGGGGTGGACCTCCATCTAGTCTTTAGTTCTTCATAGAAAATAACAGAACAACAGCTTGTTGATGCTCGTTTCTGACCAGAGGTCAAAGAATGCTTCACCTCATGGAGGCCTTCACTGATCCGGGAAGGCCTGAAGCTCCCGGCTGAGCCCAGAACCCCAGCTCTGGATGTTTCAGTGGGAAGTGTCCTCTTCAGCTGGATGACGGCCGTGTGGGTGAAGCTCTGCGGAAGATCCTTATGGTTCATGGTTGGTTCTAGAACACACGTGTCAAAGTCAAGGCCCGGGGGCCGGATCAGGCCCACCGGGTAATTCTATCCGGCCCTTGTCATTAATGGCCCGATGTTATCTTGCACTTATTTCTAAGTTGTATAATTTTGACCAAATATATTTTTATGGAGATTAAAACATTGAAAGGTATTTAAGCTTTAAGTTGATTTAGTTGGTTGATCAAGTTGGTTTGGCTGGTAGACTTTGAATGTAACTGACCACTCCGGCTAATAACCAAAAAGGTGAATTTAGAGCTCTGCGTACAGGAGGCTGTGTCCAGTACTTCCTGCTTTAAGCCTCATAAAATCAGCTCCAGGCTGAACTCTGGATTAGCTCACGTGTCGGTAATCTTCTTTTAAAGTTATCATTATTTTTATTTATTTTATTAATATCTGTTCTGTTTCATTTAATCAAAAGACAAAGTCAGAGCAAACTGTTTACACTAATGTGGTTTATCAGTCACTGATGGTTTTACTGCACCAAAATGTGAGTAATAGAGTAATGTAGGTTTTCTGTAGTCTAGTAATTGTAGTTTAAATAATGAAATTTGAACTGTAATTGATTACATTACTTTGTTACTTACAAGGATTTTGTTTTTCCCTCGTCCATGGGGGTGGAAATTAGGCTGAGAAATTGGTCTTAATTTTTGATTAATTCATATGCATGGTCTTAAAAGGTCTTAAAAGGTCTTAAAAATCCTTAAATTTAACTTGAGGAAATGTGTAGGAACCCATCAACCAATCAAAGACTCAGCTTTGGACACGTGACGCATTCAGGGACTAGATCAGTGAGTGGAGCACATGGAGGATCGATCCGAGCCTTCTCATCCTGACCTTCCATCCATTTTGCTGTATCCAGCAGGATTGTTGGAGCCCGTCCCACTACTGTTGGGCAAAAGCCACATTTGCCAACATTTGATTAAAATGTTAAAGAACGCAAAAAAAAAATGTAATGCTAGTTTTAGTATACAGTTTAAAAGTATTATTTTTTGGCAACTTATGGTGAAATGAAGGTCCGCAAAAATATCATTTGCAAAGAGTGCAGAATCTTTACCAGGAGTTGAATGGAAAGAATGAAGTCGAGAGAAAGAATTGAGGTGCCCATCGCTACTGTAGACCAGCAGGATGAGATCCGCTGGAAATGTTCTTTGTATCTTCTGTGTACGTTTTGGCTGACGGTCGAGTTCAATAAAATAAGGAAAAAAAACACTTCAAAGCTTTATTAATAAATAAAATCTGCTCATTCCAATAAAAGATGCAAAATAAAGTGAAAAGCTCAGATTCAGGCAAACCTGACCCAACAAGCAGACCTGAGCTGCTGTGAGGCTGACACACTTATTTATACTTCTAAACTGGAGTCACTTTGAAGCAGCAATCTCTGACTGACCTCAGATCTTCTGTCTCCTTTGTTTGTTTTTCATCTCAGTCCTAAAGGATGAACCAGCTTCAAACTCTGAGGCTCATGAAGACACGCTGACATGTCGGACCTTATGGGAATATTTCCTTCTGCTTTGTTGTGACCTGCAATGCTGAGCCTGAGAGAGGATGCTGGGAAAACAGACCTGGAGTCTGCTTTTGCCCTGGGATAAGAATACAGAAGAGGTTTCATCTTTAAATTCAGCGCTGCTCTAGAACGAAGTCAGAAGGATAGAAAGCTGATTCTTGGTATGAACAATTAAGCATCAATAAAAGGTTTGTTTCTGTTGCATCAGAAGAGCCTGATGTTACAAAGACAAGAGGTTTTGTGTCCTCTGAGGGTTAAACTGCTTCCACAGATGAAACCCTTTCATATGTGATGGATTCCAAACCCCGATGCAGCATTAGAGCTGGTAAATGTAAAAAACGGTCCCTTCAGCCTCAGCGTTCCCTAATGCAACCGAGAATCCCCGTAACCTCCTCCATTCAAATGCATCAAGCTTTATTAAATGTTAATGAGTCTAAATCAGAATTTGTCAAATCTTCAAGTGTCTATGAATAATTGATGGTGTTTGTTTTTCGCTGTGCCTTCTCCAGCGGCAGCTTCTGAATGAGCGAGCAGAGCTCCACTCTGACCTTTGAACCCGCCCAGAACTGAGTGGCTTTTAACGCAGAGACTCTTCCAATCAGTTTTCAACCGTTAACAGGACAGTTGACTGTGACTGCTCGACGGACCGCTTTTCTCCTTCACAGTCAACTGGAGTTACGGACTCTCAAATGTTCCCGGGTTGGTGAATGGAACAAAAATAATGAAACTAATAATCAAGTAGAATGTAAACTTAAAATCAACACAAAGGAGTTCCTCCCCCCCTGGCAGGCGGTGGTTTAGTCCAGTTGGCTCCCTGCTGCATGTAAGGCCTCGACTGGCAGGCTTTCTGGACTTGGTGGTTCCGGCAGCAGCAGAAATGGTCTCCACAGCAACGGTATCTCAAATACACAACATTAAGGAAAGTAAACTGGAATGAAGGTTACAATATGTGTTAATTCATTTATATTATAAGACAAACAAAGGAAACATCTGAAGGTGTGTGCAGGTTACTGCCCTGATGGGGTTTCAGTCATGGGTCTGCAACCTTCGGGACGTGGTACCGGATGCGCACTGGTCCTCAGGACGCGTCCAGTACCGGTACCCTGACCGTAACCTGGGAGTGGCTGGCGTCTGGTTTGCGCCCGGTACTGCATCAGGTCCGGTTAGGGTGTAACGGGTTTGGGTACTCGTGAATTAATGGGAACCGCCAATACGTTGAAAAACGACGAGTTGGGTACACCCAAAACATCCAAAAATGATGCAGAACAAATATCAATTAGTGTCAACTGGAGAGTGAGTGTTGCAGGTCAACTGCATGATACTGTGCATGTGTTGCAGCAGTGTGCAGTCATAGCACAATGTACTGTTGAAAGTGTGTCTGCAGGATCAGGCTGGTGTTGGCCCGTGGCCTTAAATGAAGGCATGTGATGGAGTCACACTCTTTCCATAATTCATTTTCTTCCTCCAGACTGACTCACAGCACAGACTCCAAATTCTCTGCTGTAATCTCTTTCACATGAGCTGAGAGTAGATGAGCAGAAAACACAGCTCACTTCTTGTTGAACATCAAGTCAGAGATGTTCTGAGCTGGAACAAGCTCTGAACGCCTCATCTCTGTGTCTGACCAAGAACCACACAAACCAGACAAAACAAGGATTTCTCTAATGTCTTTCTGTTTTTAAACCAGTTGCTCTCTGAAACATTTTCTCCGGTGTTTCAGCTGAAGCGGAGGGGGCATAGATCCGATCAGTTCTGAAGAGAATTCTCAAACAGTTCCATCTCCTGTCTTTTTCCTTTCCTGCCGTCTGAGCTTTTCTAACACAGCTCTGAAACTCAGACTAACAACTGTGAAGCCACAAGCAAACTGCAAACAACGTCGGGCTCTAAAGACCCACCACAGGCAAAATATGAAATACTCTCTAAGTCCCACTCCAATCATCTACTGTGAAGTCTTTCCCTGTAGAATTTTGATGATGATGATGCTGTATGAAGCCAAAATCTAAAGACCACGTAGTTTTTAGGAAATAGTTTCTGTAGAATGGCAGGAGTTGATTAGAAGTTGGCCTCTGTGTTATGGGCTGGACTGGTGGCATGGAGTAAGCCTGCACTTATTTCCCATCATCCCTCTCCTACTAGCTTAGCCCCTCACCACCCCAAGCCTAACATTACCAGGAACAACAGTGAGCAACACTCCCATCCAGCCGTACAGTTCTGATCCAGATTCCAGCTCAGACCAGGAAAACAAAGACGGATTCAAGTGGATGATTTGGAATTGGAGCAGAGCAGGGAGACTTTGGCCCCGCCCACGGCGGGTGCTGTGTCACAAGCCTGAGATCCGGATCCATCACCATTTGAAATCCTTTCATTTGTGTCCTCCATCATAAGAAAATGCTACTGGAACATGTTAAAAACACAGATGTCATCAGGGTGGGTCTTCTCTGGACTTCCTTTTTAAAATGCACACGAGCTTTTCTTCTTTACCACTGTAAGGCATACCTCTACTGTAGAGAGAGCAGAGGGCGGTCCACACTCATCATGATGAACGATGTGAGGCTGGGAGAGAAGTCAGGCCAGGAGAACTGTGATCTAGCATTGACTGGTACAGGATGACTGTTGTAAGCTCTATGTTTAACCATATCACAGTTTGGTTTTTGATTTGACCCGAATCAAATCTAAGATTCTATGCACTAACCTCTAGAAACCTGGTGATGTTATCTCAAAGCTGGTTCCTGGGAACAGTTTGCATTCTGGGTATTTAAAAAGAATGATCACATATGAATGCTGATGTGGGGGTGGGGGGGGGGGGGTGTTTGAGCGAGTGAAGAGTGAGCGTTTGGGATAAAAGTTTGTTTTTAACGGATCTGGAGCTGTTATTGCTGACAGAGTCTAGAAGCTGAGTGGAAAAGGTGCTCTGCTAGCTTCTGAGCCCCCCAACCCCCTCTCTCTGAGCGTTGGGGTGGAGTTAAAGTGATGTCAACATGGTGGCTTCTAGGTCAACAGAAACTGACCTCCTCAGTGCACTCAGGTGTGAAACATAAACCTGTCCTTTCTTTAATACCTGCATTGAAAGCTGTGCACCACATTGCCATGCTCTGTGCATCACGGAGGATCCAACATCCAGATCGTATGACCTCTGCTGAAGTGGGGCGTGGAACAGAACGCAAAGGTTCTGCCTCGACACACCCATCATTTTCTACTCATGAAAACACAGATCTGTTTCTATTTTAGGTAGCTTTTTTCTTTTTGTTGTATTTTCAGAAGAACTTTGCTGGTAACTTCAAACGTCGTCTGTCTTCCCCATACGATCAATAAGACTCCAACGTCTAACACGGCTAGGACCAAAGAGCTGTCCAAAGATACCACAGACTCAATTGTAGACCTCCACAAAGCTGGAAAGGGTCAATTACCAAGATGCTTAGTTAAAAAACATCCACAGTTGGAGCAATTTCTAGAGAATGGAAGAAGCTAAACATGAGTGTCAGATCAGTCTGCCTCAGCCTGGAGCTCCATGACAGATCTCACCTGGTGGGGTCTCAATGATTCTAAGAAAGGGGAGGATCAGCCCAAAACTACACGGGGAGAGCTGGTCAGTGAAATGAAAAGAGGTGGGACCACCGTTTCCATGGTTACTGTTGGTAATACATGAAGATGTCGTGGTTTGAAGGTTCCTCTGCTTAAACCAGCACATGTCCAGACCCGTCTTAAGTTTATGATGCAGAGGATCATGGGAGAAAGTCATGTGATCAGATGAGACCAAAATAGAACCTTTTTGGTCTGAATTTCCACTCATCATGTTTGGAGGAAGAAGAATGATGAGGACCATCCCAAGAACATCAGCATGGGGTGGTAGCATCATCATGCTATGGGGTGTTTTTCTGTATATGGGACAGGACGACTGCACTGTATGAAGGAGAGGAGGACCGGGTTGTGTGTGGTGAGATTTTGAGGAACAACCTCCTTCCCTCAGTCAGATCACTGAAGATGGAGTTGCTGGATCTCCAAAATGACAATGAAGCACACAACCCAACGGAACCAAGGAGTGGTTCTGTAAGAAGCAGATCAGGGTTCTGGAGAGGCCTAGCCAGTCTAGACCTAAACCTAATAGAAATTCTTTGGAGGGAGCTCAAAGTCTGTGTTTCTCAGCTACAGCTCAGAAACCTGACTGACCTAGAGGAGATCTATGTGGAGGAGTGGGCCAGAATCCCTCCTGCCGTGCAAACCTGGTGAAAAACTACAGGACCCGTTTGACCTGTGGAATCACAAACAAACACTACTGTATGTGTGAGTGTGTGTGGATGCATGTGTGGGTTCCCATACATGTGGATATATGGATGCATACTGATGTTGTGTACTTGGTCAAAGACTGAGACTCAAATGTGTGTTAGAAGAGGAACTTTTCTCTTTTCTTTCTGTTAGACTCATGTTATGTGACTGTTCCTCCACTGAATGGTCTTATGGGTTACTCGACTGATAACATGCTCTAATACACATGATCATGTTGGCTGGTGTGGTGGAATCTAACGGGGTCTGTAGGTGCTGTAAGTCAGGGGCAGGAAGCTAAAACAAGGTTCCCAGCTGAAGCGACAGCCCGCGGGTCGGCAGGTCAAGCCTCTGAGGAATCTGCCAGAGGCGCCCAAAGGTACACCAGCTGCTCCCCTAAAGACAGCAGTTCAATAGAAATCCTCGCTCTCCCTTTGAAGTGTCATTGCAGAGGAATCCACAGCAGCCAGCAGCATCAGTCTCTCCGTGTTCCCTCAGGTCAGATAGCCTTCCTCATCACAAGCTGATTGATCCGGCTGGGGTCTTTGATGAAGCCCTGCAGCCCTTGATGGTTCCTCCAGACTTACAAACCACTTTGAAGAAAAGGAACACACTGAAAACATCTTAAATGCAAAGTTGCCACCATGAGGACACCTTCCCTCTGGCAAAGCTGGTTCTGGTCAGATCCGGGTCTGGTTTCCTCTGATGGTCCTCTTGGTTGGGAGGTGTGAAAGTTCCCCTGAACTTTGGCTTAGATCAAACAAGAGCTGGGCTCCAGTGTGACCGTAAACAGACTTTGTACAGATCAAAGAGAGGAGGAGCAGCAAAGGCAGGAAATGACGGGAGATGTTCGTATTTGGAGGGAAAGAGCCACGGCTGCTGTGTTTCCATTAACTATGAAGTTTCTCAAATTAGAATGCGATTATAAATGTGCCTGATGGAAACACGACAATTAAAAAAAGAAGACCTGCATATCTGGATAAAAGCTTTGCACTTGTTGGAGCTGCTTTTTAAAACGTATTGAAACAGACATTTAGTAAAACTGCATTGAAAAACGTTTTGAAATAAATGAGTCACGTGACCAACAGTGACTGCACCACAAGAGGCCACACAGTGTCCAGGGTGGTCAAGCTCTGACTGGTAGATCGCAGGTTTGATTCCCTCCATGTGTCAAGTCTCCTTGGGCCAGACATGAAACCCCAAACTGCCTCTGGTGGAAGGTTGGTGGCAGTTTTTGGCAGCTGAGGTACAGGTGTGTGTGGATGTGAGAATGGGCCTGTGACTGTATAGAGCTTTGGGTCTTAAAACAAGGTAGAAAAACACTATATGCATACTCTTTATACAGTCAGTTTATACAACCTCTTCTGTCACTGTTCTCAAAGTCAGTATAGTGCAGAGTGGACAAGCTTTAACAGTAAAAGATCCATTTGGGTTTGTTTTGTGCTGATCAAAACTCAGTCTGAGACGCAAAGTCTCAGTTTGATACTGCAATGCATTTATTACAATGTATTTTTAATGATAAATATGACGTTTTCTTCTTTTGAGGAAAAACAAAACAGAAATATAAAAAGAAACTAGCATTTTCTCAACAGGTGAAATGATTTTTTACATTTGACAGAAGCTCTTATGATTTCCTTTCCAAATGACAGATAACGGATCATCCCAGAGCAGCTCTGGACAGAATAAGATGAAGTGTGCTTTAAGATAATAACAGATCAGACTTTTAACCCAAGTTTTGCTTAGTATTTGAAATCTGTGTATTCTGGAGAGCAAAAGCAAACATGACATCTTCAGTCAGCATGCATGTATCTTTAAGCTTCACCTCAGCCATGCATTTTTATTAATTAAATGCTAATTTAGTAACCCTTACTTGAAAAAATACTATTATTTTAATTTTCTTTAGTCAGAGAGCCATTATGGAGAGGTACAGAGGCGCATGTGGCTCCGGAGCCGCAGGTTGCAGAACCTTTTGTAGTAGCTTCTGCTGTAAATCTGGCATAAAAGTTTGCATTTATTTTGAACAGCTGAGAACCTGATCAAATCTTAGAACACCTTCAGAAAGGGGTTTTTGGATTTGAAATCAGTCAGATTGAAGTTGTTGTTCGATAACTCTAGAATTCTGCAGAACCTTTAACTAATGCTGCTGTTTGTGCCACGGACTGCTGCTGTGGGACTTGAGAACGTCTGTCAGGACCAGGCTCACCAAATGAAGGGGTGCAGCACTGCGTGATGGCTCGTCCGTGGAGGAGCTCCAGTCTTTCATCTCGGTAAATGAGCGCAGCAGTAACCCGTCATCTGAGCGATCCAGCTGAGACTTCTCCACTCGCTGTTGAGGCAGTGGAGGGTTCGTCGGAGATGCAGCAACTCTACGCTGACCTGATCTCCAGTTCTTCAAAATTAGCTCCAGCTTTGAAGTGACACCACAGTATGAGTAAAGACTGAAAAACAAATGTGAAAAATGATGAAGGGCCGTCTGTCTGGCTTTCATCCACGCGCTGACAGAGAAATCCCTAAAAAACAGCTCATTAAATGTAAAGTGCTCTGTGGCGTTCAGTGGGTGAAGTTCAGCAACAATCTGCCTTACTTCATTAAACAAGATCAGACCAAGCTGGAACAGTATGGGGGGGGCAGAGATGGGTGGATGTGAGAGGGGAAGTGGTGCAGAATAACACCTCAAACTGGACTGACCGCTGTGCAGGACATTTGTAAATGCTGTTCATCCAGAGACTCAGAGCAGTGAAGAACACTGAAGAACAGGGCAGGCCTGACCCGAGTGCTTCTGCATGACGCTCTCTGAGCTTTGATCCCACAGAAAGTGGGATGAAATCAGAATCAGGGAGGAAGACTGTGGTGTGGGGTTGGAAACATCGAGGAAGAAGCAGAAACAAGGTAGACTGGAGGAAGAACGGCAACCGGTCACGCTCAGTGTGTGAACGCTAATCAGAGCCGTCTCAGATCATGTGACGTCTGAGTCACTATGCATGCGTTTGATCGTCTCTGAATGTCATTTCTGTCCTCCTCGCTCTGCAGCTCTTCCTTCTGACAGTTCTAGTATATGTCTGAAAGGTGATGCCGTCATTTCACCGATCTCTGCTCCTCAACCCCAGCTCTGTGTAAGATCAGGAAGACAGCTGGCTGATGACACCTCCTTTCACAGGTGGTTGGGTCCTCCCTTCATTGTACCAGGGCTCACTGCTCTGTCCAGATGAAAGTGTTTGGACAGAAGGGGTTCACCAGGCCTGGGGCAGGGATGAGACTGTAGCGTCTACATCTGTGACCACCACTGACGATGAGGCTGCTGAAGCTTTCCTGACAGTTTAAAAAAACTCTGAGATTCTGCCCCCTTCCCTTCAAAAGATGGAACATTTTCCTCTGTTTATGAAAGTGAACTTAGCAGTAGAGATCTCAAATGCAGTAGAGATCTAACCTTAAGAGTGAAGATTTACACCAGCAAGACACAGAGCTATCAGAAGGGGATCGGGGCGGAGCTACTCAGCTCAGCTCCAAAAGCCACGCCCCCTCAGAGGAGATTTCGGAAACAGAGGCTTCAGATTAACATGAAAACTGGCTTTTTAGCACATATAGGTTGATGGATTTTGATTGAAAACGTCATTATCATAATGAAAAGTCTACTGAGAATGTTTTTATTTTTAAATTCAAAAAATTTTCATAGGGGACTTTAAACCTCTGCAGAAACCAAACCAACATACTACAGCAATAATCTGAGTTCCATCTTTGATATGCATTTGAGGAAAAGACTGAAAACATTTTAATTTTTGGACGTACACTTTCAACTTCTGGATCTGTGAACTAGAGGATGACACGGGAGTGGATTTTCACTCCTGTCCCATCCCGCTCCCACAGGGAATAATCCCGTCCCGTCCCGCTCCCGGACCAAAGTTTAAAAAATAATCCTGTCCCATCCCGCTCCCGGTAACCTGACTCCCACTCCCGTTCAAAATTGATCCCGCTCCTTTATGTTTTTATTTAGTCATAATGTAAAACATTAAATGTAATTGGATCTGTTCCCAGCATGTTTCAGAGCAGTAGCTGAGTCCACATTTCTACATTTTTAATTACTGTAGTGCAGTGTTTAGTCAGCCTTCAGGTCACCACTTCGATTCCCCCCAATGAACTTCCTGCATGAAGTTCATCATCTCCCGTGCATGCATGGGTTAACTACGCAGTAGGCAGTCTAGTTTCTCTCACAGTCCAAAGATGCAGTGGTGCCTTCAGAAATCTTTCATGGGGGTGGCTGGACTATGATGTTTGCAGACGATATTGTGGTTTATAGAACAGGTGGAGTATGAAGGTTAGCTGCAGTAAGACAGAGTACATGTGAGTGAATGAGAGGAACCCAAATGTAGAGGGGGGTTACAGGGAGAAGAGATAAAGAAGGGGGAGGAGTTTAAGTATTTAGGGTCAACAGTACAGAGTCATGGAGAGTGTGGAAAAGAAGTGAAGAGGAGAGTGCAAGCAGGTTGGAATGGGTGGAGAAAAGTGTCAGGTGTGATGTGTGATAGAAGAGTTTCAGCACAAATGAAAGGAAAGATGTACAAGACTGTGGTGAGAGCAGCCATGTTGTTGGACTAGAAACAGTGAAGAAAAGACAGGAAGCAGAGCTGGAGGTAGCAGAGATGAAGATGCTGAGGTTCTCTTTGGGAGTGACCAGGATGGATAGGATCAGGAATGAATCCATCAGAGGGACAGCACATGTTAGAGGTTTTGGAGATAAAGTCAGAGAGGCCAGACTGAGATGGTTTGGACATGTTCAGAGGAGAGACAGTGAAGATATTGGTAGAAGGATGCTGAGTCTAGAGCTGCAGGAAAGAGGTCTAGAAGAAGACCAAAGAGGAGGTTTCTGGATGCAGAGAATGAAGACATGAAGGTGGATGGAGTTAGAGGAGAGGATGATGAAGACAGGCTTAGATGGAGGAAAATGATTCACTGTGGAGACCATGAAGGGAAAAGACCAAAGAAAAAGAATATTAAAAAAAAAAGATAAATGACAAGTTGTAAATTAAATAAAAACGAAAAAGCATTAGCAGATTAATCCACAATCCATATTTCCCCCAGAATCTCTTTATTCATTTCAAAAGTATTTTTTTATTTTATTTTATTTTTCATAAACAACCACTGCTGTTTCACTTGGCGCTGTTTCTCTCATGTTCGGCTCAGCGCGTGCACGCGCAGCGCAAACACGGCTTGAAGAGAAAGAAACAGAGATGGTTAAGGAAAGATAAAAGAATAATAATAATAGAACATGCTCCCAGAAAGGAGACTCTCGCGAATATGGACAACTCCCGCACCCCCGATCTGATTAAAAACACTTCTGACTCGCTGTGAGCGCGCGCGCCTGTGCGTCTTGACTCGCGGATGGGCGGGGGGAGAAACAAACGTAATGTTGAGGCACGCCCCGTCTGCGTGCTGCAGCCAGAGGTATTTGGGCTGGCGTGCTCCTCCTCTCCCCCCTTTGAAATTATCCAGCACCGTCGGACGCAAAAATTTCATTCAAGTTTCTTGAGTTGTCCAGTTTTGTTGAGCTCCCGCTCCCGCCCACTCCCGTCAGAATTTAGTCCCGTCCCGTCCCGTCCCGGTCCCGTGATTAACAGAAGAAATGACTCCCATCCCGTGGGAATCCCGTGGCCCGCGGGAGTCCCGAAAAAATGTCAGCCTCTACTGTGAACCCGTCAGAAGTTTACCTTCTTTAATCTGTCGTTCATCAGTGGTTTAGGGTTTATAAACTGGTTCTCCACAGTGGATCTTCTGCTCCTCTCTCTCTACTGTGGTCGGTTCACTGGATACAGTATGAGTTCTGAGGACTGCAGCAAGTGAAACAGAGCTCTTTACCAACTGTGGTCCTCCTCAGGCTTTGTGTCGTATGACCAGACTAACTGCAGCCTTTGCAATAGTTAATACAATTTTAACACAAATTTTAAACTTCAATTACACATTCAGTGCTTGAGTTCATTCACACAATAGTTGATAGTAGGAAAGCTTTCCATATCCATCCTGGAAACATTTCGAATGTATTTGGATTCTGGTTTGAAAAGAAAACCAGACAACATGGACAAAGTGAATGTATCTGTTCAACAGTGATGCTTAAACATGAAATCTTCAACACACTGTAACTTTTCAGCTGTTCATTTTCTACTTCAGAATCTGCTGGAGTTATCGTATTTTAAAAGTCAGAGTAAATCCAACACTGGAGCTCCGGTGTTAAAGCGATGAGAGAATGTTTGTTTAGCCTTAAGATGCTTCTGAAGATGAATGTTTCCATCAAGGTTTGTTCTGAGGATGTGGCCTGACTGACGCTCTCTCTCTTTGTCTTCCAGGTGAGCGCTGCAGAGGGAGCGGATGCAGAACAGCACGAAGAAGAGCTCCAGTTCTCCTTATTTATTACTGTGGAAGTGAGCGAGTGCGGCGTGTGCATGAGGTCTGAGTGAGCATTGAGCATGCGTGCACTCTTGGTGCCACCTAAGATTTCATGCTATCCTTTGCAAATTTTGTTTACTTTTTATAAAGTTCCAATAAGTCATAGATCATTGTCACCGTGGAAACAGAAGGACTTTTATCATGGGTACATATGGTGTTCTGTGTTTGTAACTAGCCTCCTATTTAAGAATGTATATTTGTATGTATGATATACTCAGTTAGAAACTATATAATGGACGTTTTTATTATTGCTTCTCACTACTGCACTGCTCCTGCCAAGACACACACTAACACAACCTTACAAACACACACAGCACTACTGCTGTGAGTGTTTCCTAATAACTTCAGTTCTGGTCGTAGGACTGTAAACAACAATAATAATGATGATGATGAAGATGAAGGGCTCCCTGGTGTTGCGATGGTTCCTGGCTGGAGGTCCTGTGGTCTTTGACAGCAGCTGCTGCTGTGGACTCACATCCTGGAGAACCCAGAGCCTTGCTGGATCTCTGATCCACATGTAGTTTCGTGTTTTTCTGGAACCGATTTCCTGAACGGTTCTGTGGCATTCCCACACTGTGAAGCTGCTTCAGCTTAATGAAATGAGATTCTTTTGAACAGATTCCTGTTTGGTCCAAACCTGTCTGAGGTCCTGCTTCTGTAGGTCTGGATCCAACATGATGGTGGAGGAGGTTTATGTGGAGGTCACCCACTCTGCATGAATCCAGATGTGGTTTGATCCTCTCCAGCTTCACATCCAAGTGTTTTTTTTTTTTGGGGGGGGGGGTCTACTGTCAGCAGCTTCAGGGAAAGACAATCATGTTCTTGGGTTTGAAATGACAGGAGCAGAACATCCCATAATAGCTGCTGGGTGGACCTCCATGATGGAGCCGGAGCAACAGAACACCAGTTTTAGTGTGAAAGCCAGACGGACAGATCTCTGCCCTGCAGAGTCTGTGCCGTCCCAGCGCAATAATGAAGAGACCCCCCAGCTGTGTGTCTGTGGAAGCAGGCACGTGACAGAGGGTAACAGGGCAATAGTTTAGCATCTGTGCTTCCATCCAGAAAACATGAGCTAATGTTGAGAGGGAGAAAAGGCAACAGGCTGCAGCTGCTGTCTGGATCCAGCTCTACGTTTCCACCGTCTACCTGAACATGAGCGGCGGATCCTGTAGCAGAACCTGCAGTGGCCAGAAGGAAGGACGGTCCTGCATCACGTCTGTGTGAATCTGTTCTGCAGAAAATGATGAATTCACACCGATCGCTGCAGGCGCGTCAAGTTTACGTCTGCCGCCTCTCTTTCTGTCAAATTTACCTCTCAACACCTGAGGCGGAGCAACCGCTGAAGATGTTCTGGAATTCATTCGTTTTTATTATTGTCTTGATGAAAATAAGAAAAACATCATAAGCCCATGAAGCTAGAGCGCTCCCGCGTTCGACCACGGCACTCGCGGCGGCTCTCCGGGCCGGTGGGCAGCTAACCGCCGGCGGGCAATCATAGCAATCGCCACTGCCCAGAGACCTGCAGCCTGGACAGTAGACCCCGCTAGATCTGCCGGGCTCCGGGACAGCAGCAAACACCATCAGATCTGCTGGAGCCGGGGGAGCTAGCTCGCTAAGCTATCCTGGCTAGCGTAGCCGTCCATCCAGCTCGATGAGCTCTGTGACGGGCTGACCAAATATTCCGGCTGTATCCCGCCTTCACCTATCAGTAACTGGGACAGTTTCCAGGAACCTAGTGGCCCCAGTGGGTTGAAAAAATGGATGGAAGATCATAACAGAAATGATCACATCGAGCCGCCATCTTGAATGTTTATTTCTACTCTTTGATCTTCTCACAGGCCCAAAGCTGAGCTGCATCAAGCTGGCCACGCCCGCCGCAGCAGATCGCGTCCTTACATTGAGTTAGCATTAAACTTAACGCTTCCGCCGCGCCGGACACATTCAGTGTGAATGCAGCATTTCAGCTGAAATGATGCAGGACCATCAACACAGCAGCTTCCTGTAATTGATTAAGTGTTTCAAATCAACTGAAACCAGAACTTTGGCGCTGAACTGTTGAAGTGACAGGATGAACATCATCATCACACCTGCTGGTCAGAGACAGCTTTAGATCCATTCAAAATGAGAGCATTCCAGAGCTTAGCACCAGCTAGCATGAAGTGTTTCTGCACAGAAATGTGTCCTTTTTAATAAATCAGATGTTTTTCATGAACAGAAATGTTCAGGTTTAGATCTTTGGAGATTCTTCTGGGACGGTCCTGATGTTCGGGCGGGTCTGAACCCTCTGATGCAGGTGATGATCCCCCTCTGTGAATGGATGCTGAAGGCTGAGCAGGAAACAGATTATTGTGTCAACGCTTCTGTAGCTTCCATTCAATACTAAAAGACTTCACTTCTCCTGGACCAGAGAGGATTTCTGCTGTTGTGACCCGGCAAGATTCGGATCCTGGTTCCTCTGGGGTCTGTTACAGTGAAGAAGAGCTGCCACGATTAGGTCGACTAATCAGTGACTAATCGACTATTAAAACAGTCAATGACTAATTTAATAGTCAGTTAGTTGTTACTTCATGTTATATAGAGACAGAGTGAAGTAAAGCTGGAAGTTATACCAGCATTGTCTTAGCTTTGTGGACTATTTTGGCATTTAGTACGTTTGTTTTTTTATTTTGGAGTTTAGATCATGTCAGCTACATGCTAGCTGTTTTGGCTAATTTCGGCTTTTTTTCAGTTTTTGGGCTAATTTGGCATTTTACTCATATTTTAGCTTCGGTGTTTTTAGCTATCAATTTCAGCATCTTCAGCAGCATAATTCAGTTTACAGCATTCACACTAGCATTATCACAGGTAATGTTATACGTCTAGTTTTTCTTTATTTTGAAACTAATGATGGTTAAGATGTGTGCTTTACTTCCAGTTTGCGTGTGACCCGATTAGACGATTAATCGGGAAAAAAATGGTTGACTCATCAACCATTAAAATAATTGTTAGTGGCAGCTCCTCAGTGAAGTCGTAGGTGTTTCTGGGAACATCCCATTACTCCACACCTGCTCCTATACGTCCTTATGATTGAGTCTTTGCTTTTGGGTTGATCTGAAATGACTCAAACTGCCTCTAAATAATGGGATAAAGTGTCTTTAGTTGTTAGTTTACTTGATTATTGATTATTTTGTTATCAACTTCACGATTTAAATCCTACCTGACATGTTTCAACGATGGCAAAACATCATAATCATAAAAGTTATGATTCAAACTGTGTTAAAACTTTGCAAACTCTTGCTAAACGTTTGCTGATGTGTGTTCCGGTCCAGCTCCTTCAGCGTCTCCTGGTGTCAAATCAAGGAATTAGCTTTGCAGTGTCACCCCCGGGCTGTGATTGTGCGGCAGAGAAAGGGGAGGAGAGGCACGGGGTAATGCCAGTAAAGCGGCGTGACAGACGAGGGTTAATGCCACGGAGCGGTGCTGCGATTGCCCGGCCCGGAGTGGCTTTAGGGGAATGCAGGCAGCATTAGCAGCAGAATAATTATTTTTGGTTTGTTGCTCCCAGTGTGTGCACATGTTTAGTGTGGAGCCCACCGCACACCGCCTCCTCTGCTCTCCTCCTGCTCTCCTCCTGCTCCTCTCTGTTTGATTGCAGACTGTTCAAACTCGAACGCTTTCCTGTCACTAGAAACAAGTGCAGTAAAACCGAGAAATGAAGAGAGATTAGATGAAGAATCAACTTCCATGGAGTGAGATGATGCCGCGGTGGTACACAGGGTTTAACTGTCACTGCATTCTAAAGAAGTCATGTATGAATATGCATATATGATGAATTATAGATATGAATAAATATATTTATTTTTGGCCTTTCTGGTGTGGTTTGAGAAAATCAATGTTGGGTCAGAGATGCATCCTTGCTGAGTCTGTGTTTGCAGCTTTTGAAAGTGCAGCTTCTCAGTTTTCTGTCTTCTTAGGCTGCACTAAAAAGAAAAAAAAAACTACCTTCTCACAGAGATGTTGCTTTCACTTCATCGACTTAAATAACACAGTATATAGTAGAGTAGCTGTTGCATTATGTGTGTAATGTTATAATTAAAAGTGTAAAGTCCCACTGTAAATGTTGTTTATTGTTGTTTTACCTGAAATAAACTTTATTATTGCCTCAGACCGGTGTTCTGAACATGTGTATGACCCCGTTTACAGGGCCGGCCCTGGGCATTGGCGACCTAGGCGGAGGCCTAGGGCATCATCTGCTGATGGGGGCACCAAATTGCAAGGATTTTTTTTAAGTTTAACACACCACTGTTTTAAAAAAAAGACAAAAAGACATAAAAGTTTGACATAATCAATACTTTGCCTGACGCAGCCCTTGTCGAAGGTAAGAAATACAAATCAGAGGTTTGTCTGATTTATTTACTTCCACTTGTTTGGAAATCATCCCCCCATCTTGGTCAAAAATACTTGTTTTTGGTTCAAAAAGAAGAATTGAACAGCGATCTAGTGTTTTTTCTTTTCCTCATTTTAAACCCTTAACAACGAAAATCCTTAAATTTTTAACACTTTAACTATTCCCCTTCCCCCCGAAAACAAATATATTTCCCTGCTGCTTATTCCCCCTAAAGGGACATTGAAGTAAAAATAATTTAAGTGAAATTAATTTTTTTTTTATAAAAATACACAGGGGTTCTGTAAAAGTTACTATCTGGTGCGCACCAGTTACTATCTTATGCAGCCTTTTTTTATTTTAACTTCAACTTTTTTAAATAAAAATGTTCTGCTTAGTAACTGGTGCGCCCCAGACAGTAACTGAAAAAAGTTTTTTCTAAAACTTTAAGTAAAATTTTTTGTTCTGGTTTCTATCAGGTGTGCACCAGTTACTAACCAGAAAAATGTATATACATTTTTACTTCAATGGGAGGGTGTTTTATTACATCAAATGTTTTTTCCTTAAATGTCCCTTTAGGGCCTCTGTACCTTAGGGAGTGATACACAAGCAAAATTTTCAAAAACATGTCTTCTAAATGTGCCCACCATTTGGTAGAGCAGGCAGATAGAGAGTTAAACCGTGGACATGTCTGTCAGACATCTGTCATGATGAGAGAGATGTAAGAAACTAGTGTGGTGGTTAGCACAGCTGCCCTCCAACGAACAGGTTGGGGGTTTGCGTCCTGGCCAGGGAGAAGTGCTATTATGCTAAAAGACATTTGAGTGATTATTATGTAATTCTTGAGAATTAAATACATATTTCTTTTAACATATTCCAGGCAGCTACAGTGTTTCTTTTTTGCATGTAGTGATATTCATGTGTGTGGAAATCATGTTTCGCCGAGGGCGCCGTGCAGCCCAGGACTGGGCCTGATCATTTACTCCAGACAGTAAAAAAATCCACTGTCAGAAGAACTGCAGTGGGTCTAGCGAGAGTCCTGAACCTCCAGAGCCAGAAGGCTGAGAGAATCCAGGGGAAAGATGGAGGAACATTCCTCTGAATCAGAGAAAGATTCAAGACTTTCACACAGAAAAAATGTCATTTTATTTATGAAAATGTGTAAGTTTAGACATGCTTTGGTAAAAGTTACTGTAAATCAAAGAACATAAACATGGAGCTTCTGTGTTAAAAGGTTAATATATATTTGTTGGGTTTGTTTTCACGTTTGTCTTCTCCCACCTTTGTCTCATCGATACTGATGTCATTGACAGTTATGCCATAATTCCTCTATGTCAGGGGTGTCAAACTCAATCGCTCAAGGGGCCAAAATCTAAAACACACCTCAGGTCGCGGGCCGAACAGAATAAACATTTGTTAAACACTCTAAAACTACATTTTTATTACTTTAAAACTGTAACTTTTTAACATAATTATGAACTAGATATAAAGTATTGACTAAAATAATGCTAGTGTGAATGATGTAAGCTGAATTTGGCTGCTGAAGATGCTAGTGCTGATAGTTGAAGATGCTGAAATTGATAGCTGAAAACACTGAAGTTGATAGCCAGCTAACATATTAGCTATATGCCAAATTATCCTAAAAAACAAAAAAAAATCCTTAGGTTAGCCAAAACAGCTAGCATGTAGCTGAAATATTAGCTAAACTCCGAAATAGTATCTTAGTAAATGCCTAAATAGTCCAAAAAGCTGATATTATGCCAATTTTTAAAACTGTAACTTTTTAACAAAATTATAAATAATAAAAAGGTAGAAATATTATTCCAGAATAAATCAACTTAAACCTTAAATAGCTTCCAATATTTTACTCTCTATAAAAATAGATTATGTCAAAATTATACAAGTTAGACATGAGGGCAAGATGACATCAGGCCGTTAATAACACTAAATTAAAATGATCTGGAGGGCCGGATAGAATCACCCGGAGGGCCGGATCTGGCCCCCGGGCCTTGACTTTGACACATGTGCTCTATGTGAAATACTTCAATAAAGAAGGCAAAAACATGAAACAATCATTGTATTTCTAACCCAGTCGCGCGGCTTTATTGTGAAAATCCTGGGCGGAAGCTGCGTCCCGGTCCTCTCGTGGGAGGGGCGGGGCCAGCTGGCGCTGCAGCCTGACGCTGAGCCGAGCGGACAGAGACGGAGCTGCGCTCGTCCGGGAGGGAGGCTCGTCTGCGCCCTGAGGATTTCCCGGAGGACTTCGCGGTCTCGAGCGGTGGATTCCCGCCGTGGCTCGCGCGGGCACGCACGTGCGCAGCAAAGCCAAGGATTACCCGGAGCGCGGGGACACAAAGACCGCTCGCCGAGGCACCTGGAACTCCCGCGATCGGCGCCCCCCCTCGCCATGGGGAAGGACGGACTCGCCCGCGCGGCCTGGACCTTCCGGTCGGTTCTCCTGGTTGTGAGCGCGGGGCTGTGCGCGGTGAACGGACAGTACGGGGGCGGGGAGCGGGGCATGTCGGTGCCGGAGCACGGCTTCTGCCAGCCCATCTCCATCCCGCTGTGCACGGACATCGCCTACAACGAGACCATCATGCCGAACCTGCTGGGCCACACCAACCAGGAGGACGCGGGGCTGGAGGTCCACCAGTTCTACCCGCTGGTCAAGGTGCAGTGCTCCCCGGACCTGAAGTTTTTCCTCTGCTCCATGTACGCGCCCGTGTGCACGGTGCTGGAGCAGGCGCTGCCCCCGTGCCGCTCTCTGTGCGAGCGCGCGCGGCAGGGCTGCGAGGCGCTCATGAACAAGTTCGGCTTCCAGTGGCCCGACAGCCTCGCGTGCGAGACCTTCCCCGTGCACGGCGCGGGGGAGCTGTGCGTGGGCCAGAACATGTCTGACCGCGCGGAGCCGGACGGGCCCGGGCTCTACCCCACCGAGCGCGCGCCGCCCGGGCCCCCCAGCGGCCACTTCCGCTGCCCGGCGGCGCTCCGGATGCCGCCCTACCTGAACTACCACTTCCTGGGGCAGGAGAACTGCGGCGCGCCCTGCGAGCCCAGGAGAGCGCACGGAATGATGTACTTCAGTCAGGAGGAGCTGAAGTTCTCCCGGATCTGGATCGGGATCTGGTCCGTGCTGTGCTGCGCCTCCACCCTCTTCACCGTCCTCACCTACCTGGTGGACATGAAGCGCTTCAGCTACCCGGAGCGGCCCATCGTCTTCCTGTCCGGCTGCTACACCATGGTCTCCATCGCCTACATCGCCGGCTTCCTGCTGGAGGAGCGGGTCGTGTGCAACGACCGCTTCGACAACGACATGAAGACGGTGGTGCAGGGCACCAAGAAGGAGGGCTGCACCATCCTCTTCATGATGCTCTACTTCTTCAGCATGGCCAGCTCCATCTGGTGGGTCATCCTGGCGCTCACCTGGTTCCTGGCGGCGGGGATGAAGTGGGGTCACGAGGCCATCGAGGCCAACTCTCAGTACTTCCACCTGGCCGCGTGGGCCGTCCCGGCCATCAAGACCATCACCATCCTGGCCGTGGGGCAGGTGGACGGAGACGTGCTGAGCGGCGTGTGCTTCGTGGGCATCAACAGCGTGGACGCCCTGCGCGGCTTCGTCCTGGCGCCTCTCTTCGTCTACCTGTTCATCGGCACGTCCTTCCTCCTGGCGGGATTTGTGTCCCTGTTCCGGATCCGAACCATCATGAAGCACGACGGCACCAAGACGGAGAAACTGGAGAAGTTGATGGTGCGCATCGGGATCTTCAGCGTGCTCTACACCGTGCCGGCCACCATCGTCATCGCCTGCTACTTCTACGAGCAGGCCTTCAGGGAGCAGTGGGAGAGGACGTGGATCGCTCAGACGTGTAAGACGTACGCCGTCCCGTGTCCGGTCCAGAACCACCCCAACATGAGCCCGGACTTCACCGTCTTCATGATCAAGTACCTCATGACGCTCATTGTGGGCATCACGTCCGGGTTCTGGATCTGGTCGGGGAAGACCCTGAACTCCTGGAGGAGGTTTTACACGCGGCTGGCCAGCAGCAAACAGGGAGAGACCACGGTGTGACGCGGCGGCGGGCCGGACTGTACATAGTCATCTGTGAGATCTATAGACCTGTGTTTAAAGGTGAACGGAGCGACCGCTCCCCCATCCATGCTCTGATGTGGCCTCCTGGAGGAGTCCCTGATACCCAAGTGCTTCCTGGTGGATCTACCTGAGGAGGTCTTCAGCTGCAGAGGAGGAGGTCTTCAGCTGTAGAGGAGGTCTTCAGCTGCAGAGGAGGAGGTCTTCAGCTGCAGAGGAGGAGGTCTTCCGCTGCAGAGGAGGAGGTCTTCAGCTGCAGAGGAGGTCTTCAGCTGCAGAGGAGGAGGTCTTCAGCTGCAGAGGAGGAGGTCTTCAGCTGTAGAGGAGGAGGTCTTCAACTGCAGAGGAGGAGGTCTTCAGCTGCAGAGGAGGAGGTCTTCAACTGCAGAGGAGGAGGTCTTCAGCTGCAGAGGAGGTCTGCAGCTGCAGAGGAGGAGGTCTTCAGCTGTAGAGGAGGAGATCTTCAGCTGTAGAGGAGGTCTTCAACTGCAGAGGAGGAGGTCTTCAGCTGCAGAGGAGGAGGTCTTCAGCTGCAGAGGAGGTCTTCAGCTGCAGAGGAGGAGGTCTTCAGCTGCAGAGGAGGAGGTCTTCAGCTGTAGAGGAGGAGGTCTTCAGCTGGATCTAGAAAGTGAGGAATGTTCTCCACCAGGAGCATGCAGGATGTTCGGTGCAGACTGAACGCAGCATTGATGAATTTTGAAGGAGTTCTCCTCTGAAGGAGAGCTGAGGAGCTCACATGTTGGAGGTGGAAAGCCTTTGCAGCAGCAGCAGCAGCCCCCACAGTTCTCTGGAACTCTGTTTTTTTTTGAGACGGAGAGATGAATCTCCAGCAGCACTGGTGGAAGTGACGGTCTGGTGTTTTGGGTCTTCTGGAGGTCTTCCGGCGGTGGGGGGTTCTCCTGCTTCAGACAGGAGCGTGGAGGTTTTCTGAGCCGTTTGGGGAGAACGAGCAACAGTTTCTGGAGCTGCTCCGGTCAGTGAGGAGGTGACAGTTTCAGGTTCTGATCCGGCCGTGTGTCTGCTCTTCTAACAGGATTCTATGGAGCTTTTTTGAGGCCATAAATGTTTGAATCCCAAATAAAACATTTTGAAGAACATTTTGGTGTTTAGCCAAAAAAATGTGAAATGTCCAAAACCTTTTGCTATTTTAAAATAACTGTAATTATTTTCAGCTTCTAATGTTCTGTTTTTTAGGTTTAAAACTCAAAATTTTATATTTTACTTTTTTTTTTTTTTACTTTCAAATCTGAAAATTTCCGTTTCCAGATGTTTGTCTCCGTTGTGGCGTGTTGGGGCGGGGCTCTCTGCATGACAGTGTTGAAGGCACTGACCCGAGAGGGCCTTTTTAAATAAATGCTCCAGCCGGCTGACCCCGCTCAGGTCTCTCCCGGGACGCTGAACATGCTCCGGGAGGCGGGCTTAAGCCAGAGGACCGCCTCTATTTAACGCGATACGGTGGCGTTTGAACGGGCTGGAACAGCGTTAGCGGTCTGTACGTGATAAAGCTCTGCTTTTTAAACCCGTACAAACATTTTCATAATTAACACAGTTCTCAGAGTCAGTGAACGCACCGGGACTGATGTCACCATTGATTTTGATTGGTCCTTTGTGATAGCCCCGCCCCAACGTGCCACAACATTGCCAAAAGTTTTAAAACCGAAATTTTCAGAAAAAAAAGATTGAGATTGAAAGTTTGAAACAGAACATTTAAAGCTGAAAATGATTGAGTTTATTTTAGAAGAGCAAAACAAAAAGTTTTAGACTTTTTTACATTTTTTTTTCAACATGTTTTGTTTGGCTCCATAGAACGGCGGCGTGTCCTGGAGCTGACGGGACGCTGGAGAGCTCACGGTTCGGCCGGGTTCTCCTCCTTGGTGCTTCCTTTCCACAGTCCTGTCGGCTCTGACGGCCTCGGCTGCCACAGCTCTGAGTTTTTCTGCATTTCTTATGAAAAAAGTTTATATTTATAGAAAAATCCTATATAAATTTATATAAATATACACTACATGGACTGCTTTATGAGAATAAAACAAACCCATCAGTGAAACTCTCTGATCTTTGTAAAATGTCTTTTTTCGTGTTTAGAGGATTCCTGAATGTCTTTTTAAGGGTGGAAACATGTTTGTTTGACGTGAGGAGGAGGAGAAGGAGGAGAAGGAGGAGGAGGAGGGAGGAGCAGGTGATCCTGACCGTCCAACCATCAGGTGAATCAAAGCAGCATTTAAAGACCTGCTCCAAAGAAAATCTGCTCTTAAGTAGGGGTGTAACGGATCACAGAAGATCTGTGATCCGTACGGATCAGACGCCACGGTTCGGGCCAGGTCTGACCCGCGGATCGCGCCCCCCCCAAAAGAAAAAAAAACACGCACACACACGTGCGCACCTCGCGCTATCATAATTTATACCAATTGTCCGTTCGCATCGAATTAAATTGTCGTCATATTCCTGAAAATCCTCTTTGTTTTGACGAGCCCTGAAGCAGCTGCTTCCCGGTTTTCCTAAAGTCTGTTTACCTGAAGCTCCCGCTGCGTGTGGGAGGAGCTTCTGTCAAAAACTTTTCTCAGATTCATAATGAAGGACGAAGATCGATAGATGTCAGGTTTATTTAATCTTAGGAGCTGAATAAAAGCATTGGTACACATTTCTATTACTGGGTTCAAAGAATCTTCCAGTTTAAAGCAGCAACTGTCCCGCACAGGAGAAAGCTGCAGCTCCGTAACGGACTCGCCGGTACCGTCACCGAACCATGTATGGAAGGCGAAATGTGTCAAAATTCATCAGGAAAAGCGAGCGCGGAAGTGCCACGTTTTACAGATAATTATTATTTAAAACATTTAAATGTTCCCACAGGTAGTTTTAATAAAGCAGTTAATACCAAAATTAATTTTAACTGTTTTATTTATAATTTAACTTTTAAGGAATTATCTAGATTGATTTGGTATTTTCAACACTATTTTTAAACATTCTTTTATCTCAGTTTTTGTAGATTTGGTCTAAAGACATGAAAATGTCATCAGAATCTACATGTTTTAGCATTTTGTCTGTGTTCAAAGTTTAAAAATGTTTTGTTTTAATAAATAGGCTTCAATGACCAAATGTTTTGATGTTAAATATGTAAATATTGTGTGTCTGAAGTACTTTAAATGCTTATTGAATTTATGATTTGAAGCATTTCCAAAAATGAATTTAGCTTTTATATTGTTTTTTTTGTTTGTTTTTTTTTTTTACTTTTCACTGATCCGAAAAACGATCCGAACCGTGACCCTAAAACCGTGACACGATCCGAACCGTGAGTTTTGTGATCCGTTACACCCCTACTTTTAATACAGTCTTGATGTATTAGAAAGTCAATTCTAAATTGTGGGCGGGACTATTGCAGCAGCCCCCCACCCCCGTTGCTGAGAGTCCAGCATATTTTCTGAAACACAAATAGGTTTTTTGCATTTTCTCAGTTTGATTAAAGAAATGTAATTGTCTTCAGAAAGTTGTCCGTCATCACAAGAACATGTTAAAACCTCCTTTAGAGGGTCTTCAAACGTGGTGGATGTTCTGTGCTCCATAGAGACTGAAAAGCTTCTGCAGATGAAACTGCGATTGTTGGACAGCTGCAGGCAAAACTGAAAGGTTTTCCTCTGAACGGCTGCAGACGAGGTCAGAGCCAACCAAAAGAAAGAGAAAAATCTGTTCCTCAAATTCATTTTATATGTCAGGTTAAAATAATCGGAGTTTCTTCAGAACGTGGTTTCACTAATGGAAGTTCCTCCTTCTTTCCATTTTAATAACCAAGCCCAGATGTTTTTAGAGTTCACTCTAGATCAGGAGTCTGCAACCTTCAACACTTAAAGAGCCATTCAGGTCGATTTCTCATCAACCAAAAGCCAGCAGAAGTCTTCAGTCTTCCTGTAGAAAAATAAGATTCTGATTTATATCTGTAGTTTTTCAGTGACATGATACATTTAAATAAACGCTTGTGGGTTTTGTTTGGAATAAATAAAACGTGAAAACGAAGAAAAAAATGCTTTTTATATTAAATAGAAGAAATAGTTTATAACTTGACAGAGGGTTGCATGACTTCCTTTCAAAATAAAAGACATGTTATCAGGGGTCTGGAGCCTGTGGCTCCGGAGCCACAAGCGGCTCTTTTACCTCCACATTGTGGCTCTGTGGTTAAAACAAAAATAGTTTAAAAAAAATGTTAAAAGTAACTGTAAAAGAAAACAGTTGAAGACTGTGAATCATTCTACAAGGATCCTAAGAACGATGGCCGTAATTCTCCATCAATCCTTAACAGTTTATCAACATCATACCAACACATTTAGAATGAATTTATCACAGAATGTATTTATGAATATGTGGCTGAAATGCACCAGAAACAGTAAAAGAAACAATTTTTTAATATGACTGATGACTTTCCACTCGCTCCTGCATTTGCTGCATTGACATGATCCTACGGTGAAGGACAGAGTCTGTAACCTTCAGCTCTCAAACCGTCACTCCAGTGGATGTCTCGACCCAGCAGGAGACGGTCTTCCTTCATCCTTTCAACATTCAAGACACTGATTTGTATTTACGCTGTTGTTACGGCGAACATAAATGAACTGTTGTTCATTTGCATGAATAAAACAAAAATTTAAAAAGAAAAGAGCCTTTTTTTAAATTTTGACAGAAGTTCCTTTCAAAATAAAAGACACCCTGTCACATACAATTATCTTAACTTAGTAAAATTAGTGCTAGTAAATGTAATGTCAGCAGTGATTAAATAAAAACAGTTAATTTCACTGGTTTTGGTGCATCTCTGCCAGAAATGTATTTTTTCAACACACTAAAAATTCTTTAATTTTTCTACAAATAGAAAATTCTCTCAAAGATCTGGTGCACCTTAATACTGGTTGTATTATTGACGTCCATTGATTTTCTGTTGAACAGGACAGAACACAGAAATGTGTCCAAAGGTTGTAGTTTGACTTGTGACACTCTCTGTCCTTCAACTGTTTAGAAATGAGTTATAGTTTGAATTTGTTTACTTTTTCCCTTCACTACTTTCTCACTTCTTACTTAATAGTTACTTTTTAACATTTAGAACCTTTTTTATTTTTCTTTAATAAAAAAGCCACATGTGGGTCTGGAGCCACAGGTTGCAGATCCCTGGTCTGATTTAATACTGCATTCTGATTGGCTGCAGGGCGTCCATTAAAAAGTGATAACAGTTAATAAAGTAGTTCCGGCCACATAACCTGAGTGTTCTGTATTATTGCACTGGCCTGAAGTCCAGTTGTTAACCGGGTAGTTCAAAGTTGGTGCAACCTGCAAGTTTTGTATGAAAAGCACTTTTACTGTGCTGTGTGTGGAGCTGATGAACTAACCAATCACAGTGGGGGATGAAGCTCTGGGGGGCGTGACATTGACCGGGTTTGAAGCAGGGAAACTTTTAGGACAGGAAACCGGACACCCCCCTCCCCAGATCACGTTAATGTGTTCCTACTTTGTTTATTTTTTTAAAGTAACAATTTCCAAGCAGTTTTTTTCTCAACACATGCAGCCAGTGTTATATGGGGTTCCATTTGTGACAAACTGTGTTTTTACATCCACTCTCTGTCTTTGGTCTGTTCTCTAAGTCTACTGAACAAGTTTATTGATTTGTTGATGTCTATGTTCTACTAAGTAATATTTACTACACGTCCACACGTCTTTGATGATAGCTTTGTATTTCCTCTGTGATGTTTCAGCTTTATGCTTATAACTTTAAATTTGTTATTGTCGTTGGATCTGGTCGTCACAAAAGTCCTTTGCAACAGTTTTTAGCGTCGTTAGCTTCTGTTGTTTCACAGTGTCCTGAAAAAAGTCTTTAGCGCTCGTTGCTAGCGCCATTAGCACCTATAGTTTCAAAGTGTGGTTATAAAAGTCATTAGCAACACTTTTTAGCGTCGTTAGCTCCTGTTGTTTCACAGTGTCCTGAAAGTTTTTAGCAGTCGTTGCTAGCGCCGTTAGCACCTATCGTTTCAAAGTGTGGTTATAAAAGTCTTTAGCAGTCGTTGCTAGCGCCGTTAGCACCTATCGTTTCAAAGTGTGGTTATAAAAGTCTTTAGCAGTCGTTGCTAGCGCCGTTAGCACCTATAGTTTCAAAGTGTGGTTATAAAAGTCATTAGCAACAGTTTTTAGCGTCGTTAGCTCCTGTTGTTTCAAAGTGACGTTAGAGAAGTCCTTAGCAACAGTTGCTAGCGCCGTTAGCACCTATAGTTTCAAAGTGTTGTTATAAAAGTCATTAGCAACAGTTTTAGCGTCGTTAGCTCCTGTTGTTTCACAGTGTCCTGAAAGTCTTTAGCAGTCGTTGCTAGCGCCGTTAGCACCTAATGTTTCAAAGTGTGGTTAAAAAAGTCATTAGCAACAGTTGCTAGCGCCGTTAGCACCTATCGTTTCAAAGTGTGGTTAAAAAAGTCATTAGCAACAGTTGCTAGCGCCGTTAGCACCTATCCCTGATTTTAACTGAACATCTTAAACTTTTTTCCCAAAACTTTGGTAAAGATTCTGATCTTTTATGAATGTATAACACATATAATCGTATGCTGTACACAAATGGATAGTAATAGTTTTGAGCCACACTGGGAAGATCTTGTTTGGCACAGGATGTCTTTTATTTTGAAAGAAAAACATGAGATTCTGTCAAAGTCAAAAAGATATTTTAAAATTTTTAAAAAATGCAAGTTTCCCCTCTATATTTTGGTTTTTGTTCATGCCAAAAAGAAGTAGAATAAATATATATATATTTTAATAAAATTAATGACTGCAAAGTGGTCTTAAATGTTCTTAAATGGTAAAATAAGACCATGTGGCTCCTTCTAGGATTTGAACAATAGCAAACGGGTCCAAATGGCCCCTGTCATAGACAATGGACCAAAGACACAGACAGTGGACGTAAAAACATATTTTTGGCACAAATGGAACCCCATACGACCCAGCCTCTGCCTTTAGTGGCACCAAGGTGAATGAAGTGTCACGACAGCAGACGGTAGAGACGATCTCTGTCCCTCACATGTTTGTGATGGACATTAAAGGATCTCTGTCACATTTTACCACCAACAGCAAAGTAGACCTTAAGGTTAAATTCCCAATGAGGTTTCCTCTAAAAGAGGCATGAATTATCCTTTACACACAAGAACCACCAGAAAACCTCAGTAGAACTGACTCAGTCAGAGCAGACAATCTGCTGTGACACTTTAAAATCTTTCTTTCTTGAACTCTTTTCTTTTGAAAAAAGTGAGGAAGCTAAAAACGTGTTCTGGTCTTGTATTTTTTTCCAGTACAGTAATACTACAAGCTAGAAAAAAAAAGAGTGAACTGAACGTAAAGGAATATGAGCTTCTACTAAAAAATAAACTTGCCATAGTTGACCTTTCTCTCAGATTAGTGAGCAGAGGATTTCTGTCTGCGATAAAGCAGCAAACAGCAGTGATCGGACTGAGTCTGCGCTGAATCCCCGGCTGTGCAGCTGCAGACGAGCAGCAGCACGAAGCGGAAATTCTTCTGAAAGAATGCAGCTTCAGAAGTTGATGCTGAAGTGGTCACGTTAACTCTGGCTGAACTCTGGAGAGGAGAGGAGAACACCCCTATCCAGTTCTGACTGTTGGTGACGCTTGAACACGAAACCTCTATCATACTGTAACTTTTAAACCGTTAACATGATAATTCCAGCGGATCACAATCTGCTTCTGGAGCTCTGGGGCTGAAGGGTTAAAGGAAGTTTCTGGAGGTGACAGTGAGATGTATGAGGTCAATAACTTTCATAAAGAAACGTATTCATAAAGAATTAAGTTGTATTCATGAAGATACATTTGTATTCATAAATACAAAGTTGTTATATTTTGTGCGCAACTTTGCAGAAAAAGTATGAAAACAACATTTAGTTTACGTTTAACATGTCTCTTTAGAATACAACTATTCCTTGGGTTATGAATTTCTCCTCAAACTCCCAAAATACATCACAGACTCAATCGAATCCTGAAATGTTGATCCAGCTGAGAGAGCATGTGCATATTGACTCATTTATTATACTACAATGGTTGACTCTGAAGCTCTGCTGGGACAGTCAAGTCCTGCCGCTTTTTTCTTTTTTTTTTCTTTTCTCTTTGCCAGGTGACAACAGTGGAGCATATAAACAAAAAATGAACCTGAAAATTGTAGCAAAAAAAGAGAAGTTAATATGAGAATCACCCAAGCAGACAGTGGAGGGATCCCCGTCGCCTTCACCCAGCACCACCAGAACCAGGCTCTAGCACAGGGGTGGGCAAACTACGGCCCGGGGGCCACATGCGGCCCCTTAAGCTACTTAATGTGGCCCTCCAAATTAAAATACATTGAATCAAAAATCCTAATTATTGTTTTATTTTCATTGTATTTCTGGTTTCTTCCCATGAATGGTGTTGTTTCTCTGACGTTCGTGTGTGTTCCTTTCTGAGTCAGATGGTGAGTTTTCGGATTATTCCCACACCACATAAATGCAGCATTTCTTTGAGTTCACATTTTCCTCTGAAGAACATCAACCCATTGGATCACCCAAAAGAGAACAAAAATCAAAATTTAGAAATTAAAACTCCCAAATTTTCTGTTTTTAAATTAATATATGTGAATTTGAATCCAAATTAAAGCATGTTTTTCTCTAAATTCCATATTATTTTTTTAGTTTATGAGGTTGATTACCCAATCTCTCCTTCCATCTGCTCCTTGTCCGGCCCTTATGCCAAATTTTAGAACCCTTTGTGGCCCACGAGTCAGAACAATTGCCCACCCCTGCTCTAGCAGCACCGCGACCATGAAAGGGATCGCAGGTGAAGACAACAGATGAAATGACACAAACAGCTAAGCTAATTCGGAGCTAACTGTCAAAAAGAGAGAAAGAAAAATCAGAAAAAAAGAAGGTTGGGTATTCTGATCCTACTGAGTCTTTTAATATGTTTGTTTGTTTGTTTGTTTGTTTGTTTGTTTGTTTGTTTGTTTGTTTGTTTGTTTTCACAGCCCCACAGTGGGATGACCGTCTACTCAGCTTAGCTGTTCTTGTTTCGTCTTCCTCTTATTTTTTTTATTAATGAGTGGAGTGTCATGTCTGCTACTTCGTTTAAGATTATTTTCTAAAATGATCCGCTGCTAAAACATTTACACAATCAGCTGACAGCCACAAAACGCGGTCGGAGATCTTTGTGTTTTGATCTGTTTCATCACATTTTCAACAGCTTTGCTTATCAAGATCATTTTCCCGTTACTGCATCAATAACATTCTTAACATTTTAGTTTTAGTTTAGTTAAATAAGGAAACTGAACAGATATGTGCAGTTTGATCAATCAATGTTTCCTGTGACCCTCTGATGTATTTGTGACAGTTTGTTAACAGGAGAAATGTATATTCAAGACAAAGAAAAGTTGTTTTCTAAAGAGACATGTTAAACTTAGAAGTAAATGTATTCAGATTTTTTTGCAATGTTGTGCATAAAATATAAATTTTTGCAGAACTTTGTAATCCTTAATCTGAAATTATCTTTATGAATACAGTTTATTCTTTATGAATGTTTCTTTTTAAAAAACTAGCAGACCCACAGAGACGCGTCTCAACAGCAATGAGACAATTGAACGTATGTGCAGCTAATTCCCATGAAACAGTCCAGCTCTGCTTCCTAAAACGTTTTCCCGTTTCGTCCTGCTGCTGCTACAACATGCATCTTTATGACAGATTATCTCCTCATGAGCTAAAGAGCTGAAACAATCGCTTTGAGTGGATGAAAGAATCTAAACATGGAGTAAGATGAAAAAAATCCTCAAAGATGTTGGATTCAGAGCAGAATTCACATATTCAGAAGAACGAGGAAAGGCAGCAGGATGGTTGAGGTCAGCAGCTGTGAGGGTCCATGACATCGAAAGCTTGAACTGAAAAAGCAGAAGGATCTTATCCATTTGATACCAAACTCTGTCATGTTGCAGGTCATCCTGTCACTGACTCGTTTGGGGACAAAATACCTCAAATATAGATGATGTTTAATCATGGTCAAATGTTTGTCAAAACAAGTAAAACATTCTATTAATTTCAGATGCAGCTCTGCTGATCCTCCAACAGGCACAACTTTCACACGTTTCTGTCCAAAAGTTCTTCAAAAAGCTTCAACCTGAAACAGCAGTCTTCTAATCATAACTGATTTGATTAGATGGAGCTTTGATCTCGTTCATTTCTTAGAGCTGACGCTCTTATCCAGCAGGGCTGACGTGACTGACGAGGTGATGAGCTGTGGATGTCAGAGAGGTGAAGGTTCCAGCATTTCTTTATTTCTGTGGACAGACAAATGTCTTTCATGAGCCTCAGAGGTAAAACCCAGAAAGAAAAACTCACAACAAGGTTCCAAGGTTTAGATGTAGATTTCACTGAACCAGCATGGATCCCAATAATAAGGAAGGTTTAACCATTTAACACTGGAGCTCCAGTGTTTATGTTCTTTGATTTACGGTAACTTTTCAACCGTTAACACGATCATTCCAGTAGATTGTGAAGGAGAAAAGCGACGAGCCGCTTTTCTCCTTCACAATCTGCCGGAATGATTGGGTTATTGGTTAAAAAGTGACAGTATGTTAAAGATTTTGTGTTTAAGCGTCACCGGCGATGCCAGCCAGATTAGATGGTTCCAATTATGTGAGCATATCAGTTCTGTTACACCTGAACTGATCCTACCAGAACTTGTCTCTGCACGAGAATCATTTAGGTCTTCTTTGGAGATGAGACAGAAACATGTGGTCACAAGTACAGTGAAGAACTCCTTAATGGTAATTTACGACCCATTCCTCTGACCCTCTGACCCCGACATGTCAGACACTCTCTAATCAAGCAAATGGAAAGCAGTTTTCTTTTTTTTAAGTCCTGTTTGCTAAGTTGTAGCACCAAATGGTTGGTCAGACCTCAACAGAGTTTAGTCTGGATCATTGCTTCTGACCTTCAGCAGGAACGGAGAGGACGCAGCGCCAAGGGACAGAAATGACGGGGAGTCCATCACTGTCATCAGGAACGGATGAATGTTGAGAAAAACTTTATTCGTCTGCAGGTTTTCATCAAAAAGAATCTCACTGAGGACACAGACAGGTGAATATTCCAAGCTGAGGACGGCTCCAGAAGAACATCGTTACATAAACACCAGCAGGAGGTCCTCTCATCCACGAGACATGGTCAAATGACTGGTTAGCTCTGCAGATGAAAGTTCACAACAATAGGTTCAGATGTTCCTGCTTGTGGGATTGTGCTGCTGAGGTCACACCTGAGGTCTCAGGCCGAACAGGATAAACATATATTGAACATTCTAAAACTGCATTTTAAAACTTTAAAACCGTAACTTTTTAACATAATTTTGAACTGGATATTCAGCATTACCTGTGATAATGCTAGCGTGAATCATGTAAGCTGAATTTGGCCACTGAAGATGCTGGAATTGATAGCTGAAAACCCTGAAGTTAATAGCTAAAGATGCTAGTTGAAATCACTGAAGCTAATTGCTGAAAAGGCTGAAGCTGATAGCCATGTAAAATATTAGCTAAATGCCAAATTAACCAAAAAGAACTTTTAAAAAAAAAAAACCAGGTTAGCTAAAACAGCTAGCATGTTGCTGAAATATTATCATAACTCGAAAATAGCCTAAAAACCCTTTCAAAAAATTTAAAACTGTAACTTTTTAACGTAGTTATGAATAATAAAAAGGCAGGAATATTATTCCAGAATAAACCAACTTAAACCTTAAATAACTTTCAACTTTTTATTCCATAAAAACATAATTTGTCAAAATTACACAAGTTAGAAATGAGCGCAAGATGACATCGGGCCATTAGTAACAATAAAATAAAATGATCTGGAGGGCCGGATACATGCCTCAACAACTATTAGCACTTCAACTACGTGTTGGTAATGCATCAATGTCCTCCCGAGCTGCATGTATTACTTATGGTGAATGTGAATTCCCATCAGTTTTTGTGCTAGTATTGCCAGCCTAATATATATATAGACTGCTCACAAAAACTAAAGGAACCCTTTTTTTATTAGTCCTGGCATGAATTGAATGAAACTTGTCTGATAATGTTCTTGTTGGTTCAGCAGCTGAGGGCCTCGTTAATCAATTTCAGCTGTATTGGTGTTCATGAATTAACAACAGGTGCACTTCAGTGGCAACAATGAGAAAACCCTCCAAACAGGACTGGTGTTCCATGTGGAGGTCATTTCAAGTTTCTCCTCTTGATCTTTTTTGGCTGGTTTTCCACTCCTGCTGATTTTGTCTTGTGTAATTCTCTCTACTGGCAGTATGAGGAGATTCCTTAACCCTACAGAAGTTGCACAGGTTGTCCAACTTCTCCAGGATGGAACATCCACACGTGCTGCAGCAAGAAGGTTTAATGTGTCTCCCAGCACAATCTCCAGAACATGGAGGAGATTTCAGGAGACTGCTGGTTATTCTGGGAGAGCTGGACAGGGCCGTAGAAGGTCCTCAACCCCTCAGCAGGACCCATACCTGCTCCTTTGTGCAAGGAGGAACAGGCTGAGCACTGCTGGTGCCCTACAGAATGACCTCCAGAGGGCCACTGGTGTGAATGTCTCTACCCAAACAATCAGGAACAGACTTCATGAAGGTGGCCTGAGGGCCCCACGTCCTGTAGTGGGCCCTGTGCTCACTGCCCAGCACCATGGAGCTCCACTGGCATTTGCTCAAGAACACCAGAATTGGCAAGTCCACCACTGGCGCCCTGTACTTTTCACAGACCAGAGCAGGTTCACCCTGAACACCTGTGATAGACGTGAAAGAGTCTGGAGAAGACCAGGAGAACGTTCTGCTGCCTGCAACGTGGTTCAACATGACAGGTTTGGTGGTGGGTCAGTGATGGTCTGGGGAGGCATATCCATGGAGGAACGCACAGACCTCTACTGTCTAGGAAATGGTGCTCTGACTGCCATAAGGTATCCAGATGAAATCCTTCAACCCATTGTCAGATCCTACGCTGGTGCAGTAGGTCCTGGTTTCCTCCTAATGCACCACAATGCCCGGCCTCACGTGGCAAGAGTCTGCAGGCAGTACCTGGAGGATGAAGGAATTGAAACAATTGAATGACCTTCACCATCCCCTGACTTAAACCCAATAGAACATCTCTGGGACATTATGTTTGGGTCCATTAGACGCCGCCAGGTTGCTCCTCAGACTGTACAACAGCTCAGGGATGCCCTCACACAGATCTGGGAGGAAATGACATAAGACCAGTGTTGGGCATCTCACTTCAAAAAAGTAATTAGTTATAGTTACTAGTTACTTCTCCCAAAAAAGTAATTGAGTTAGTAACTCAATTACTGCATCTTCAAAGTAATTAGTTACTTGGCAAAGTAACTCGTTTTAAATTTCTCTTTAAATATGGTAATATTTTGTATTTTTTCCTGCGTTACAAATAAAAAAAATAATTTACATTCAATAATAGATGATAACCGACAATAGTATACTGGTATAGTTTTCCAATGGAGTCATATTGTCTAAGTTTAGGATACACATGAGAGAGGGTTTAGGGAAAGAATTTTCAATATTTATTTGTCAGAATTATCCCACAAAACACTGCAAAAAGTGGTATATAAAAAATATAACTTCACACAAAAAAGGTAAACGTTTCAACTATTAACATACTTCAAGTATCTTACCTACAACTATAATTAAACAAAATGGCTTAAAAAACTGAAAGTGCAAAACAATAAATAATTATAAATAACTGTCAAGTAACAAAATCTCTGCTGTCTTTATATATTACACCACAGCTTTAACATTGTCTTTATAACATTTTAACAACAATACACGCAAAATATAAATATCAACAATAATAAACTTAGATAAAACCAAACTTTGTATAAAAATAAAAGTAAAGGTTCCAAGTATCAACATAACACAAGTATCCTAACAAGAATATTTAGGAGCACAGTAACAATACTTTATGTCTGATCATTTAAACATTCTTTTATTGCACCTTAACCTGAACTTTAACAATGCCACCAGCATAAGCAGCCAGTTGAATGGTTTCAATGCTTTAATTTTTGAACCACTGATTGTAGCGCAAAAGTAGCAACTTCTCAAATCTTTGGTCTGAGAGCCTGTTCCTCTTTGGTGAAAAGACAAGTTTTTGGACAGACATACACACACAGATCAACGTGGATAGACTCCGGTGCGGGATGAGGAGTTTCGGGAGTTAAAAAACTACAACAGGGGCAGAGAGCAGCTCATCTTAGCAGAAACAGGGGGTCATATTTATAAAACACACACAACACAGACAGACACGAGCGCACAGATCAACGTAGTGAGCAGACTCTGGAGCGAGGTTGCTGGTTTTTGGGAGAGAAAAAGAGATGCAGAGAGCAGCTGCTTTTAGCAGAAATATGGGTTAATAATTTTAGTTTATTAATTTACCTACACACACACACACCTGCGAGCGTGTGCGCACAGACACACACAAAACAGAGACGCACGCGCGCGCACACAGATCAATACAGTGTGCCGACAGAGCGGGTGGGCGGGGTTTTGGGTGTAAAGCAACTGCGGAGAAGGCAGGGAGCAGTTTTTCGTAGCAGAAACATGGGTTAATGTCTTTAGGCTATGAAATTATCAACCATGATGGAAAAAACAAAAAAATCTCTAGCAGAAGCGCCTGTGGACCGCCGCGGAAAAATGCACGTCTGGTGTGAACTACAGAGCGGAGCGGACTCCGCTCTCCGCTCCGCTTCGCAGCGCTTCCGCGTCCAGTGGTTACTGGCTCATGCGCGCGAGCTAGTATCCGCCCACTTGACACTTAACCAATCACGATCTCGCATTCGAGATCCCTCCGCATTACACAAGCAACTTTCGGGTGCGAAGCGCCCAGCTCCAGCAAGATCATCAAACTTTGAAGTAACGCGCCGCGATTTACACAAAGTAACTATAACGGCGTTACAGCGAGGATGAAAGTAATTAGTTAGATTACTAAATTACTTGATTTATAACGCCGTTAGTAACGCCGTTATACTTAAACGGCGTTAGTCCCAACACTGCATAAGACACCATTCGTCGTCTCATTAGGAGCATGCCGCCACGTTGTCAAGCATGTATACAAGCTCGTGGGGGGCACACAAGATACTGAAAAGCATTTAGAGTTGAAGAAATGAAGTTTAGGAGAAAATGGACTAGCCTGCCACATCTTCATTTCACTCTGATTTGATGGTGTCTACACAATTGAGCCTCTGTAGACTGAAAACTTTTATTTCATTAAAATACTTGTCATCCTTTTGTTCCTAAAACACTGACCTGTTGTTATTTGGATAGATATCAACTTCATACTGAGATCTGATGGATCTAATGGGTTTCTTTAAAGGGCTCCTTTAATTTTTGTGAGCAGTGTACATACACACACACACACACACACACACATATATATATATATAGAGAGAGAGAGAGGGGGGAGTGACTATTTGCACATCATTTCTAAAATATGTAAATACTGAACTTAATAGCCATACTTAAAATATTTGCAGTGGCAAGCCTTTCCAGTTTTTACATTTATCCCTTAAAATATCCTGTAAAATAACAACTATATTTAGCTTTAGAAGCCATTAAAATGTGTGCGGACATGTAGAGCAATGTGCATCTTTGCTGCCACCTCTCTCTATTACAGTATGTCAGTTTTTGTACTTGATCGCACTACATGCAAATAACATTAACCAAGATAGAATTAATATCTGCTCAAATGACAGGTTGATATTTTCATTAGTATCTTCAATAATGGAGAATGTCATACATTTGATTTGTGAACATTTTGAGAGAGAAAAACCAATACATTTGGTCAGGCATTAAAATGAATATTACAAAAAAGTGTTCCATTACAATTGGTCATTTTACCTTTAATTATTTACGTTTATTAGGTTCAACAGTGTTCAGATGTCAGCTTTGCTGTTCTAAACCCGTCAAGCGGAAGTCACTTCAGACACAGACGGCAGATATCTGACGACATCGTGGAAAGACTATTTGCTGAGCTTTGTCATTTTTGGATTGAGTTGAATTGGAGGCGGTTAGATATGATTGGTTGTGTGTTTGTGATAAAGTCACCAAGTGCAATAATAACACGTAGAACTCACTAGACTGTGAACATCCAAAATAATCAAGAACATTTTTAAAAAATGTATCAGAGGAAGAGTGATTATTCTGACTAACAGAATGACTGAGAAACCGTTGTCTATTTCTTTATTGAGGTCTATAAGGTTTGGGCTTCTTTGAACCAGCAGGTATGTCCTGTTTGGAATGCTGGGAAGGAGGGGTCATTCTGTCCAGTTCTCTATATACAGTCAATGGTTCAAACTTAGCTACACATACCATCACACAAACTCCATCCAATATATGACACCTGTTCCACGGAAACGCCAAAGATTCTCCATCAAACACAGGATTATGAGTTACTGTCAGAGCTTGTTCAGATCCTCCTCCCTCTAGCTGGTGGTCCACTCTGCTCGTCAGGACACTATGGGGGGGCAGAGCATTCATCTGCTATAGAACTCCCTCCCCCTGACCTCTGAAACTTTGGTTCTATCTCTCAATTCACTAACGAGCTGAAAGCCCAACTGTCCTGACTGTAGACTCCCCTCTAACTTGATTGCATTAGCCTTTATTTTAGGAAATTTTACAGCTGCTGTATTTATAACTGTGTCACTATTTCATGTACAGCGACCTCTGGTTCCTGCCGACCCTTCCTTTTTAATAGTTGACTAATTACTGATTATTTTTCCGATTACTTGTCTAAATGGGTCATGCACAAAGTGCATGTAAAACACACGTCTTAAGCATCATTAGCTTTAAACTAGCTACACTAGAAAAGTTGCATTACCTGTGATAATGCTAGAGTGAATTATTTTTGTTTAAAGTAGTCACTGAAGATGCTGAAGCTTTATGCTAAAAAATGGTAACACATTTGACTTTAACTGCTATAGGGATTTGCTGAAAATGCAAAAGTTATTTTCAAAATGTTAAATTTGTAAAAATACTGGAATTTTCTTTAAAGTACAATTAAAAAGCGCTGAAGTTAACCAAAATTTCTAAAAAATTGGTAGTCAAATTGCTTAAAAATCCCTAATACCTGCCAATTAAAAATAGATTTAGTGTGTTGTTTAAGTATAAACTCCAAATTAGCCCATAAAAACCCTTATAGATGCCAAATTTGCCATAAAAGCTAGCCTGTAGCTAAAATAGAAGCTAAACTCTAAATGAGCCTAAAATCTCCGGTAGATAACAAATTAATCAAAAACATTAGCATGTTGATAAAATAATAGCTAAACTCCAACTTTTTTAATGACTATAGAACAGGGGTGGGCAAACTACGGCCCGGGGGCCACATGCGGCCCCTTAAGCTACTTAATCTGGCCCTCCAAATTAAAATACATTGAATCAAAAATCCTAATTATTGTTTTATTTTCATTGTATTTCTGGTTTCTTCCCATGAATGGTGTTGTTTCTCTGACGTTCGTCTGTGTTCCTTTCTGAGTCAGATGGTGATCTTTCGGATTATTCCTACACCACATAAATGCAGCATTTCTTTGAGTTCACATTTTCCTCTGAAGAACATCAACCCATTGGATCACCCAAGAGAGAACAAAAATCAAAATTTAGAAATAAAAACTCCTAAATTTTCTGTTTTTAAATTAATATATGTGAATTTCAATCCAAATTAAAGCATGTTTTTCTCTAAATTCCATATTATTTTTTTAGTTTATGAGGTTGATTACCCAATCTCCTTCCATCTGCTCCTTGTCCGGCCCTTATGCCAAATTTTAGAACCCTTTGTGGCCCACGAGTCAAAACAATTGCCCACCCCTGCTATAGAAGATGAAAACATATCCCATGGATATATTTAAAGGCTTGTTGCTAATCTACTTAAAATGTTGACATTTGAAGACTTTCTCATTCACTTCCTATGGAGCATATTTTGCTCAATATTTCAAAAACTCTAAAGTTTATGAATACCAAAAATACAAGCAGTAAAGTCCTGAACAAGATGAATGTGTTGATACAGAGATTACTGAGATCACTGAAGGTGTGACTGAGTTTTTACGTTCTACACATCTGAAATGAGAGGTTATGTCAACAATCGGAGGTCAAGCAGGCAGAAGTAATCCAAAGGAAAAAACATGACATTTGAGAGACATAAAAACAGCGAGTGAGCAGCTCTCCCCAGAACTGCAGGTCAGAGCATGATGCTTCCAGCATGTTTAGTTTGTCCTCACGTCTTCCTCATGGTCTGACTGTTTCATGAAGCACATCAGAAAGGAGAGATGCATTTAGGAAAGAGAAGAAGAGTTGTCTTCCTCAGAGATTTGAATTAAGGAGAGATGGAACTGCTGGATCCAAAGCGCCTGAAGGTCAGCTGTTTCTGGAGCATCAGCAGCATCCAGTTAAATGAGGAGGCAGCAGCACGCTGCCAGCTGCTCTGAACTCCACCTGCGTGGCTCCTCCAGCGCATGAGTGACGTGCTGCTCCACGCACTTCTTAGACAGTGTCACTCACACGCCCACAGGTGTCACCGCCGATGCTGCACCAGTCACATCACTTCATCTTTTTTTATCTCCCTACCGCTCTGTCGGCTGTTATCTCCACACAGCTTCAACTTGCATATCATTTGCATTTCAACTTCTGCAAAATCCTAAATGTAGATACAGCCGTGTTCCAGAGCAGCAGCCATGGTGGAGGCTGCAGAGGGCCGGGGGCCTCCCAGGGCTCCTCTGCACGGATCAGACTCTATGAGTGCTTCTGTGCTTTCTTCTCCTATCACGTGTAGGCCACGAGGTCAGAGGGAAGTGCAGCATCTCAGCACCGTTTGTCTTTGACACCCAGAGCTCGTTAAATCCAGGGTTCCTGTGCTCCAGCACTGCAACCTTCTGAAACCACCAGCAGCTTCAAGCTGCTCCAGAGCTCAGTCAACAGTTTCATGCTCTCTGAGAGAAAACTCAACTTTGAAACAGAACTCACAAGACTACACGGTGGCTAAGCAAGCAAAGGGCTAAGGCAGGGTGCAACCTTTTCAGCTAAAAGAGCCATTCTATAGGAGCCTCTAAGTCCCTTTTTACCATTTAAAAATATGTGTTATTTAGGTTTTTGTAACCACTAAGTCATTTGTTTATAAAATATAGCTCTTCAACATTTACAAACAATAGCATTTTCTATTTATTGCAAATTTAACTTATTTTAATTTGACAGTAGTTTGTTCAAGTTCCTTTCAAAATAGAATACACCTTGTGTCAAATATGGAGGATTTATTTCAAATAAAAACAAAAGAAAGTCAAACGTGGAATTTTTTGTCATTCTGACTGGTGTGGCATCATCCTTCGTCTCTTTTTATGATCAAATATAAACTTGACGTCGGTGGAGGACCCAATGTGAATATGTGTAAATGATTTGAGATGAAAGTGTTTCAATAATAAATCACTCTTTATAATAGATTAGATATTTACCATAATTCTACTCAGCTATCCGACACGCTAAAAACCAAAACAAAAAATATTGATATATCATCCTAAACTACAAACCCATTATTTATTCAGTTTGTTCGCATTTTTTTTTAAATCCAGAGAGCCACAGTGGAAGGCTGGAGGGCTGAATGTGACTCTGGAGCCTCAGGTTGTAGACCTAAGGTCACGTGAACAGATGATGCAGAATGTCTCCTGCTTTGCAGCTAAAAGCTGCATTCTTTCAGAACTCTTAAACAGTCTGGGGATGTTTCTGAGTCCTCACGGTCACGTCTGCCGCTAAAGCAGAACTGTCCAACCTAAAAGATCCAAATCCTGCATGAAGAATGGAACAAACTCCACAGAGTCTGGAACTTTCCTAAGAAATTTACCATTCCAAGTGTAAATTAAGGAATTAGTGTTGGAAAAGCAGCTGTGTCAGCATTAAGAATTAGTCTGAGCAAAATTTGATTGTATAATTTTATTTATTCTTATTGTGTGTAGTTGAATGACTGCGTACCTTTGGTCTGTAAGCAGTCATCTGGTTTTAGTTAGATTTTACTGTAAAATGTTATTATGTAATCAGTTGTTTGTAGAAAAGTTGAACGTGTGAGTGGGTATTGAATGATTGTTAACATTTATGTTAAAGTTTGTATTGTGTTGATTTTTACTTGTTTGGGGACTACAGATGGAAACTAGCTTCAGCTATAATCTGGTGTGAAGCATCTGTCAAATAAACTACGAGAGAGAGAGATGACATTCTCCAGATTCTCTCTCTTCGTCTAAACTTAACTTTAGTTGAAGAGATATCATTTTTCTCTGAAAATGTTTGATCCCTTTTTCTTTGTAACAGTTTGTAAAGTTGAGATTGTGTTAATTTGTCCACTCCAGAGGTGTTCTTTTCATTGAATTACTCTGCTGTTGCTGATTAAATGTATTTACGTTTAGTTTTGTTCTTAAACCTGTAGCTGAATGTTGGGATCAAACCCTCCCACAGCAGGACAGGAGCTCCTCAGAGTTTTTTTCTGAAGATCACAGCAGTTCAGCTGAAACTCTCATCTGTAAACGGAGACAGATCTTTTTTCCTTTGTGTGGACGGCGCTCTGACAGCCTTATGTTACAAACATGACTGAGGATATCCATGTAAACCAGAGATGAGCAGCTGCTGGGGGGACTGTTCCTCATCCAGAAAGACTGGAACAGAGTCCGGTCAGAGGAGGGAGCAGGATAGAGATCTGCTGTTCTCTGTGACCTGCAGTTTTGTAGAAAGTACTTTCTAGTCTCTGGTCTCAGCACGAGCAGAGAGCGCAAACGCCTCACCGAGTTGGACAGGCGCTGCACCAGCTCACAGAGAGCTGGAAGAGCTGTTAGGAAACTAAAGGACTCACAAAAGAAAGACTTGTTGGCAGTCCCTATTCAACTGAAGTCAGTCGAGCGTTAATTCTGCAAACGTGAATTGTACCTGTGGGCTTTCAGGTGTTTGCTGAATTTCTGCTTATTCCATTGAAGCTAGAGTGACAGCAGGACCTTCAGGCTTCGTTTCTGTTGAACCAAATCCCTGTTTCAGCTTCAGATTGTGTCTATCTTTTTCAGTATCAGTTCAGTCAGACCGGACGTCATGGCTGTGCACACCCACCACCACCAAACTCGTTCCTCTGTAACCTGCTGAAACCTGAGACTTGCTGCCACCAGCACAATGGCTCAGCCCAAACCTCTGTTCCCATTCAAGCAGCCAATTATCCTCCGATCTGGATCAGACCAGAGAGGGGAGCCTGAAGCAGACGCTGCCAAAGCTATTTCCTTTTATTATGTGTCTGTAAAACGAGCCCTATCCTTTCATGAGAGGATCATGGTATCACTTCTCTCAAACTTTGGCTGCAGATTTCCTCTTTCCTCATGGAGGTAATCACTTCTCTATCCACAACAGCACCTCAGAAATCCCAGAGAAGGTCCTGGTCTTCCCTCTACACGAGGAGGGAAGACCAGGACACTCAGTGGACTGGCTCGCTGGGCAGTGGAGCTCGCTAACTCACCACGCTGTCCATCAGTCAGCTTGTCAGCGTAGGGAACCAGACCACTGAGTCCCTTCCTAAGCCAGTGTGGGAAAACACAGATGAGGCCACCATGGAACCTGGGGACAAACCCACCTGAGCCCCACCAATTCAGCTCAAAGGTAATGGGGCCCACATTGAAATGTTTGCTGGGTTCAGTCCTTATTGTGGGTGCATCCCTGTTAGGACGGTGGCTTTATATGGAGAGAAAATAGACTCACTCTGATGCGGCAGAACGCGGCGATTGCACCACGAGACCCTTCTAAACATCCACCGGGTAGAGGGGTTCGATCAGCCCAACGGGCCGGCTAAGATCATGGGATCACATGGACAGATCTCAATTGACGCGTTCTGCCGCCAGTCTCCCCCGCCCAGGATCCACAGGAGGATCAAACCACAGCGGTCCCCCCACCCCGCTCTCCGTTGGTGTTTATAAAGTAAACACACAGAGTTCTGGTCAGAAAACGATGCGATTACAGGCAGCACCGGCCCGCTCGGATCTGTGAGTTTAGAAGCTCCGGCATCGTGGCTGGTGACCAGCCCTCGGGGCAGAGCCTCGTGTTGGAGGCGCTGTCAGAGGAGCTGCTGCAGATCGAAAGCGTTTTTATCTGGAAATATTCTTATTTTTAAAGGAATAAGTGTTTCAAAAACGCTTCTTTAGACTTTTTATATTAATTATCAAGAATATATTTTTAAGAAAGTGGGAAAATGTCAAGTTTTATCAGATATTATTCACAAAGTTTAAAATGGCAGACAAGAAAACTATGGTGAACAAGCATTCTGGTAGTACTTGAACGCATCACTCACGGACGAATTTGTGAGACGTGAAAAGAGTCTCACGGTAGATTCGTACTGATGTATTTTGTGTGCTAAGAGGTGCAAATATTTTAAAGATTTTTGTGTGTAATTAGTTTCAAGCTGTTGTAGTTTTAATTTGTGCATGTGTAAATTGTATTTTGTATTTTTTTCAATTTAGTAATTTTTTTTACTTTTGTACAAAACGTATTATATGAGTTACAAATCAAGAATTATGCATGCACAAATTAAAAAGACCCACAAACAAATTCTAATGTACCGACAAGTAAAGAAATATGCACGCACAGATCAGAGTGAGTCTATTTTATCTCCATACTTTCCAGCTTTAGCAGACACTGAGGTTTGTGTATCTGTAGTTTGGCCTGATGTTATCTTGCACTTATTTCTAACTTATATAATTTAGACAAAATATTTAAAGTTATTTAAGGTGTAAGTTAATTATTTCTAGAATAATATTTCTGCACTTTTATTATTCATAAGTATGTTCAAAAGTTATATTTTTAAAATAAAAAAAATATATAGTTGTAGAGTGTTCGATAAATGTCTATCCTGTTCGGCTCTCGATCTAAGGGGAGTTGTGAACTTTGGCCCCTGTGTGATTGATCCCTGGTTTACATGGTCAACATGAATCAGCTGATTCAGTCACAGAGAAAAGCATCTTTTCATAATAACTTTGTGCTAACATGCAACACATTACTAATGTGAAGTGCTGCATAACAGTGCAAAGCTGCTTTTCTCCACAAGAGAATCTACTGATAACTTCTGTAATGTATAACATGTCAGCATGAGGCTGCTTCTCTCTGCTTCAGAATCTGCTGGAAGTGCATCAGTTACTTGCATGGCTGAAGAGTTAACCCTGTAACTCCAGAGCAAAATCTTTAACATACTGCAACGTTTCAACCATTAACATGGTCAAAGTGATTCCAGTAGATTCTGAATCTACTGTTACTGGTTGAAAAGCTCCAGTATGTTAAAGATTTGGTGTTTAAGCGTCACCAGAGACAGTTCAGGGGCTAAAGGGTTCAAGTACTTAAAGAATGTAAACACTGGAGATGAAGTTCTGCTGTAAAAGGGTTAATGGCCTTTTCTTTTGGCTTTGTGATCTTTTTGAAGTTCTCTTTTGCGGATATCACTGTGGTCTGGCAGTGACGGATGTAAAATGCTGCAGAATCAAGTTTGAGGTTTTTTGTTGTTTCTGGACTCCCCAGTTATTCAGCTGACCTGAAAACCTTTGGGAAAGACTGCTCTGACACATTCAGCTCAAGCAGCAGCATCCCATGGCTGTATGTATTTGCCTAATCCTGTTAATCTATTTGATAGTTCTGCAGGGAGGGGCCCTGAGGTGCAGTGGGGAGCCCTGATTGGACGATGGGGCGTGAAGTCATCTGCTGCTTGACGGGGCTTTGCCTCTAAGTGCTTTCCAGTATGTGTGGAGATCAAAAGGAGCACTCACCAGAGTAGCTTTAATCACCCCCTGTGCTAAAGGCAGGTGTGTGTGCACGTGTGTGTGTGCGTGCGCAAACATGTGTGCGCAGTTCTGGTTCTGTGCTGCGGATATGCAAAGGGTTGCTGGCATTTCCAGAGATAGCCAGGCTGACATTTCTATTGACTTTGATGTTGATAATCCCTCACAAGTTCCCCCAAGCTAACTGATATTTTTGTGTGTGTGTTATTGTGTGTAGCCACACAATAATTGTTTGTGGTGACAGGTTGTTGGGTCATAATGAGTTTCCATGCTCACCCATGGAAATGTCAGAGACTGAGGGTTTAATTTTTTTGTTAAAAATCTCTGAAAACAAAGGGTGGGGGTGGTATTGCTGTCATTGTTCCTCTTCATCTCAGATTAAAGAGTATGATATCAGTGTTGGGAAGGCTCTTCTCTTTCATTAGATGTGGGTAGGAGTGAGGAAATGCCCTAAATGTGCTGCTCTAGTGTAGAAAGGCAAACCTGATAAATTGGCTCAACATCACCCTGAGCGCCGCAGCCGGACTGCATCACCCTCAGAAGACAACCCTTATTTTGAATCACTTTCCATTTGAATTCTCAATACCAAATAAGTCTATCAATAAAATATATTAGCTGATGTTTTTTTTTCTTTTCTCCAAAACTCCAGAACTTTTCTCCTATACTTAAAGTTAGAGACCCAGAAATATACAGCAGAAATACCTTAAGTTGATAAGATTCATTAAAAACATGGTTTGTTTTGTTTTTTTAAGCCCCCGCCACTAAAAAATTCAGATTTAAATCAAATAATTAGTTTAAATCAATATTGTGCAGACTTACTAAAGGCTTCGTCATGCTCATGTTGATCTTGTTAACCAGTGAAAGAATCTCCAAGATGAGCTGCATGTGTCTGTCTGGATACATTCATTCAGAAGGTTACTGATTTCAGAGCAGTTATTTCAGCTCCAGCCAGTGGTCCATCTGAATGAGTCCCTCCTTCAGTCGTTCTAGACAGTTTCAGAAAGACTCTTCAAGAAGACATGTTAAGTCCAAACTACAGGAGATGTTTCTGTCTGACTGTAAAACCTAGCACAGCACAATTTCCACCCTGGTGTGGGTTTTTGACCACGTCTTCTCAGTGACGATGATTGTCCTTACTTTGATGGAACTCTGCAGCATTTGACCCCACACATCAGAACTTTGCCATCTTATTTAAGCCACACTCCATTTATGTTTAGCTCAGTAGAAATCATTAGGCACACCCTCAACTGAAAAAAAGAAACTGTAGTGTGTATAGTCAAAGTGTTCTAAATGAGAATCAGGTGACCAATACTCACCAATTTTAACTGCACCCTTTATTACACACACCTCAAAATACACACTCTAACAAACAAACACACATTCATCACACAAGGAAGGTGGAACCTTCGACCCTCTCTCCCCTACCCTATTGTTAGGTTTAAGCTCTAACATTTGTAAAGAAAAACAACCTGCACAGAAAGAGACACAGAGAATTGATTAAAGTTTAAAACTTGCAAGGAGAGTGGGCCAAAAGCCTGTTCGGTCACAATCTTTCAACCAACTCCGACCAGGCTTTTTCTCTCCGTGCATTTTATTGAGTCAGACACGCCCCTAGTTACAGGTTGGTCTCAGTTGCTAAGGGGAAGGGAAGCAAAAGAACGTCAGCTGAGACCGGTCCAAATCAGTTTCTTATACAAGGTCAAAAAAACATTTAAAGTTTGTGTGTGCATGTTTTGACTAGGTGATCATCGTCAGGCCTTGTAACTTCTACTGGCTCCTGCTAATCTCTGGCTCAGCCGCTGCATCTTCCTTATCAGCAGCGCAGGGTTGTCCACTTCCAGCTTAGATCAAGACATTTCAGCACACAATGAAGAGAACTAAAACGCATCTAATAAGAGGTAAAGGAAATAAGTAAGAATAGGATAACATATATTTACGACCCCAACAACGCCCCCCTGTTTTTCCGTTTTCTGCTTATTTTATTTCAGCACATGACCCCTTCACTTTTGGAGATTTTCAGCCACAGCATCATTGTCATAACTTAAAATGTTACACTCAGAGGGGTGGTTAGCAGGTTTCTGGAACTGAAAACAAATCTGGAAAGTTATAATTATCAACATCATCCTCATCATCATTGTTGTCGTCATTTTCACCATTTCACCATGAGGTTTGTCAGTCTGAGGCAGGAGAGCATACATCCCGGACACCTGTGGGTCAACGGCTTTTTTCAATCATCCTGGTGCACAGAGCTCTTATACAAGGGATACAACAACATCCACACAAGGTCAGGATGGCTGCAAAGACAGCAAAAGAGAGTAAAATAGGCATGACCAATTATTTATATTTACCAAACATCTCACCAAACCCGTCCCAGGGCGATGTATCAACTCCTGAGTGGTCTTTCATCATTTTGTTCAAAGTTCGGAGGCCCTCCAGGCCCTGGTGAGACTCCCGTCCGCTGCAGTGTTGTTTGGGATGAAGGTACAACACTGATCACCAAATATTGAACAAACTCCTCCATGCTGTGACAGCACCGTGTCGACAGCCATTCTGCTTTGGAAGCCATAAGTGAGGTAGCTGAAAATCGCCCGGGACGGCAGTGTTCTGCCTTCGTTTAATTGCCTAATCTCTGAACATTGTAGTGAACGTTGTTCTATCTCATCAACATTTTTATTAATGGTGCACCACGGACAGATGGATGACTCGAAACCTGCAAGAACCTGGTTAGTTAATTTCTTGTCGTCAGGTCAGAAAGTCTGCAACAGAAAGTGGGGTTATAGAAACAGGAAGTAATAAATTCACAGAGGCACAATGTCCTGTGGTGTTGTCAGGCAGTCTGTCATACAGCTTGTTTTCTCCACCACCACACCAGTTGTCACTGCGGGACAGAGGTTTGAAAGTTATGTTTACTTCAAGAGTCTCAACATACATATTTTAATATAATTTCCCCAGTTTAGGTCCTGTGCCTTTTCTGTAAATACATGTGTAATTTGAAAGACAGTCTGGAGGTAATATGGATGGTATTACTTTAAGAAGTGATCTTGGTCCTAAACACACAACACAATCTGTTTGACTGCTTGAGCTGCTTCCTCTGCCATCAGTAACCAATTATTATCTGTTTTAGTGATTCCTGTAGTAATTCTGAACCAATCATCTGTGGTCAGATTGTCATCAACCACCAGAATGTCTTTAACCTTAGGCAGACCTCCCACAAGGCTTCAAAGTTCCTCCCGTTGCATTTATTACTTGTGTCATGTCCTTTTTGTCCTATTAACACCTCGGCTATAGCTCGACTCCAGCTAGTGCAACATGCGGCTGCTCGTCTTTTAACCAGAACACATAAATATGATCATATCTCCCCGGTTTTAGTTTCACTGCACTGGTTACCTGTTTATTTTAGAATTAATTTTAAGATCCTTTTATTGGTTTTTAAATCCTTACATGGCTCGGCACCTGTTTAAATCTCTGAGCTGCTGCAGCCTCATGGCATATAATAATATAATAATAATTATTATTATTATTATTATTATTATTTATGTTGGTATGTGTCACATCTTCCATCAGTTCTTTTTGTTCAAACAATATAGTAAAGGAACTATTATTACCATTCCTAAAAGAACTACTCCCATCACCACCATTTGCTGCTTTGGGGTCAACATCCTGCCTAGGGTCCTGAAGCCTCTCCCTATCACCTGCACAGAGTTGTGGACAATCTTCACCGGGTTTGAGACGACTGCAACCTATGGTTTCACAGCCCCCTTTGTAGTCGGCCTTGCTCTGGAGGCGCTGTCGGAGAGCTTCAGATTTCTGTGGCCTTCCACTAATCTGTGGTGGTGATGTATTTTTACTCTGTTTTAATAATAACCCAGTCTCCTGGCTCGACTAATTTGGCTATCCTGTGAAGATACAGAAGATGTGACATCATCATTAGTCTGGTCTGATTTTTGTTTATGCTGTTGAAGCATCTTTCTCATATAGTCTGCTAGAGTACTTTCATCATCAGTTTCCCATTCGTTTGTAAAATAAGGTAATCTATAGGGTCTTCCAAACAAGGTTTCATATGGAACCAATCCATTCGTGCTTGTTATATTTATATATAATTTTACCAAATCCAAACATTTTGTCCATGGTCTCTTTGTTACTTCCATACATTTCCTTAATCTGTTTTTTCTTTTTATTGTTCCATTCATTCTTTCAACCAGTCCTGCACTTTGTGGATGACAAGCACAGTAATTCTTTTTTAGATTAATATGAAGGCATGTCCTCTTTTAAAAACTACATCATTCACAAAATGAGGATCCGTTATTACTGTAGATTATTTCAGGTATACCATATCTTGGAATTATATCTTTACATAAGGCTTTGGCTACCGTTAATGCATCTGGATGAGCAGTAGCAAAGAAGAGCTCTATCCTTTTAGAGAATGAATCTATTATCACCAAACAATATTTCTTTCCTTTATTTTTGTTTAATTCTATAAAATCCATATGTATGTTGAAAAGGATACTCTGCTTTTGGGTATATCCTCATTTAAATCAGTTCCTTTTATTTGCAGTACATCATTTTCCCCTTGTGCTGCTGCTTTAGCTGTTTTGTCTACAAGGGCTTCACAGTGATGTGATAAGCCTTCACCTTCTGTTGGTACTAATGTGGCTGGGTTCAAAACTGTACAGCGTTCTATTTTTAGATGTGGCTGTGATTCTTGTGGAGTAGTAAGCTATTGGTCTGAGTTTACTACTATGCATTTTGAGTTAACACAGAGGTCATAAAATGACCTTTGCAATCAACCATTCGTATCAACCTTTTTTTTTCTTTTCTTCTTTTTTTTTTAGTCGGGTAAGGCCAAAGTACTGCTGTTTACCATAATTTGTTTTATGTCACAGACTGCTTCTTCCGCTTCAGGGGTCCAGTCTAATTTATCTGACTTTTTTAATTCTTTCGTATACACTAATGCTTGTAATGGAGCTGTTATTTCTGCATAATTTGGAACCCAGCTTCTACAATTGTTTGTTAATCCTAAGGATGCTAAGGATGACATCATTTGTTTCTTTGTTAAGGTTTGGAGCTTGTAGGATAGCAACTTTCTTTCTTCTAGAATAGTTCTTCCTCTGCACTTAGTTGGTGTAAATATTTCACTTTCTCTTGACATAATTGCAACTTATGTTTACTTCCTTAAATAATTATTCTTTAACTGCTTTAGCAGAGCTAATGTATCTTTAAGACATTCATCTTCTCTTTTGATGCTACTAATATGTCATCCACGTAGGTGAGTAACTGGCTGTTACACGGCGGCTCGAAGGATGACAGACTAGAAGCCATGACTTGGGAATAAATAGTAGGGCTTTCACAATAGCCCTGGGGCAATCTGGAATAGGTGTATCTTTTACCCTTAAAAGTAAATGCAAACCAGTACTGACTATCTTTATGTACCGGTATAGAAAAGAAGGCGTTGCTTATGTCAATTACTGTGAAATATTTGGCCTCTGGGTTTAAAGAATTAAGCAAGGTGTGAGGATCAGCCACACAGGGTGACCTCTGAATAACAGCATTATTTACAGCAATCAAGTCCTGCACCATCCTCCATCCTGTGGATGGGGGTGCCTTTTTTTTAACTGGGAATATTGGTGTATTTACAGGAGAGTCAGCTCACTCTATCAGTACACGGGCTTTTAATAGATCATTGATTACAGGTGCTGTGCGTCCACAGCATCTGGCTTCAATAGATATTGTTTAATTCTCGGTCTGTGCTCTGTTATGATGTCTCTAATTGTAGTTCTACATGCACCAGTGTCACAGAGAAACTTCACAGCTACACCCTGTTGTACTAGAAGAACGATTTCTGTGTCTGTATTTTTCTTCAAAGAACAGTATTCTAATTTTAGATTCTCGTCATCCTCTGCAGCTGTGTCTGGACTGGAATCTGCTTAGCCCAAACAGATTCTCTGTTTTGTCCTGCACGAGCTAGTCATGCAGATTGCTGTTGATTGTGAGGGGTGGGATTGCGGCTGCAGTCCCTTGCCATATGCCCCTCATTCCCACAGGACCAACAGGCCCTGGAGTTCTCACCATGAGGCCCAAAGCGACCTCCTCCGATCTCTGCCTCTACCACGGCCTCTGCCTCTAGAGTACAAATGGAATATCATATCTTCCTCATCTATATCCTGGAAAAACACCTCTGCTTTGTTATTTAAGCTCTTTCTTTTTTTATTTGTAGACCATTCTCCTACAGATCCTTTGCTCCTAGTTACTATGCCTGTATACTGTGGAGGGGAATCTTCTAATCTAACGTCCACTGCCGCTACTACACCATCTCCCTCTTTCTCTGGCCTGCTACTTCTGCTTGGTCCAACATTCTGCGTACACGCTCATAAGGCCCTGAATATTTGTTGTCTTCTCTTTTATGAAACATCACATTCTTTTCCGTATTGTCACTTTCTTTCTCTTTTCCCTTCTCTCTTTCCTGCCTCTCCTTCTCTTTTCCTATTTTTCCTCCTTTCCTGTTTGTCTGGCCTTCCTCTCTCTCTCTCTCTTCCTCTATCTTGCTATTTTTATCCATACTTTTGTTTCTCTTCAAATCCTTCTTTATCCATTTGTTTTCGTTTATTTTTGCATTTTTGTTTTATCTTGTTTTGTAATTCTACTATTCTTACAGTTGAAAGCTTACCATTAAAGTTATATTGATCAATCCAATATGGAAGTTGTTTTATCGCATTTGGGTTTTCATTTTCTACTATTCTGTAATCTTTGTAATGTCTCAAGGACTTATTGTTTTAGTTTACCTTGCCCCTTCCCCATTTTGAATAAAATTTGGTTCCAGTAGTTTGTTAATACCTAGGGTATTCTAATACTGGAAGCTTTCTTTCAACAAGATAGTGATTAATACCCCCTTCTGTGGAAACTCACTTCAACCTTAGAGGTGTGAGTTTTCTTGCCTAGTGCATCCACAGAAGGTTCACTATTTCCATCCTTGTTGATTTGGTATGAAATCCAAATACCTAATGGTATCTGTATTTCCAATCACACTCACAGTCTCACACTTTCACACTTTTGCGCGCTGTTTTACTTTATTTCTCTTATTACTTCTTATTTCAACACAGAGGACGCCGCCGCCCTTCGTAGAATTTAACTAGTTAAGCTAGGGGAGTCTACTCCTCCCGCGGACTTTAACTGTTTGAAATAATTCTTCTTTTCACAGAGGCACAGAGGACGCCGCCGCCCTTCGTAGAATTTAACTAGTTCGTAAACTAGGGGAGTCTACTCCTCCCGCGGACTTTAACTGTTTGCTCTATTTTACCTGATAGTGTCTAGAATTGTCAGGGTTTTGTTTTAATTCTCCTTCTGAGAATCTCTCATTCTGTCATTCCTTTTAAATAAGATTCTACTCACAATTCTCTGTGTCCGTGGATCCTTCCGGTCCCACCTTCAGGTCCCAGCCCGGCGAGTGAGGGCCAGCCCGCTGGAAACGGATCGTATGCTGTGGCCACAGACTTTCTGGGTCTCACTCTCGCGCTGGAACCATCAGGTGTCTTGGAGATCCGGCTCGAAGGACCAATTAAATGTTAGGTTTAAGCTCTAACATTTGTAAAGAAAAACAACCTGCACAGAAAGAGACACAGAGAATTGATTAAAGTTTAAAACTTGCAAGGAGAGTGGGCCAAAAGCCTGTTGGTCACAATCTTTCAACCAACTCCGACCAGGCTTTTTCTCTCCGTGCATTTTATTGAGTCAGACACGCCCCTAGTTACAGGTTGGTCTCAGTTGCTAAGGGGAAGGGAAGCAAAAGAACGTCAGCTGAGACCGGTCCAAATCAGTTTCTTATACAAGGTCAAAAACAACATTTAAAGTTTGTGTGTGCATGTTTTGACTAGGTGATCATCGTCAGGCCTTGTAACTTCTACTGGCTCCTGCTAATCTCTGGCTCAGCCGCTGCATCTTCCTTATCAGCAGCGCAGGGTTGTCCACTTCCAGCTTAGATCAAGACATTTCAGCACACAATGAAGAGAACTAAAACGCATCTAATAAGAGGTAAAGGAAATAAGTAAGAATAGGATAACATATATTTACGACCCCAACACCTATCCCTGGAGGGGGGAGGACCCTTGGCCTGGTGGTCTTGTCTCTTTGGTGCAGGTCTCCTGGGCTCGGCGGCCTCCTCTCCACGCCAGGAGTGGGATCCCCACAATTTAAGATCTAATGCGAGGGATCAAATTACAGAGCCAGGGGGTGTCCATGTCTCGGTGGTCCTGGTTCTGGTCCTCGCTCTTGAGAACTGGCCTCCACCAGTGGGTGAGCCTGGTCGGGCCTTGTTTATATGACTCCTCCAGGACCCCCGTTTCACTTAAGTGCCCCTCTCCTGGGCGGTCACCCCGTCGTGAACGCGCACGCGGAGGGGCGTGTGCTGAGCATGTGCGGTTGCGAAGCGGTCTGTCATGAACAGAGTATGAGAGAAAGACAGAGAGACTGTGGAAATTGATAATACAAAGGAATAATTAGTGAGTCTGCAGGGAAATAATTCCATCTAGCACAGGGGTGGGCAAACTACGGCCCGGGGGCCACATGCGGCCCTTTAAGCTACTTAATGTGGCCCTCCAAATTAAAATACATTGAATCAAAAATCCTAATTATGGTTTTATTTTCATTGTATTTCTGTGTTTCTCTGACGTTCGTGTGTGTTCCTTTCTGAGTCAGATGGTGATCTTTCGGATTATTCCTACACCACATAAATGCAGCATTTCTTTGAGTTCACATTTTCCTCTGAAGAACATCAACCCATTGGATCACCCAAAAGAGAACAAAAATCAAAATTTAGAAATTAAAACTCCCAAATTTTCTGTTTTTAAATGAATATATGTGAATTTGAATCCAAATTAAAGCACGTTTTTCTTTAAATTCCATATTATTTTTTTAGTTTATGAGGTTCATTACCAAATCTCTCCTTCCATCTGCTCCTTGTCCGGCCCTTATGCCAAATTTTAGAACCCTTTGTGGCCCACGAGTCAGAACAATTGCCCACCCCTGATCTAGATCATAGGTGTTAAACTCTGGCCCGCGGGACAAATGTGGCACGCAGTGTAATTATATTTGGCCCGCGAGACAATTTCAAATTGATATTAGAGCTGACCCGCCTAGATTATACAGTGGCAGCGCTGTAACACTACATTCACCACTCTTCCACAAATCCCATAATGCTCTGCTGTTGTTTCGGTGCAACAGAGGTAGACACACCCACTCCTCTGTGTCAGTAGCGTCTATTGTAGTGGTCTTGGATGTAGGAAGGTAATGATCAGTCTTTACGTCAAAAGGCTGCAAACAGAAATGAGGTATTCAATTTTTATTTCAATCTTATTTAATATGCCATTTATATGTTTTATTATTATTATTATAATTACTACTATTATTAGTAGTAGTACAGAGTTTTTCCTGCATATAGAATTTGATGTCGGCCGCCACCATCTAATTTACAAGCAGCACCAGCTCCTGCGCACCAAAAACGGGGGAAAGGTGTCTGATTCCAGGGGCCCAGATTGAGATGACAAAATGATGAAACAAAAAAAAAATTCCAGTAAACCAAGAATCAATATATAATCATAACTATTCTAATGTTTAATATCAAGGTAACAATATTTATATATTTTGTTTTGGAAACTTCAATGTAAACGGACCACCACCCCTTATTTAAAAATGGTTCGGTCCGACTAGATTAGACTTCCGCTGTTAGTGACAGACAGACCTGCAGTGTGAGGTAGAGAAGACATGCTTTAAAAATCAGGAGTTGTAAACACTTGATTTAGAGGAGGACCTCCATGAAAAAGAAATGAAGAAACAGTCTGTCTATTGCTGCGGTGCATGCTGGGAGCAGAGCGGGGGTGATACATGAGAGATGGAGAACCTGCATGTGCACGTAACAGCCGTGCACAGGGGCAGGTACAGCAGAACATATAGTTTTTGTTCAGAAGAAAAGTTCTTAAACGAGAGAATAATTTAAAAATAACTACAACATATTTGACTGATTTAGGAGGATTTTAAGACTTGAACTTGAATGTGCTGATGTCAGATTAAAATAAATCAAAAGTGTTATATAGCCTATAAAAAAATATAAAAGTGTTATGGTTTAATTATTGTGTATATTATGTTTATGTACAATAATTATAAGAAATATTTAAATGTTCCCCACAGTTAGTTTCAATGCTACAATTAATACAAAAATAATGAAAGTTTTATTAAAAGTTTTTCATTTCAGATTTAATTGGGAGTGGGGGGGTGTAAATCATACAAATCTGAAGTGGTGACGAGACCCCATCACCACTTTATGTCAAACCAGGAAAAACCCTGGTAGTATTATTAACAACTCAAATTTGCATTCCTGCACTTTAACATTATATCAGTCTTGCTTGTTCAATATTCATTGTTAAAATGTTTAACACTTTTCATTGTTTGGTACCATCTTGAAAGGTTCATTTTGTTCAACCTTGGCGGCTTTGTTCAATTTAAAATTTTGGACAACTATGCATCTCTAGTTTATAACTATGTTAAAAAGTTACAGTTTTACATTTAAAAAACATTTTTTTAGCGTGTTTAATGAATGTTTATCCTGTTTGGCCCACGACCTACGATGTGTTTTGGATTTTGGTCTCTTGTGGGATTGAGTTCGACACCCCTATAGTGCATGTGGCACAATAAAAAGAGTTGGAATATGAGAATGTGAATTTTATTTTTTAGGCTCTTTTCAAAAAAATATTTATATTAGAAAACATCACAACTTTTGTTAGCCACATGGAGCACAACATGAACAGAGTATCAAAGGATTCATGATCATTTCAGTATTATATATAATTGTTTACTTGAATTGAAAAATTAAAAATTAACTAATTAATTTAATTTAAACAATTAAACTAATATATATATTTTATTACCAGTAATGATTGAAGGTTACCAACTTTAGTATTAGAAGTTAATTTGATGGTTCATGTACGAATGGCTTGTGGTTAGCTATTCCATGTCTTTCATTTTGTGTCAGTCATGTGGTTTTAGCTGGAGAAATTGCAGAGTGAGGAAGAAGAGGAGAAAAGTGTTCTGTTGTCACCTCACAGTCTGTTGATTCTTTAGATCAGGGGTGTCAAACAAATTTTGGTCCAGGGGCCGCATTCAACCCGTCTGATCTCAAGTGGGCAGGACCAGAAACATAATAGAGAAATAATCATTGTTTAACTTGCTATCTGTAACTAATGAACAGAGAGGCACATTAAACCTTCTTGCTGCAGAACGTGTGGATGTGCCATCCTGGAGAAGTTGGACAACCTGTGCAACTTTTGTTGGGTTAAGGGATTGCCTCATGCTGACAGTAGAGAAAATTACACAAGCCAAAATCAGCACGAGTGGAAAACCAGGCAAAAAAGATCAGCCTGACATGCATGCTGCTCAGCTCAAGCTTGCAGACCAGATACAAAGTGTGGAGCGGAACAACCCGGATTCCTTAGTTATTGTCCTTGGAGACTTTAACAAAGGTAATCTCTCTCATGAACTCCCGAGATACAAACAGCTTGTCAGATGCGCGACCAGAGAGGAGAACATTCTGGATCACTGCTACATAACAATCAGGGATGCTTATCACGCCGTCCCCCAGGCTGCACTGGGTCACTCTGATCACGTCATGCTTCACCTGATTCCCATCTACAGGCAGAAGCTAACGCCGGGTTCACACTGGACGCGGAAGCGCGGAACGGAGGCCGCTCCCATTCGGCGCCCTTGTTATCCTATGGCGCCGTTCACACCAGGCGCGGAGCAGAGCGGAGTGGCGCGGAGGGCCAGCGCGGAGGGCCAGCGCGGAGGCATATTCTTGTCAATTCATCACCTTGTGCACATTCTATTTTGTGCACGAGCGTTTCGCGTCAATTCTGGCAGGAAGTCGAATCAAGATACATGAAAAAATCCAGTTTCTTTTCAAAATATAACCAATTTTTCACAATAAAATGCCACGATTGACATATGTGATCATGTTTTTGTGTCTAAACAGACTGTAGACATGGATGTAAACATACAATCACAACACGCACGCACATGCACCCGCGAGCACAGGGACACACAAAACAGACAGACACGCACACTTTTTTTTTTGACATGCAGATCAATGTGGGCAGACTCCGGTGCGGAGTTTCGGGAGTTAAAAAAACGACAACAGACAGGCAGAGAGCAGCTCATCTTAGCAAAAACAGGACGTAATATTTATAAAACACACACAACACAGATCAACGTAGTAAGCAGACTCCGGAGCGGGGCTGTGCAGTTTGAAGATGATGTATTGCCACATGAAATCTAAGAGTACAGAGCTCCTCTTAGCAGGAATATGGGTTAATAATTTTAGTTTATTAATTTACCCACACACACACACACACACACCTGCGAGCGCGTGCGCACAGACGCACACCCGCGCGCACACAGATCAATACAGTGTGCCGACAGAGCAGGTGGGCGGGGTTTTGGGTGTAAAACAACAGCAGAGAGGCAGAGAGCAGTTCTTCTTGGCAGAAACATGGGTTAATGTCTTTAGGTTATGATATTATCAACTATGATGGCAAAAACAAAAAAAGCTCTAACAGAAGCACCTGTGGAACGCCGTGGAAAAATGCGCGTCTGGTGTGAACTACAGAGCTCCGCTTCGTGGCGCTTTCGCGCCCAGTGTGAACCCAGCGTAAAGCTCTGTAAACCTGTAGTTAGGACTTCAAAGAAGTGGACCAGTGAAGCAGTGGAGGTTCTCAAGGCGTGTCTGGACTGCACTGACTGGGACGTTTTCAGGACTGCTACCAACAGTCTGGACGAGTACACAGAGGCTGTGACGTCATACATCAGCTTCTGTGAAGATTGCTGTGTCCCATCATGCACCAGGGTGAGTTATAACAATGACAAACCCTGGTTCACAGCCAAACTCAGACGGCTAAGGCGGGCTAAGGAGCAGGCCTTCAGGAGTGGAGATAAAGACAGATTCAGAGAGGCAAAATACAAGTTTAGTAAAGTGGTGAGAGAGGCTAAACAATTGTATTCTGAGAAGTTACAACACCAGTTCTCAGCCAATGACTCTGCAACTGTCTGGAGGGGGCTCAAGCAGATCACCAACTACAAGCCTAAAGCCCTCCACTTCATCAACGACCGACACCTCGCCAACACCCTTAACGAGTTTTACTGTCAGTTTGAAAGACAAATAGACAGTTCCTCTTCTTTGCGCTCGTGAAACCTCTTCTCCGCGGTCGTTAGACCTCTTTTCCGTGCTCGTGAAACCTCTTTTCCGCGCTCGTTAGACCTCTTTTCCGTGCTCGTGAAACCTCTTTTCCGCGCTCGTTAGACCTCTTTTCCGTGCTTGTGAAACCTCTTCTCCGCGCTCGTTAAACTTTTTCCTGTCATGAATCAGTCCCCTGTCTCCCTCTCTGGCCTTCAGCGGGAACTATCTCCATAGTTCTAGCACTTCCCCGTTCTCTACACTACACTTCCCATCAGCCCCTGCTGTCACTCCCAGGAGCTCCTCAGCTGGTTTTCAATCAGTAATCACTCCCAGCAGTATCTAGTCTGAGCACTGAGCTCTGCTAATGTAAAGTTTTGTTAGTTCCACTCTTCCTGCTAGTGATGTGAATTCCGGCTCCTTTAAGAGAGCCGGCTCTTTCGGATCGGCTCACTAAAAAGAGCCAGCTCTTTCGGCTCCCAAACGGCTCTTTAGGTTGTTTTGTTGCTTTAAGTAATTTATTATCAACAACTATATCAAATTATGCATAAAATGAATTATTAATATAATAAAACTGGAATTTTTTTTTGTTAAATATGCTTTTATTTCACTCATATAAACTGAAAAATAAATTAAAAAATGGTAATAAAATAAAATAAAAAAAACTATTTACAATTCACTACAGCTGTTCTGTTATCACATGTTTAAACTTTTCTTTTTAGACAAATTCACATTGAAAATGATAGAAAACCACAACACAAAATTCAAATTAAAGTTTACAAAACCAATAAATAAAGACTTCACAAAAGCGTTAATAAAGACGAACGAGTCTCAGCTTGGAGGATTAAATCTGGTGCTTTGTGTTAGAGAAGATTCTGCACAGGTTGGTAGTGGTAGAATGATTTCCTGCAGATTCTCTTCCTTCATTCTATCAAAAAAAAAATCAAAAGGTTCCAGTTTTTTCTCCTTTACTAATGATCTTTATGTTTATGTTGTCTCTCTGTCTCTCTCTTGCGCTGCTGCACGTGTAACCCCCCCCCCCCCCCCCCACACACACAGACACACACACTGTCAATTCCCGAGCGCTCAGCTTTTTGTCTCTTTCTGTCCTTTTCATTTCCTCTCTCCCTGTGTGGATATCACGATCACTGACGGTCCTCCGATCAACTGTTTAGTAGCTAACATAAATTGCATGATCCTCAGGCTGTCCCGCGACCCCCGCCCCACCATTTGAGAAACACTGTCTTAATGTTTTGTTTGATTCTCTTTTTCCCTCTCCCTCCGAGTATGCTGTGCTATTGTTGCTGCAAGTGTAACTACCGGCCCTCCTCCTCTGCTCAGCGCGAACACACGGCACAAACACATATTGACCAATCACGTGCGACATGCGAAGAAAAAAAGGGAGTGAGAGAGACAAGGTGAGAGAGAAAAAAACACGGCTTCCGGCTCACTTCAAAGAGCTGTTTAGTTCGCGACCGACCCATCACTACTTCCTGCATCTCTGAGTGTTCTCTGACCTGACCTGATCTTCTGTTTCTTCAACTCTGCTTCGTCTGCCGCCTGCCCTGACCCTCACCTGGATCCTGACCACTCTGGTTTTCCTCTGATGCCCTAATGCTTGTGCTTGACCCCTGCCTGCCTGACCCTGATTTAGTTTTGTGGACTTTTAGCTGTGCATCACGCCTGTCGCACTTGGATCCAGCCGTCTGCCCGTTTCTGACACTTCTCTGAGTTTGTGAAACCTCCTCTCTGCATTTGTGAAACATCTCCGCACTCTTACGCTTCTAAAACGAGTTCCGTCCCCTCTTGGAGGACTGTATGCCCGAGGAGCTTCAGTGCGCCCGTCTGGATATCATTTGTGTTTAAAATTAAAACTAAAAATGAAAAGAGGGTAAAATGACTGCTTGATTATTATTATATTATTATTATTTATAAATATCTGAACTACTATATTAAAACAAATCTTTGTTGATGTTCCCATTTTTAAAAAATGAAGAATGAATTAAACACATAAGGAATGTTTAAATTCATTTTCTAAGAAAAGTATTTAATTACGAGGTGGGGAAAACACAAGAAAAGGAACTCTTGGAAAATGAATTTAACCGTCATCATGGGTGAAAAGGAAGTAGTTCGTGTTTCTTAAAATATAGAATTTAAAAGTTTTGTCTGTTTGTTCTTTTTTCAATTCAGTACTTTAATAAGAACACAGAGAATGTATCTGTTTCTCTATAATAGTTGCAAAATGATAATTATATATAGTAGTCATTTTGAATTTTTTTCAGTTTATTTTACTTTTTAAAACAAATTATACACAGATAAAGCCATGGCGTCAGTATTGCTCTAGCAACGGTGACTGGGCGGGGCCAATAGGAAAAGGGCCAATCTATCTTAGGTTTCCGTTTTTTCTTATTTTTGGTTACACGCACTTTGGCAGGAGTGGTTCCAGGGGCACGCAGGACTACAGGAGCGCTCACGGAGGCAGAACTGTGCCTGTGGAACGTTCCTTACGCCTGGTTCACTCTGAACGCGGAAGCAGCATGAAAATTTAATGCCATACGTTCCTATGGGGGTCACAGTATAGCACAGATATTTAGTGCCCTCCTCCTCTCACCCCAAATGTTCAGGGCTCCAATCATCCTTTATTTGGGACTAGCAGAACAGTAATCAGGAGTGGGCCTTCGGGGTGAAATCCTTCCAGAGGAAGTGTGCTCTGCCTCTCCGCCTGCAGTGGCTCTGTTGCAGGTCCTCATGCTCCAGCGGGATCTCGTCCCCTCAGGATACTGCCGGGCCTGCACCTCCTCTTCATCCATCTGGTCCTAACCTCTGTACTCTTAGATTTCATGTGGCAATACATCATCTTCAAACTGCACAGACACACATTCCTGTCACACAGCATGGTTTGGGACGCTTCAGCACACAGCAGGGAAAGGCCTCCTCGTGCGGACAGACAGGAATGTGGCCCATCAGTCTCGTGGTTCCAGATGATACCTCTGGCTGGATGCTGTGTTCAGGGCTTCTGTAGACTGAGCATTACAGCTGCACTGTAATGACCCTGAATGTTGTTGTTAACACGTGCCATTAAAATGTGTTTTCACATGTGGGAGCCTGCAGCTGACCTGTGCTCAGAAAGAAAGGTGCAGAAAGTTGATCAGAGTCTGAGGAAACTGATCTTTCAGTGATTAGCTGCTGAAGTTTCCCCTCGAGCTTCCATGACCCAACGCAGCAATCCATCATCCTGTCAGAGCTCAGACAAAGCACTGCATCCTCCCTCAACTCCGTCCAAGACCTGCTTTCCAGAATACCAGAATTTGTAAGGGACAAATTCAATGTGGAAGGGTTTCAAGGTGCACCACCTTCCTTAAGGAAGGAAAAAAGCTTATCAATTTTAGCTTTAAAATGTATTAAAGAGTAACCTTCAACATCAATCTCAACACTTCAGGAAGTAAATTCTCTTCTGAAGGGACCTATAATCACAAAGAAAGAACAAGACGGACACCGACTGCCTTTTTAATATTTATGAAGAGATAAGCATACACATATATACAAATGTTACGGCTCCGGTTGTAGCTGGCACTCTGTGCCTGTTTGTGTGACTGAGTTGGATAACTGAATGAAAGAATTGGAGTGAATGTGAGTTCCTTTCTGTAGGTGTCAGCTGCAGCTGAGTGTGGTCCCGCCCTCCTACACCTGATCTTCATCATGCCATCAGCTGTGGACCATTGACTGAGGATCCACACCTCCATAAAAGAGCTGAATTCTCCTAGAGGAGTTGGCAGCTTTTGTTACTTTTCTGGTGGTACATGGTTTGAACATAACTGTAAGCCCATTTATCGTGGAGAGACTCTGGTGATTGTTTGTGTTTAAACTTGTTTAGACCTGGTGGGTCTCCTTTTGTGGCTCTCATGTGGAGAGATATTGTTTTCTGTTGTGATGTAAAGTTGACCCACAAAACACTACTTTAACTAGTTTGTTTCCTATACAGCAATCCTTTTGTCGTCTTTTGTGGATAACAACAAATTAAAAGCTGCACACTATTACAGTGCTCCAGTCTGGGTTTCTTATTTATGTTACACCGCCCTTTACCTTCCCATCAGTTGGGATCGTAACATATTTGGGGCTCGTCCGGGATCCACAATTCAAAAGAATCCTTTAATTTTGAAATTGTGGGATCCATTTTGTTTAAATTTGTTTGTGCTTGGAGGCATAACACTTTGGTTAACGGTTTTTCCTTGTGGTTCATTTGTGACATTAATTTTTTGTCCAGCCGATGGCTTCCACTGGCTGCTGCTCCAGCCACAGGCTCTGTTGATACAGGAAGCCAAGCCCTCGTTCTCCAGTCATTTCAGAACACTTCTGTCTGCGTGTGACTCGTCAACATATAATGGGTAAACACGGAATTTTTATGTAATGTTTACGAAACGCTGAAACCGGCAAGTTCAGCAGAAATGTTGTTTTATTTTGACGGATGTAGAAACTCATGTACAAAATGTATTTAGTTACAAATCAAGAATTACACACGCTCAAATCAAGTTACACACAAATCAGGAATTACTCTCACATAAATCAGGGTGATGCTTATTTCTCTCCATATCAAAGGTTCATCTTAGATGAGGAAGATAATCCAGATTTAGGTCACAAATAAAGCAAAACAGCATGGCGACTACCACTCTGACTTCAACAACCACAGCATTACCTACAATATTTTTATTAGACTTGAAAAATAAAACAACCCAAAAAGTACAATTTTGAACAAGAAGAGCTTGCTAGTTTTTGTTAAACAGAACAACAGAAATGGGTAAAGCAAGCAGCTGGATTCCACCCTTGGGAAACCATGTACTATTTAAGGTGTTAATTTTTCTTCGCATCTTGAACGCCTCAACCCTTGTGGACATAACTTTGCCCTCCAACTCCATTACAATTTTCTGGATTACCTCAAAGGTGTTGAGGAGGGTAATCCAGATTTAGGTTGTAAATAAGACCAAACAGCATGGCAACTGCCACTCCGACACTTGGTGGGTCATCCAGCACAGCCTGGCCTCCAAGGACTACAAGAATGTCCTTTTCCTCACCACTGCCACATTCCATTATGCGGAAAATTCCCACCGTGGTGTCCTCGATTGCCTCCTGGATCGCGGTATGGTCTTCATTCTACAGAACACAGAAAATATTTATAGGTGTAAAATATGACCAATGTAGCAACGAGGAGGCCTAACCCAGTTATCTGCACGTTTCAGCAGCTGTCCTTTTTTTTTTTTTTTAACTTATAAATTTTTCATATGAAAACAAAATAAGCAGACCATAACACAAACACTTAAGAGCATTCAGAGTTGACAACTTACCAAATAGGTCATGCTCCTTATGTTGTGTGTTTCATCTCTGGACAATTTAAGATATGCCTATAAAACAAAGTATGTAGGATTGAAGAGCAGCAGCTGTCCTGCAGCTCCTGAGACAAGGACATGCAGGCAGGTAAGACAGTATGGCAGACAAAAATGATCAAAAATAGCCAGGAAAAATGGACATGATATGCCTGCAAATGTACTACAGATAATAATAATTATCTGAAATATTTAGATGTTCCCACAGTTAGTTTCAATGCAAAGACATAAAGGTAGCTGGTGTTAGTGTAGAGCAGTGTTTCCAAATCCTGGTCCTCGAGGAATAATGTCTTGCATTTTTTCAATCCAACCCTACTCAAACACACCTGCCTGTGAGACGGTCATTTTCAGGCTTCTACAGATCCTGATGACAAGCTGAATGAGGTGTGCATTGGCAGCGCAACATGGAAAACATGCAGGAATAGAACAGGAATGGGTTTCACAACAGTAACAGAAAACCTGAGAAGAAATAAGACAATTAATTACAACAACATGTTGGATTCAAATGAAGTTGTGGACTATAGTTTAGCATATGTGTGTCCAGGCTTGTTTTTTTATTGAATAAATGGGAAACTGCACGTTTCCTGATCCTCCACAGAGAACCATCAGATTGCCTTGAACTGCCCTGTCGTGGGGTTTTTATCTGAGGCTCCTAAAAACAGAAACATAAACCCAAACACATCTACTCACAACATATCATATTTCTACTGCTCATGTGTGTTTAGATTGGATTTTACTGAAGCAAATTCATGTTGGCCACATGTAATACGTGTCGCTAAGATGCACATATGCATCACATATTGGATACAGTCATTCAAAGGTAAAGTCCCATTAGCTGTCAGGCACCTACATCGATATGTATTTAGAAAATGACCTTTGAATAGTTACTTTTGTTTGTTGATAATGATACAATATATACTTATATAGAGGAATTTAACTCTATTGTCGAGGCTGCAGTCACCACTAATGTTTATGACATTCTGGTTTTCCAATTCACACGAGTGTAGAAAAAGGATTTGTTGTTGTTTCAGTTTCTTTCTGAACAGTACATCAGACATGTTTCTGGTGAAGCATTTGCACACGCTGGGATTCCAAATAGCAGTTTTAGTTCTAGATGTAGATATCCTGTTTGTGCTAACGTTTGTGAAACTGTTAGATGTTTTCCAGCGTAAAAATCTATCAAGAGGATAAGATAGATGTTACTGTTCCACAGGCACATCTTTAGAATCTACTACAGCCCAGCTCCCTCTAGAATTCCATGAAAATGCAGTTGATAAAAATCTTTATTTTCACAGCATTTCATAACTGTTAAAAACATCAAGGCTGCAGCTGCAAACACTGAAACACACTGCATAGAAGAAGTTGGCTTTTGGTTAGATCTGAAGTTAGAAGTGAAGTTTGAGGAAAACCAGTTTATATGTGGGACTCAAAAGCTGCTGCAGCAAATTCCTCTCCAAGCGGAGGGATGCAGACCCCCTCATGAGGGGGTTCCAGTCGCGCTGTGCCACAGAGGAGAAACGCTTTTCTTCATGTTGGTGTGCTCTGTATCCCAGATTTACTTTTAAAATTTAAGTAATGACTTTTTGTTGTAGCATGACCTCTTTAAAGTTATAAACCGCTGCTGTTATGGATATTTGAGCGCTGGCGGCTCCTCACAAACGCTAACTGACCGGCAACTATTGATGATGTTATCGAGTGAAATTAACCTCCAAAATCTGAGACACTATTTTTCCATAACTCTCTGTTTGGGGAAGAGAGAACCCAGAGGTGAAGCCACTATGCTTTGGATCAGAACATTGCCAGAATCCAGTCTTCTTTGGGTTTTACAGTGAAAATGATCCTCCTGAGCCATGGTCTCTACCTGTTGTTGACGTTACCGCCCTTAAGGTGCTTTCGCATAAATATTGGTAAAAAAACAAATCGTCAAAAACTACATGAATGCAGAATAAATCTATGCGCTTGAACAAAGGGGAATTTGTTTGTTGTGCGCCATCTGTGGGGAAACACCTGAGCTATAAGACAAATAAAACATTTTTACGGGTAATCAAAATCATTTATTAAATAGATTAAATATTTTATGTGAATGACCGTTGGGCCATAGTTTGCCCACCCCTGTACTCGACTCATCTGTTGGAATTTAGCTTTGGTACCAGAGAGCATTTGTTTTGTCTGGTTTGATGCATTTCACTGTTTCTTTAAATGTTGCATGTGTCCTACATGCAACATGTGTACTTGACTGACACATGTTGAAGCAAATGTTGTTTCAATCAGAAAGTACTTTGAAGTGTTTAAAAAATATAAAACAATAGATATACATAACAAAAAGTGTTGTAATAAGGGGTAGGACCACACAAGACTTTTCTTCTACCCACACCTTTTCAAGGACATTGTTTGCTTTACTTGTATATTTGTATTTTTTTAATTCTTATTCTTATTTATTTTTTATTTTGTGTTTAAAACTAAAAAAAACAATTTAAAATTGAGCATTGAGTCTAGTGGTCAGTGGAAATTAAAGTTTAACTTAAACTGTCTGCTTTAAAACAAGACCAATAATGGTTTTATTCAAATAATCAGAAGCTTGGGCTTAAAATGTGAGTTTCTGTTTGAGTGTTGTTGGGAAGAGCTTGAACAGTGGGCTGAACATGTGAAGGTGTGGAGCAGCTGAGTCTTGGTATGATTCACAGCAGGCTCCTAGGGGAGAAGCTTGTCCCAGATTCAGCCTTATATTTTGTTTTACTTGATCTTGTTTATGCCTCTTCTTAAATTATGGTAAACTTAAGTGTGTACACTCACAAAACTGGTGAGACAAGCGAGTCTGAAGTGACTGATTCCTCAGATTTCAAGCAGACGTGCTCTTGGGCCAGTATGGCAATGGAGGGATGGAGAACGAGATGTTTCTTAAGCTGATCTACTTACCGTGTAAAATTGCTTGAGGTAACTTCATCTTCTTCTGATTCAATAGCATTAGACAAATTACTTCAGCATTTTATTTTACATTTTTTAAGAACACTTCAATTCATTCATTGTTATTTATTTTCAAGAAAATTGTCCAGAAAAAGGTTCAACATTTTAATCAAACTGCTTCACTGACCACATTCACACTTGCATTTTTGTAGGTGATGCAATTATTTTCATTTCATGACATGCAAACCGATGATCATTGAAAAGATCTACAAGTTTCACACTGGAAAGGAAATATTCCCATCATTAACTTGTTCATTAATGTAGTCACGAGGGAGCCACTCATTGTGCCGGTCTCAAGCCCGGATAAATACAGATGGTTGTGTCACAAAGGGCATCCGATGTAATATCTTTGGTTGAAAGGAAGTGATTTAGTAAATACAGGGAGGTGAAAGGCTCCGCCCCGATGAGCGTCAGACAGAATGCAACGCAATTTGAATATTGACAACTTGATCGCCTGGATAAAACTGAGAATGCATTACAGCAGAAGCAAATAGAAGTGAGCAATAAACCATCCTTGCCTCCTTCTGCATCAGAGACGGTCTAAATGAATCATTCACCAGTCTGCCAGTATCCTGACTGTGTGTTTCATTCAGTCCAATCTGCATTTAATTTCAGTAAAATGGCTTTTTTTTTTTTTTGTGAAGAAATAATCTTGGAGTTTGTAAGGGAGTGCTGCCATTTTCTCTGAAATCTTTTTCAGCAGTTTTTTTTTTGGGGGGGGGGCAGTCTGCAGGAAAGTTGGTTTATAGCTTTTATTTTGTAGGTTTTGAGAAAAGTCTCTTTTCTGCTCCTACTGTGTTGTTTTGTTTATGTTGACCTTGGCTCTCCCTGAAGTTAAGATGCTCCTATTTTAAATATGTTATTTTTTATCTCCAGTTCTTTATTGTTTCCTTTTTCTTTGTCGTCTGCACAATGGTGTAACAAGAAATGTCAATCATGCATGGGGGGCCCGGTCCAGTTCTGAGTCATTCGATTTTGTGTGTTTGCTGATACCATTAAAACAAATAAAATATCTGATACTGATTGGAGGACAACATCCGATATTGATCGAGACATCAACCATGTGATCAGGCCCGGTTTTTAATGACGTGATTGGATCGGGACATCCCCAATCATGTGCTCAGGTTGAGACCGCAACCTAGAACGGCTATTCCCCCCAAAATGAGATGCTTGGAAACCTCTGACAGCAGTTAAATTCTATGTTTGTGAACAAATTAAGTCACATGAAACAAGCTTCTCATAATGTCATTTAAAACCCTCTTGTACAGCTAAGCATCTGTCAGAATTTAAACTTTTATACTATACAAACTTCTATTAACCTCATGAGGGAAAGACTGCTGCATGTCTCAATCCTCTTTTTGCTCCCCAGTATGTTCTCTTTGTTCCTACCTGTGCTTCTGGAGCTCTTTCTTCTCCTTGCTAAAGCACTTCCTCTTCCTGACACAATCCTTGCACAGGAATGTGAATGCAATGACAGAGTGACAACACCTGCATGAATAGTTGATGCCGCTCCCCCAGGATGCCTGTGAGAGCTGTCATTGTGGGGGATCATGGTTTGTGTTTTACTGCAGCATCAGCCTCCAGCCACAGAGTTATATTGATGATTTTTATTCCACTTCAAACTGCATAGCATAATCCTCCACATCTCCAAAGCCTTAATTAGTTCTCAGAGGATGAGTTTTTAATGACTTTGGTGATCTCATGACTCCTTCAGCTCCACGCTGCATCTGTACCCCATCCTCGTGTTTGTGTTCAAAATGGGCTCGTTGCTTTAGTCATGAGTAAATACGACCAAAACCAACAACAGCTGCACTGTCTGATGTGTTATGAGGCAGAAGGGAGAGTTTGCACTGCATCAACAAAGGTGTGCAGTTTTTCTCTGAAGCAACTGGGACTCTTTGCTACCAGAAAGAGTGTTGGTTTATTAGGATATAAATGAAAAGTCCCCCTTTTTTTATCTGCTGTAGGGGAGCACTGCTGCCTTCCATGCATCATGAAGGACAGACTTGTCTTCTCTGAGGTGTTGCTGCTTAACCCTTTAACACCGGTGACACTAAAACACAAACTCTAAAACACACTGTAACTTTTCAACCGTTAACCAGTGTTAATTTTGACTGAAAATTTTAATTCATTTTTTATACAAATAAGGTTTAGTTTTAGTTGGAATGTAGTCATGTTGATTCTATTAATTTTAGTCGACTAAATTACAGAAGAAATTAAGTTGACAAAAATATAGAGTATCAAGTATGACCATATGAATAACACACCACAACCATGTTAGAGAAAATGTGGAATAATTAATCCGGATCACTCTCATATTTTTTGGCACTGCCCTGTAATTAGTTCTTTTTGGAAAGACATTCATCAGGTCATCATCGGAATTTTGGGTTACAATGTACCAAATACCAGTGCGTTCTTATATTTGAGTAATTTGTCAAGTAATGTTTTTAAAAGTGACAAGTACTTAATTAAAATTCTCCTAGCTGCCTGTAAGAAAACAATTACAAAAAAATGGTATAAGACAGACCCACCAACAAAACAGGAATGGGAGGAAATGGTAAAGGAAATATATAAGATGGAAATGTTGAATCATAAGATTAAAACAGAAGAAGAACTCTTTATGAAAAGATGGAAGAAATGGATTACATATATAACGACAAGAACATAAGAATATATACGGAACATGTAAAAAACCTGTAGAGTCAAGGCAATCTGATGTGTGGGTATAAAGTTTTTTTTTTTTTCTTTTTTTTTTTTTTTTCTTTTTCTTCAGTTGTTAAATTATTGGTTGGTGTTATGTATTTTTATTGTATTTGATTTATTTATTGCCACAATAATCTGCTTATAAGGTTTGTCTTTCTTTTTATGTTTGTCTTAAATGTGTTTAAAAAGGAAAAATAAAAAAGAAAGTATAAAAAAAAAAAGAACATATGAATAACACTGAGAGATTTTACTTATTTGGAAAAAAACATTTTACTTCACTTTGCTTTCCAAACTAGTCATTTCTACAAATTCAGCTTCAAGAACTTAAAACACACTCAAAGAAAAATTAATTATAATTCCATCTCATTTTTAATGAATGTCTGAACTTGAAGAGGTGCTTAAGTAAAAAAAACCCTCACTATGGAGTAAGCTGTCCCAACACATGTCTTTTGCTATTTGCTTGACCAGCGTGTCACTGTGGGGCAGTCATTCATAACAATAAGACCACGCTTCTCACTTCTTAGCGCGGAGCTGCTGGCGCTCAGAAATACACAACAACATCAGTTTATGACTTTATAAAGGTCATTCTCAAACAAGAAAACATCACTTGCATTTAAATTTATAGGGGCCGCACCATGATTTTCTTCAGGCTTTCAGAGTAAACTGTATCCATATATATGATCATATATTGGGAACACTAAAAAAACAAATTATTTATGAAATATGAGTCATTTTTGTGTCCCGTTTTAATACCTGGAAGTAAAAGACTCGATTTCTGAGGCTCCGCCTTTTGCTCCTTGTCGGTCCCGCCCATCTCTTGACGTCATCATTCAGCCCGCCTTCTCAGCATGAACAAACTTTGTAAACAAAACCACGTAACTAAAGATGGATGCGCTGCGGTCTGCAAAATCTTGTCAGAACGTTTACTTTTTTCAAACTTTTTATTTTACTGATGGATTTTGATCGTCTGTATGAAGACCAGATTCAACACGGTTTGGTACCGCGGAGGAATCCTGAATGACGGTTACTGGAGTTGTTACAGGTACACACGCCAAAAAACACGTCCGTAGAACCAATGTGGATCATGTTAAATCCGACGGCATTTTAATGAGTTTCCGTGTCTCATCGTTGTGGTTTTATGGTTTGTTTTTAAGAGAATTCTGTTGAAACTACAGCAAAGTTTTCACTGCAGCAGCCGGCGTCGCGTAGGAGACTCAGAAAAGAGAGTTCAACTTTTTCAGTGTTAAAATAAATGTTATAACAAGTAAACAGTTGGAAAAATTATTTCCTTTTGAACAACATGATAATCAATGCTCTACATTTGTCTCACCGATCACCTCATTTCTACCGTGTTTACATCACGTGACTGTCAGGTTTTCATATTCAGACTGAGGAATCTCAGAGTGAACAGAAGTTCAGTCCGATTGGAAAAGAAACGAGTCTACATTGAAAAATGGGTCAGAGAGCAGTTCTGGTAGAGGTAGGTAGTTATCTCCTGCTACAGCTCCGCGGAGAAGATGGGTGTGCTTTCGTTGCAGTCTGGGGGCGGAGCTTGCAGCACAGACTCTTCCTGGAGGGAGCTGTTGGCATTGATCTTATGTCAGAACGTTTCCAACCGCTGCTGCTGACTGTGCAGGTTTTTAGAGGATTACTTTTAAATGCATGAACAGATCAAAATTCCGCTTTGGGGTTCATTATAGTCAGGAATTAACAGCAAAATGCAGTAAAATCCTCAAAAAGTAGAATTTTCATGGTAAAGCCCCTTTAAATCTCTGTCAGATCCTCCAGGATTTCGGGGCAGAATTATGCAATTGTTGTGGCCTAAAATGCCTATTGTTAATGCATACGTCTACATTTGAATCTTTTCAATTCATGAATAAATAATGTCAGGAAGGTTATTTTGTCACTTGTTAAGAAAGGAATAGTTCTTGATCTGTTAATAATTTAACCAGTAATCGCTGTAATCGCATGAATGACCAGGTTATGTTCACAGACTCAGTTGCCATAGTGATTGATTCTGAGTTCATCTTAACCCGCTTCTTGAAACGGGCTTGATTTCACCCACTTTCACAGGTTTAAGTTATCTCTCTTTCTGAAACCAAAAACTCAGAATTTTACTGAATTTAGAGTTCAGGAACTTAAAATTCCAACAAAACCTGCTTCTTGTCCCAGGACATGTGATGCTAATGTCAACAAACACGTCTTTCACCTGTGCCAGATAAGGCCAGATGACAGATTGAATGTGCGTGTTTGTGTGTGCGCACACTTGCATTTAGTGTGTTTTGCATGCTTGTGAGAGAGTGTTTTAAGCAACCTAGAGTGTATGTATTTGTGTGTTGTGCATGTCAGTGCATGTGTGTTTATATCTATGTGCACACCCCGCATGTGTTTTTGCACAGGGATGTTTATCTTTCTTGAGGATTTAGAGATCAGTGCAGGACGTGAAAGCAGTGAAAGGATCTGTCAACACAGCCAGACATCAGCATGAGACTATGAATCCTACCTGGCTGCACTTCCACTCTTGGCTTCTAACTGTCTCTTCAGATGGAATTCCTGGGACTTCCAGGCTGTTGAGATAGTTGTCTCGCAGGGGGGCAAACCCTGTACCAGTTACATAAAACAGTAGGGTCAAGTAAGGCCAAATCTACTACCCCTACAGCTTCTCCCTCCATTTGTAGGGGCATTTGCAGCTGTAGTGGTTTCTAAATATAAGAGGGTGATCCATGTCACGTTATGCCACAGACGAGAAAGGTATTTTGTCTTGTGGGTGTGTTCTCAAGCACAGAAGTTTACATTTAAATGTAAGTAATGACTTTCTGTTTTATCATAACTTTTAAAAACAATATAAAACCAATGTTGTTATGTAATCCAAACGCTAGCAAATACGTGCTAACGTGGATGATGACAACTATTGAAGACGTCATCAAGGGTTAGTAACGTCCAAAATTCAAATGCACTATTTTCCTTGATTCTCTGTTTGGAGGGCTGAGTGTTGGGTTAGAGGGAAGCTGTAAGGGGAGGGAAAGAGTTTGGATTCGGCTTAACGGTAGTTTCAGATAACTACAAAACATAAAAAACTACAGCCAGACACTCATTAAGTCACTTTGTAATTCTTCTTTTTTAAAACAATTAATCAACTCTTAATTGTTTTATTTTCTGTTTTATGGATTCACCTCAATGTAAAATCTAAATGGTAGATCAATAACGTTAGTAAACACATTAATTTGGCCACGCCCATTGAGGGAGTCTTAAACTAAAGTTTAATCAGTCTACCTTCAACTGTATTTCTTATTCTGGGTTGTACAAAAAAAAATGTAGATACTGGGTGAATATTCTATTCTATTCAAAAAAGTTGATCATGCACATATCGTGACAATTGTGAGTCCTGGCAATCATTAGTTTGCTATTTATCTGAGGTAGGGACAAAAACACAACTTCAGAGAAAAGCTATCCATCCATCTTCTTCTGCTCATTTGGGACCAGGTCACGGAGCATCAGTCTCCTCTGGGGGGGACCCCGAGGCGTTTCCAGGCCAGTTGAGAAAATAAGTCTCTCCAGCGTGTCCTGGGTCTTCCCCATGGCCTCCGGCAGTGGGACATGCTCGGAACGCCCCTCAGGGAGGTGTCGAGGAGGCATCTGGACAAGTTGTCTGAACTGCCTCAAATAGATCCTCTGGATGTGGAGGAGAAGCGGCTCTACTCCGACCTCTCTCCAGGTGACTGAGCTTCTCCTCCTATCTCTAACGTCGGGTTTACACAGGACGCGGAAGTACCGCGAAGCGGCGTGCGCGCTGCTTCCACTCCACTCTGTAGTTCACACCAGACACGCATTTTTCCGCGGCGGTCCACAGGCGCTTCTGCTAGAGATTCTTTTGTTTTTGCCATCATGGTTGATAATTTCTTAACCTCAAGACATTGACCCATGTTTCTGCTAAGATGAGCTGCTCTCTGCCTCTCTGTTGTTGTTTGTTTAACTCCTGAAACTCTTCACCCCGGACCGGAGTCTGCCCACGTTGATCTGTGTGTCTACATGTCAAAAAAAAAAAGTAAAAAATACAGGCGTAGAAAACGTCCTTATGTTTGCTGAAATGGTTATGTGGTGGGTCGTCTTTTTAAGCCTACAGAACTCAGTTAAATAGATGGTTCTGGTAGTGCAGCGGTACTGTGTAGGACCAGTAAACATGCTGCATATGGCGCTTGTCCGGAATATGCAGCAAATGAAAGTTAAAGCATTTAAAGAGCATTTAAAGATTTTCTCTTTACCGGGGCATCTATTTACTCGGGGGGTGGGGGTGGGGGTTGGGGTGTGTGGATCGTTGCTGCTTCCGTGCTGTGACTGTAACTGAGTTTGAAGGCTGTTCCGCACTAACCCGAGAGGGAGAAAATAGGGGACCCTTTTTTATATCATTATTTTCTTGGTTTGATGGCTAGGTGATGAGGAGTTCCCAGCAGGAAGCTTGGAGCACATGTGGAGAGGAACCAACTGAGGTAACTCAGGCATGTGGTCCACATGCCTCCTGGAAGTATTTCGGACATGTACCATTTGACTAAAACTGCGGAGAAGACCCAGGACACACTGATGGATAAATACTTTATTGATCTCCAGGGAAATTACATAAGATGGTAAGACTAGAAGAAGAAAAGTCTGGACAGTTTTACTTAGACTGCTGCCTGGCCCCATATGAGTAGATGGACGGACGGACGGCATCTCTGGATGCACACCGAGCAGGGCACCACGTCCACCTGCCTTCACAACCTTTTCAATCGTATCTGCTAGAAGAGAGCCAGCTATGTTGTTCCACTTGATCCAACAGTCCAACAGTGTGGCTGATTTATTCAGACTTTTTTTTAACAAATGTGAATGTGAAAAATCTACATATTTACCAAACATTCAAATTTAACATTAATTATTAGATTTTATATTTCCCATGTGTACTTTCAATGTAAGTACACATTAAAAGCATACTGTTGAGTCAGCAGGCTTTTGAATGACATCTATGGGACATTATGCATCAGGAGCAGGTGGGGAAGGACTCAACATGCAGGAGACCAGGCTTTGGGGCAGAAACTCAAACATAAACTTAAATATGACAAGGCAACATGATAAACATGAACCTGGAGTGACTGACAGAAGACAAAACAACATTTCCTAAAAACACAAACTAAACCGCACACACCACACTTACATTTGTCTGTAAATTCTGAAATAAAAGTAATAAAAATGCAACAAATATTAGAAAGCTGGGCTTAATCTGACCAAACTATTCGCTGACTTCTATTTGCTGAACCTTAACATCTGGCGTCCCATATTTTAAGCTGGAGTGAACTGGGATTGACTTCTTTGTGCAACAAGGCATTTGTGGCTCCCTGGTGATCTGCTCCAGTTACTTTTTCAATCCAGTCTCATGGAAAAAAAGGAAGTGTTGACCCTAAATTCACACAAAGTTAAGGAAACTAGGTTATTGTAAACCAATTACTTTAGCTCATGCACCAATTGTATGATTAAGAAATAGAACGTAAAATGAAGAGTAGATCAGCTGCAACAGCAGAGCGAGCAGCTTTCATCTGAGCTGTATCGTGTAGAACCCACCAATACATTCATACCATTCAACATGTCTTTTCTTAAAAGCATGACTTTTCACTTATTCATTCCCAGCTAGCTCTAATCAGACCTTTATGTTTCTTACTAAACAAAGCTGAAACTCTGCCTGGATTGAGCTGCTTTTAAGTCTGTTTCTCCCAGACAAGCACTGCTCTCCAGCTCTCTGATGTGTTCACTGATCAGTTAGACTGGGAAATATGTGTTGCCACTGCAACAGGCATACACTTGCTGAAAAATCTGCACGTCAAAACGCAGTGGAGAAGGCTATGAATTATAGATCAGGAGCTTGCTCCAGCAGTGATTGATTGTTTTGCTGTCATTAGTTTGTGCACCCAGGAGATACAGAAACATGCAAATATCTGATGGTTGTGTTCTACAGTGCGGTGTTCTCTGGAAAAGCCACAATCCTGACTATTCTCCCAGACTGAAGTCCTGCTAACTCTGTAATATTGAACTAACCCAGAGACGGCATCTGATCTGTGCCAATTTAGACTACATGGAAAAGATATGCAGACGAGGACTTGCAGCTCTCTGTCAAGTACATGAAAGTGCTGAAGCCACAAGAAAGAGCTAAACACCATGCCTCCATCCATCTCTTAAACCACCTGTAGCCTCTCAAGGTGACTGGGTCGCTAGAGCCTTTACCAGCTGCTGTTTGACACCCTGAACAGTTCGTCACACAATCACTCACTCTCTCACAGTCACAGCTAGATCACCTCATCACTTCCATGTTTACATCCAATAATTGTATTTTTTTTTACAGGTAAAGCATTGACTGTAACTGAGGATAGACTCCACTTTAGAGTTTGTGATATTTTTTAAGGTATTTTCTGTGGTATTTATTCAGTCTGAGGTGCAGAGGATCCAATGTTGTCCAGGTGATGTTCTTAAATTCTAACAGAATTGAGTATTTAATGTAGGGGTAGTCAAAGAGCATGTCACATGAATATATTTGTAGGTTGTAAAAAAACAAGTTCCACTCCAATCATCTGTTGAACCATTCGCAGTGCTCTTTTAATTATGATGATTCTGTTTTTAGAAAAAGAATAAAAATAAAATTGTTAAAATTCATTTCTTTTTTTTTTTTTTTTTCTTAACTTGTCCTGTCCAACAGCTGAGCAAACAGATACGGGCTGAAAGCCTCTTGCGTTGGGCAGATTTTACTGTCACAACAGAGGTTTATTGAGTATAAACCCCTGTTGTGTTTCATACTAAACTTTATTTATATTGATTATGTTTTGGTTTGGACCGGACGGAAAAGAAAAAGAGGGAGGGGGGGTAAAAGAGGGGGTTTAGAGAAAAAACAAGATGGCAACAGAGGAAGACAACATCCTAAAACAACCAGGTCTAAATAATAACTAGAATGGGCGGGGCCTGTCTACACACACTCAGTAATTACACACATACCTGTTGGTTGAAATAGTCTCCACATATAAATTAGTCAAAATGTGCACAACACAACTGCAGCTGCAACAAACAGACCTAATCATACAAACAGACACACATAAAGTCTTTCATTCTGTCACACATACTATTAGTGCAAAATAGAGCTGATACCTGTGCTCAGGTGAGTGTTTATGTTTTATGTTTATGTTCTAACGTGGATAATGATGGAATGTACAAAGGGGGAGAGGACCCGGCTATCCCCACTCCAAGACCCCCCCGCCGGGACCACAGTGGCAGTAGCCAGGACCCCCAACACGAGTTGGTGGTGCTAAATGGAGCCATTTTCAATGACATAGTTTCTGCAGAGCAGCAGAAGTTCATTAGAAGTTCTGTTCAGTTTCATTTACAGCATACAGTCCAATGACACAAAACAGTTGTCTAAAGGGTTTTCTAACTGGTGTCTGTACAAAAACATAAAACCCTGAAATGCACTGCTGCCAGCAAGTCTTCCAGAGAGGCTCAGAGAATCCTTCTTGATCCACTGTCCTGCAGAAGGAGCAGATCCAAGATAATCATGTTTTTGGTTCTCCAAGGACTGACCCACAGCGGCTCTTTTAACCACCCACAAAACCTTTAGGAGCTTGATTCTCTCTCTAGGGAAACGGTGTAAATGGTCCTGACAGTTTTGAATGACATTAATGTTTTCCCTAAATTTATGGTTGGAAGGGGTCTCCAACCTTTTTGAACCTGAGGGCTACTTCATGGATACTGAGTCATACGAAGGACTACCAGTTTTAAATCACACATTTTGCTTAGTTATAGCTAGTTACACATTATTAATAATGAATAATGATACTCCTCTATGTGAAGACACTGATTTCTCACAGTAATTATCAACAATGACAACAAGCTTAAAAAAAGATCTCAATATTCAGAACTTCATTAATCTCAGTAATTGTTATATTTTCAGATGATCTCTTACATTTCATGGATAAATGTCCCATTTTCACTCTGCTGTTGCACGTTTATCAATAATTGAATAAAGAAAAATCAACTGACACATTTTTAAGCTAATCTTGTCACATTTTGAACTAATGACCAAATCTGTAGCATTTTTAATAAAATTAATGACCTTTGAAGTGGAGTAGGTCAGAGGTCAGCTAAACTTACCCAAAGTTCATGTATCATGAACAGGATTTTAATAAAATTTATTTCAGATGCAGCTCACAAATGATCTATCTAAAATCTATTTTTTTTAAGAGACCTGAGGGCACCTTGTGTGGTCTTTGGGGGCTACCTGTGGGCACCACGTTGGTGACCCCTGGGTTAGACAGTAGTCACTTTTTTATTGTGGGATTCAATCTCTAAAACTAACACAAACACAAAACCCATGATGCAGTCAACTTAATTTTTTACAATAATGATGGATGTTTGTGCTGCTTCCTAATGTCAGGAAGGGCATCTGGCGTAAAACTCTCAGTGAAAGCTAATTTGCACACGCACACAGTTTTTTTTTTTTTTACTTTTTTGCTTGTATTGCTTATATACATTTTTTGCTTTATATTACTTTTTGTTTAGCTAATATTTTTGCAACATGTTAACATTTTTGTCTAATTTGTTATCTACTGAGGTCATTTTTGTCTAATTTCAAGTTTAGCTAATATTTAGCAACAGGCTAACATTTTTAACAAATTTTGCATTAACTAAAGGTTTTTAAGCTACTTTGGAGTTAAGCTAGTATTTTGCAATGTGCTAGCTTTTTTTGGCTAATTGGTATTTACTATGGTAAATACTATAGTATGGCTGGCTTTTTAAGACATTTAGGATGTGGAATTTTTGTAAAAAACTTCACAATCCTAATTAAAACTGCACTGGGAACGTTTAAAGAAAATTAAAAAAAAATTTGTAGGGGGAGTTTAAAGAAAAATACTGAAGTACAGTTTCAAATTGATGTTTTACATCAACTAAATATGTGTTCATAAAATGAACTGATGTAAAGAAAATAAGTAGTGTTTGATGCAGGAGTTTACTGATGGAGTGGCAGCTTAAGCATCCATCACAGGCATTGACACTGAAACAGACACCAAAAACCTCATGGCCACAGTTCAGAACAGCCGCAGAGACGGTACAGGTGGAGAACAGTCAGCTGAGATTCAGTGTCTCAGGTCTCTCTCAGAATGTGTTTGAAGTTCTCTCCTGATGAAGGGTTAAGCCAGACATTCCCAGCAAACCCTCATGTTACTTGTAGATCTGCCAAGTCTTTTTGGCCTCCTCCCCCGAAAGCGGATCTAACTCACTACCAGGTAGCGATTGGTGACAGCTCTGCCCCTCTCTTTACCCAAGTCTCAAAAGCGACCAGCAGAAGGTCGCCTAAGACACAAAGTTAATAATTGACCTGCCCAGGGTCTTCTGGTGTCAGATAGATGTTCCCTTGTGTTGGAACATGGGGATTGCAAATAGGGTTGGGCACCGATGGGATCTGATGCGGTTCCGGTGCTACCGCGGTTCTTTGGTTTCGGTTTCGGTTCCCTTTCGGTGCTTATTGCGGTACTTCAGTAATAAAAAATAATGCCTTTATCTTCCTAAATCCAAAGCAGAACGGCTTCAAACAAGCGCAGACTCCCTCCTGCCGTGCAGCTGTGCGCACGTAAGATAAAGCATAATATAAAACTCCGTCTTAAATAAACTTAAACGTCCTTGAAATTTTAGCCTGACATTTTATTAAATTAAATCAGGAATGTGGCATTTATTTGCAGTTGTTTTTGGGCAAAAGCAATATTTTATTTCAATAAAATAAGGCGGAAGATAAATGTCAATCACACGGCTGCAAAGCACAGCAGATGATGACGACCCGCTGTGGTGGTGGGCGGAGCCGAGCCGAGCTTTCTGGATCATCAGATTCTTTGGATCATGCGAAGCCGAATAATTACACTTAGCTATTGTAGAGGAACTGAACTTTTATTACTTTAACTTGCAGACAAACTTGAGAACAACTCTCCGCACGCTAACGTGCGCGCGCCCCCCTCCCCTTTCCTTTCTCTCTCCTTTTTCTCTCTCTCCGCAGCACGCGCTCTCTCTCTGCGGCACGCTCTCTCTCTCTCGCTCCTCTCAGAGCGCGCTGCTCTTCACATGCACACGCCCCCCCCCAGCTTCGTAACAAGCTGAGATGCAGAAGTTGGAGCACACACTCATCTCACAACAACAAGAAAGTAAATAGATAGGCTGAATCGTAAAAAATCAGAAGGGAGTACTACAAGTGATTGACATGTCCACAGACAAATGAAACTTCAATGAAATTTGGAACCGAAATCCGGCACCGTTTGCAGCCGCATCTTTCGGTTTCGGTAGAACCGCGCAAATCATAACGGTTCCTACTTGGAACCGAACTTCGGTGCCCAACCCTAGTTGCAAACTGTGACAAGAACAGAAGAGCAACAGTAAAGCACCACTCAGATTAAGATTAGGGAACTTGTTCCTGCAGTTACATCTTTCCAGGTGCTATTGTTGTTTGTGTGTATGTTGACGTTTCCCAAGAGGGAATCCCCCTTTGAGGCCCGTTATAGAACCCATCCAAAATACACCAAGAAAATTAGGTACTCCAAACTGTTAGCCAAAACCACAACTAGCTACCGAGACTCCACATGAAGGCAAACGGACATGACCCTCTCACCCACCATCAAGAACTCCGACACTTGCTGGCTGACCAGGGGTTTCACAAGTAATCCCACACCCGTCTCTGTCATGATTTGGTGCTTATGTCTTGTCATCTTCTGTTTTCCCTGTCAGTTTCTCCATGTTCAGGTTAATCATCCACAGCTGTCTTCATTTAGTTCATCATCCTCAGTGTATTTAAGTGTCTGGTTTTCAGTTCTCATTGTCAGGTCATCTGCTCTTCTCTGTTCTGTCACGTCACTGGTTTGTTCTCCTGGGTTTGTCCTGTTTAAGTTGTTTTAGTAAATGTTTATGTTTCTGCCACCAAGTCTGGTCTCCTGCATTTGGGTCCTCCACCACAATCCCTGACAGTCTCCCACCATGAGCAACTTCAGAAAGGTTCAGTCTAACCCCTCCTAAAGAATGTAGGACCTCTGATTGTGTGAGAAGTGTGAAATTTTAAGAATAAAACTACATAACAAATAAAAAAGTAATTTGTCCAAGGTACGGCAGTGGTAGCTTTTGTTAATAGAAGACTGGAACCATTGTAGGGCGACGTTGGTGCAGAAATAAAGTGGACAACCTCTGATCGCAAGATTTCATCTTTGGTTCCACCCCTGCCCACCCATGTGTTGACGTGTTCTTGGGTAGGACACTGAAACTCACATTGTTATAAGTTGGCACCAGTGTTAGGCAGTAGAGTTTACTTCTACTCCCCTTTGGACCTTCTAAGAGAGTATTAAAGTATGAAGCATACACCATTGACCAGACCAGCCTTCAGTATTCAACAGCTTGGAAAGTAGGGTTGACCACTGAATGTGACGGAGGTTCATTCCTGTTCAGGTAGTTAGTTTGCACATCACTCAAGCTGCTCATCTTCTCATGAAAAAGGGACTAAACTTTGAAAAGACAGACATCTGCTCACTAATTCACTCTCAAGCTGTCTGCAGGGTTAAAGGAAGACTGCTGCTGAGGCCTGTTACAAATGGAAATATTTCTTTTCTAAGTAATCATCCTTATTACTGTTTCAACAATGATGGTTTCAATGATATGATTGGTTTGTTCATTTCAGCAATTAAAAAAGAAGAACAATATCAATGAAACTACATCCATCAAATGTATCTAAGATAATTATTCATAAATTAATTAGAAAATGATCATATTTTCTTGATATAAAAATAGCCTCTAATCAAAAACAGACATGTTTGCATTAATACATACAAAATGCAGTGCAAGCCTCTCTTCATCTGCTGAGCATGCACTCGCTCAGCGCCAATGAAGGGAAACAGTCATGAAGCTGCATCAAAGAATCGTTACATTCTTATGATCGGGTTCTGAACAATTATTCAAAGTTGTTAAAGGGGCCGTACCCTGAGCCTTTCAGAGTGAACTACATCCATATATATTATCATATGTTACTTTTGGAGCATTAATAAACTAATTATTTATGGAATATTAGTTACTATTATGAGTTTTTTCCCAGCCGGATAAAACGACTCGATTCCTGAAGCTCTTCCTGCCGCTGCGTGTGGCTGCCGTCCATTTCATGACATCATCCTAGAACCGGTTTTAGCAGAGTGGCTTAATTTCTCCCTTAAAAAAAACCAAACATCCAAACTTTTTCAGAGATTGATGCAGAAGATAACAAGATAAGATTTTTTTATTTTAATACCACAAAGCGTTGGTTGTTCCTAAGTTTCTTTCCCATCTGTGGGTTGATTGCCTCTTCTCAACTTGTTCTTCTTCGTTGGTTTTCCACTTTATATGTTTTGCTTTCCCTCTCCCCTCTCTGTTTCATTGGACGGTGAGAGAGGTGGGTATCAGGTAACATTAGCATTATGAAATACTCATTGTATCTCAGTTATGCTGTTGTTAGTTTAGTTCTGCTATGGAAAAAAGACAAAGACTATAAAGATGTTGATGTTTTATTTGAATGTAGGTATTAGCTGATCTCCCTCTACCTGTCATCCTCATGGAGGAGCGAAGACAGGGAGCTACACCGTAACACTGAGTTCTGTTTCTTTTCTTTTCTGAAAAATGCTCAGATAAATTGATAAATGGAGGGGGTTCCCAGGGGTGCAGCTGGATCGAGTCGTCATTTATTTCCATAAATACAATGCAGAACCGAAGCGGGACACTGACACCCCCCATCACTACACTGGTTCACAACAGAAATGCACAGGTTTTTAGAGGATTACTCAGAAATGATGAACGGCTAAAAATACCACTCTTGGGTTCTTAATAGAGAAGAAATGAACAGTTTAAAACACTTAAAACCTCAATAAGTTGTTTTAATATGGTATGGCCCCTTTACTGTAATACTTCATCAGTCCAAATCCAGATGATTCATCATTTAACCAAAATAAAGGGCTTATTGTTTATTATCAAAGGATGATATTAAACTCATCAATATAAATCTCTAAAAAATCAAATAGTTATTGATTATCATCAGGAAGCATTTTTACACGATGAAGGCACTTGAGAAAGTTTCTGAAACTGCGTTAATGATATGTCTTATTTTTAGCTTTCATCAGACCTTTAAAATGGTCAACATACAGTACTGAACACGCATGACCCAAATTCTCCACCTGCCATTAGAATGGAAGAATAATCTCAGAGGATCAGAGAAACATCTGTTTGAGGTTAGTTGAAGTTAGGTTTAGTTTAGTTTAGTTTGGGAGGTTTACACAATCTCTCTAATGAAATCAGAAGACATGACAGTACAGCAGAACTGTACAATAATATTGATTTCTGATCAGCTTCAGATAACACGGGTAACTACTAAAGACTAAACATTTCCAAGCCAGTGACTGAACAACAGTCGAATGTTTCTGCTCAGTTACATTTGTGGGCTTCAATAGGGAGCCACAGGACTTGCTTGGAAATTCATTGTGTTACTTTGACAAACAGAAGGATTTACATGTTGTGACTGGCGCTCTGTTTAAAGTCTGAGTTCCAAGCTGTCCTTGTGACAATGGCAGCAAAATGCAGCGCTGAAAATAGCACTCAGGCCACGGCCTGTGCCCTTGTGCAGTTGAAAGGTATGTGCTAATCCATCTGACCTTTGCTAGGCAGCAGAAGGGTGAAAACAGAATCACTGAAGGGTTTAGGATGCCAAGCAGATCTGGCAGAAGTTCAGAGACGCAGTCTCTGCTACAAAGCAGAGCAGAGGAAACCAAGCTAACCGCCAAGGTCAGAGCTCCAGGGCAGCAGATAAAGCCAGTGCTTTCTTTATCCTCTCTCTTTCATTGTGTTGTCACCTGAATCTAAAAGGGGAAGTTCGTTATTAAAAGATCGTCAGAAATCCAGGATTCTTTACTATTTATTTTCCGATGTTGAAATTAGATCTTGATATGAAAAAGCCTGAAAGATCAAATCAAACAGACAGGAAAAATAATTTTAGGTCTGAGAGTTAAAACTGTCAGCCCAACACAAAGCAGCATGTCACCTGAAGGTCCACTTACACTTAATTTTGCTCAAAAAGCAAACGAGTTTTTTCACTTTTGTTTTCTCTCACTCCAAACAATGTTGTGCTGCTGTTTGAGGAGTCAGAGCTCTGTCTCCTCTTCTGGTCACCAGCAGGAGCCATCCCATGAGTACAACTCACTACACCTCCCAGCAGCCCCAGCGCACAGTCCCTGGATGCTGTTCAGCTGTCTCCAATCTGACAATCACCTGCCTGTTACTTAAGCAGCACACAGAGCCTCCATCTTTGTGTGAAGTTTTGTTTTATCCCTGCCTGGATTACTGAGCATTTCTATCTGGACCTGATCTTCTGTGGAGTGATGAGCAGATGAAGCTTCTTGAAGAACTAAACTGAACTAAATGGCCAGAATTCATCTTAGAGTAGTTTTATTCATTTTAAATGTTTTAGAGGTCTTATACCTTTTTTAATATTTGTCCTTATGTAAATGTGACCACTAAGACACACAACATGTCCCCAGTACAGGCTAGTTAACCATTTTTAGAAGTACCTCACCCATGGTGAGGGGTTTCCTTTAATGTTTTTACATAGTACTTTGTGCTTTTTTTGTCAAAAGTGCTCTGTTTGATATATTGGTGGTCTTGTCTTTGTAAAGGATATGAATAATTTTACTGTTGTAAAATGGCCTTTAAAAAAGCTCTTGATGTTTAAGTTTTCTTAGATGAACCTGATATTAAAGAACAAAAACCCAAAGTAAATGAGCACATTTAGTTTTTAGATCTGTAAAACAAAGATGGAGATATCTGGGTCATTTGGGATCCCCCGAGTCTGTTCTCTCATCTATGGGTTTCTTTAGTTTATTCTTAAGAATGACAAAGTAGACTATTCAGCTTTTCAGAAAATGTTTCTAATAAAAAAATGTTCCTGCTACCAAGAAGATGGAAATGGGAAATGATTAGAAGACGGATGGATGGAGGAGGGAGGGACGGATGGATGAATGGACGGCCATGCATTACCTTGGGTTTGGAAAAGATCCTATAAAATGAGACACAGTTGACCCCTGCCTGCCCGACCCCGCCTTGGCTTCTGTTATACCATGGTGCTGGTGAATACTCAATTCTGATTGGCTGCTAGGTGTGGGTTAAAAAATGATAAACCATTGTGATAGTACACACCTAGAAAAGAAGTTCCATTCAAACAGTCTGAATGTTCTGTATCCCTGCGCAGGTTTTTGAAACATACTTTAGTGTCATCTTCTGGACAAAAACAAGCAGTAACAGATGAACTTTTTCTCTGAACTGATGATTTATTTAACCTATTGTGACGATCAGCATTTATATCGCTTTCCTTTTGTTATGTGAAGGAGGGTATATTGACAAACTAGTCATAATGTTAGGTTGATTTTTTTTTTGTTTTTTTAATTAGTTACTATCTGACACATAAGACACAGAACTCAGCACACTGAATGGTGTAGCCTTCTGTTTCACCACAAGGGGGAGTTTCCGTTTTTTGGGCAGCTCAGAAGAGTGGCGTCCTCCCGGAAAATGAAACACCAAGACGACGTTGATTGTGAGCTGTGTTTGTGTTCTAGCTGCTCGCCAAAGGCTTAAGTTCAGAAAAAGAAATCCACATTTGTCTGATACACTTTGGTGGTCCAGTTGAGTTCTGTGTAGGCTATGCTGTGTTACCATGTTACCATGACAACAAGCCGCATCACAAATCAAATAGTCATCTTTTTGTGTAAAAAAAATTAGCTAAACCGAGGAAAAGACAAGAATACTGTACTCAGTATTACTGAAGCTGAAAGTGGCCTGCCCTAGTTTTTTTGGGGATAATTTTCTCGTTTTAACGAGATGATCGATTAATAGAAAGCTTCATTCTTCCTTCTGGATTATCTCGTTATAAAGAGAAAACAATGAAAAAAAAAGTAGGCAGGCCGTCTTCAGCTTCTGTAAAATATTTATTGAATTTTTTTTTTTTTTTTAATGACCGTGGTATAAGCGGGATAATACCCTCCAAAGTGAGTATCATGAGAAATGAACACACTTCACGGAAGCAACCAAGCGTTGGACAGTTCATGTTCCAACTTCTCATAAGGTACACTTCGTCGTGTATCATCCCTTACATAGTTTGACTCCTGCTCTGTCAGCCCATCTGTCTAATAAACATGCTGCACTGGGAGACAGCTGTCTGCCTGCCTGCAGGTAACAGACGAGTTCCATTAGCAATCATCCATTTTCTGAACTTGCTTACGACCCTCAAGCTCCCAGGCCTCTAGAGGACCCAAGGAGGAGAAACCACCTACAGAGGGTGAAAGGGTGTGTATATATATATTTATAAAACCAATATTAAACGTGAAGGTCTGGTATTGCATGAGTATCTGGGAGTGAGTGTCTGTTTGTAGATGGAGAATAAAGCAAACCAACTGAAGAGTGCATGCAGGGGAGGGAAAGAGAAGCCTGATGACTCGGACAGAGCTGCACTCGGCAGGAAGACCAGGTGGAGAGCACACGCCACTGAGGCGGAGCCTTGATTCCCATCACCTGATTCCCAAAGCACCTGCACCTGTGAAGGAGGAGGAGACAAAGGACAGCCATCAGATCGTATGACACTGGACACCACGGTGGAATTTGAGAGAAGGTCAGGAGGCAAGTCTAGCTTTGTGCTGCAGCTGCTGAGGGGTTTAGATCAAAAGGATTGAGCAGACAAGAAGAGTTTGAGTGATGAAGAGAAATAGGTCAAAAAGGAAAAGAAACATCCCTGCTCATGTCCCCTGGAGAGAACCTGTTTTTGTCCAGCAGAATTAACAGATGCAGTAAAGCTGCCTTGGCTCTGGTTAGGTCATTAGGAAGGTTTCTGAAGCTTCACTTTTAGGTCATTTTTGGTTGGTACTCTTTACGTCAATATTGAAGATGAAGCCCTGAAAGTCTTGAACGCTTTAAACAGATTTCTCTTGGATCCAGTTCTGTTCAGGAGCTCTGTTTACTCTGTAAAGACACAGTGTGAAGCCTTGCTCCTCTGCTGCTGCTTCTGCATAACAGACCTATGATTATGCAAACTGGGCTGTTTATGGTGGATTACAATCAATATCTGCGTGCCCTGGGAGACTTCCTGTTAAAGCTCGCCACAGCTCTGCCCTGTGAAGTGGGCAGCGCCAGTGTGGAACAGCGAGCAGGACTGTGAGCGCCAGATAAAGATGAATTATAGATACCCCGCCGCAGGGCTAAATGTGGATAGCTGTGTGCGCACACACATGTGTGTGTTAGCGGTGATCAGGTGAGGAAGGGAAAAAGCTCAAGTCCTAAACAAGAACTCATCACTCGTGTTCACAAAGGGAGAGTTTAGGATTCAGGCTATTGTTTTCTAGAGATAAAGGGGAAATAAACCAGAGGAAGAGTCCGAGTCCTGTCTGTTCTATCACAGATGAAGAGGAGGAGGGAAACCAGAGGTTCTCTAGATGCATCAAACACATGCAAACATGACTTGGTTACAAGTGTCTTCATGGGTGGACACGACTGTCTGCGGGTGACAAATGAGCAAACCTGTGTGGGGCACAGGTGACCCGCATGACATTTAAGGTGGTCTTTATGGTGAGCTGGTAAGACAGAAACATGAATATGTTTTCTCCAGGCGTGCTGAGGGCACCAGGCTGTAGCAAACACTTTTTGTTTTTTAACTTGTCCTGTCCAACAGCTGAGCAAACAGATACAGGCTGAGAACCTCTAGTGTTGGACAGATTTTACTGTCGCAACAGGTTTATTGAGTGTAAACCCATGTTGTATTTCATGCTAAGCTTTATTTATATTGATTATGTTTGTTTTGTTGGACCACTGAGACTTGGTCACCCCCCGGCTCCGATGTGATTTGATCCCCTGCTCTAGATCTTAAATCTCGGGGATCCCACTCCCGGCGTGGAGAGGAGGCCGCCGGGCCCAGGAGACCGGCACCCAAGAGACAAGACCACCAGGCCGAGGGTCCCTGCCCCCCCGCCAGGAATGGGGTAGGGGACAGAAGGTTGAAGGTTCCACCTTCCTTGTGTGATGCATGCATGTTTGTTTGTTAGAGTGTATATTTTGAGGTGTTAGAGGTGTGTGTACTAAAGGGTGCAGTTAAAACTGGTGAGGAGGGCCTTGACAGGACATGATTGCTCACAGAGATGCCCCGTCACCCTCTCACCACTGACCCAACATGTCTATGGTACAGTTAAAAGTGGCAGACATTTCAAACATTTCCCATCTCAGAGATTCGTTCGTGAGTGTGATTGCAGGAAGCACCAGCTCGCTCCAATCTTTAGATAAGAGAAGTCTGATGATTCTAGCAGTTTTTAAACGCATCACTCGCGGACAAATCTGAGAGACGTGAACAGAGTCTCACCACAGATTTATGCATAACTGAGGTTTTATGTGTGTAACAAGCTGTTGTAATTTAAATTTGTGCATAAGTAAATTGTGTTTTGTATTTTTTTTAATTTAGCAATTTCTGTTATGCACAAAACCTGTTATGAGTTACAAATCAAGAACTACAGACATACAAATCCAAAGTTACTCACAAATCAAGAATATGCATGCACAAATTGGAGTGAGTCTATTTTCTCTGAGGTTTTTTTCGAGTGACGGCTGAAGTTGTGTTAGCAGGGTGAACAGTACAGATCTATACGAGCGTGGGGGGAGAGGGTGATGATGATGATTGTGATGGGGGGGGGTTTTGTTTTGTCTTAACAAGAACATGAAACATGAAAGCTGATTCTTTTGAACTTTATCTAACAAGCTTTAGATCAAGTTTTAAGCTATACGTCTGGGTCTAAGGCAACCCTCCTTCCCCCTTACAACAGTTGCATGCTGGGTAATAGAGTTAAACTCAGTTTGAGATTGTAATGTTACACCTGTGAGGATCCCTCTGACCTGCAGACTGCAGCTGTGAGGATTATCAGTAATCTTCAGGAGCACAACGATGGTGAGTTATGACACTTCACTACTAATGTCCCTGCAGACTTAATCCTGAGTTAACCACAGAACGTCCCGGGACAGAAGGTCTAACCATCTCAGGTTTCTTCGTGTTCTAACGCTGTCTTTGCTAATGAGCTGGATGGTTTCCCCAGCGGTCCTTCTTTGCTCATCAGCTCTGAGGTCTGAGGTCTGGAAGCACATGCCGTCATAGTGGCTGCTGCTACACTGTCATTAGTGTAGTGTGGGGAGGAGAGCTGCTGCAGCAGGACCATGGGTGGTGTCTCACTGTACTGAGCAAAACTCATTGCAGTTTCACATACTGCGATGAATATTTGAGTCTGGTTTGCAGAAATGGTTTGATGATTGCTGCTGTGTTTGGCGGTGCACTCAGGAGATATGGAGTGTGAGAGTGTGCTTGAAAGAGACTGGGAGATTTTCCAGTGGAGGGAAAAAGCCAAGCTCAGACTTCAAAGGTGCGTCGGGGCATGCATGGCTGAAGCAGCCGAGTGCGCATGCCAGCTCTCTGCAGCCTCATAAATACATCTTTGTGTACTGATATCACTCACATTTGTCACAGCTGCATACAAATGCAACCGTCAATGACGTACATGTTGGTCCTCTGGTCCTCCGTTTTCTCTCAATGCTAGCTCTTAAATATCTGACCAAGACTTAACTCCGCCTCTCTATCGACCCTCCCCTCCGTTCTCTCCCCTCATTGGCCCTCTGTCTTCCTTACCTTTGTTACTCTCACTTCCTCAACTCTGTGAACATGAACTGTCTTTTGGGATTGACCTGTCAAGGCGAGCTGAGCCCTGCAGCTCCTCGTCTTTCTGCCTCAGAGAGCTGCCAGCCCGCTGAACAAAGCTAGCAAAGCTGGAAAATGGAAAATAAAAGATTGTTTCATTTTCTACAGCAGAAGTCAAAAGACTGACCCGCAGAGTCTCTGTATGGAAGGAACAAACCATGGAAGATCGCCTTTAATGGATTCTCTCTGATCTCCTTGAAGCAAAATCAACACATTTCAGTTAGATTTAAACCCATCACACATCAGCAGAACACATTTAAACGTATGTATTACTGTGTGTACTGTAGAAAATTAACTCTTTGATTTCTGGAAGAACTATAAATGGAATGGTTTATAAGACATCTTATGTTACAGTATGGATCAGAGCACAGGCTCGTCAGTGATCAGGGAGACCCCAGAACGTAAAGACCGGGCTCGTGTTCTGACAGGTTGGCAGGAATGGTGGCAGCGTGTCTTCGTTTCTCCCACAAAACTGAACAACATCCATGGATCATACCATACATCTGCCTTCAGTGTTCTCGGCCATCGCTACACTGCTTCACAACACAAATACAAGCGGCGTCTGCACACCTGCGTCCTCTGGGACGGGTCTTAAAGGAGCCTGCGTCTGAAGCATCAAGCACCTTTTGAATTTATTGAAGACACAACTGGAAGATATACGGTATTCTAAAATGAAGGTTTTTTGCTGATCATCACTAGATGTGTTTGAGATCCTCCAGAGCCTCCCTGCATCATCGGCGAGACCAAGCTGCTGCGGGAGGAGGCGGAGAAAGACCCCTGAGATGAGGGTGAATGGCGAGTCTGTACGACACCAGGAAGTTAGGTTGTCCTTAACATTTGGTTTCCGGTTGTAGTTCTTTCTCTTACTCAGTTTATGTTGTTTCTCACGGAAAGCTAAGATGACAGCAGCTTTTCTTCAAGCAAGGAAATGGATTTGGATGACTTGGCTGTATTACAGCAACGCCTTCTAAGGATGAGGTATAGTTGTATATTTTTATTTATTAACAAATGTCAAGCAGATAATTTCATGTTTGGAACTTATAGGCGGATATTCAAAATGTCTGATTATGTCACAAATGTCGTCCCATTATATTGCATGTCAGATTTTAGGAGTCATTTCAGACTCTCTACAGAGAAAGTAGAGGTAAATGTATTGTCATGATTCAGAGCTTTGGTTTGGTCATGTTCTGTTTTCTGTCAGTCTCTCCATGTTCAGGTTAATCATTCACAGCTGTTTTCATTTAGTTCATCAACCTCAGTGTATTTAAGTGTCTGGTTTTCAGTTCTCATTGTCAGGTCATCTGCTCTTCTATGTTCTGTCACTGGGTTGTTCTCCTGGTTTTGTCATGTTTAAGTTGATTCAGTAAATGTTTATGTTTCTGCCACCAAATCTGTCTCCTGCATTTGGGTCCTCCACCACCATCCCTGACACCTATTCTCTTTGCCCATTCTTGTGTCTGTCCATTGGAGCTCCTGACAACACATTACAACAACAGGCAATCAACCAGGTCCCCCTAACACAGGTGTGTTGGCCAGCCTGTGGACTTAAACAAGGAATCCTACAGAAGTATTGCAGACAGATTTAATGTGGCTAAATCAACTATATCAACCATTTTAGAACATTTTTAACAATAAATAAACATTTATTACTTCATATTGCCTGACCTACAGAAAACAAGCTCTGTGACACAATAAATGGCTTTCAGGAGTTAGGATTCCCCAGCACTGTCTGCAGTAGATGGGTGTCATATCCATATCCTAATGCCTTTTATAATAGAAAACAGAGCTACTCTGTTCTTCTCATAAGCTTTTGCGACCATCAGGACACCCCGGCAGTTGGCATGATGCTCACACTGCTGTGGCACAAACATTAGATGTGGATCCCCAAACTCTCCCTCCACCAGGGACAAACATCATTGGGATTCTGCGCTCCCATTGTCTAAACACGTGATGAAGCCATATAGGGCTAATGGGCATTTCACAGCCAGGCAGAAGCATTTTAATCAAAAGATCTATTCAGCTAGAGTGGTTATTGAACGCACCTTTGGTCTGCTGAAGACAAAGTTCAGAAGAGTAAAATTCCTGCATCCTGAACACCTCCATTCAACTGCATCCACTGTTACCACATGCTGCATTTGACATAACATATGCCTGGACACAGACGGCACCTTTGAGGAGTATGGGGAGGAAAACAGACCCAGCACACTCTCCAAATGATGATGGACATCATTATAGAGATTATAAGTGCCACACAATTTAAATTTGCAGTTTCTCATTTATATTTCAGTTTGTGTGCAGTTGAGCCCCTGCAGTCTGTAAGCAACGTCTGTAACTAGTGGGTCATCTAGACCCCTCAAAAAAAAACGGTTCATTTATTTCCTCAGATATTTTTTGTTTTCACTTGTGTTCGTTGTAGACATAAAACCCCGTCCACCTTTGTCATGGGAGAAATCACACATCAATGTACGGGTGGGGGTCATCTGAGGCCCCTAAAAGAGCAACGGGGTTAAACGTGTCTTCAATCAACGCAGGGAACGCAGTCCAGCACTTCACCTGAGGACAACTGTGTCAGTGAGGAAGTATTCACTCATTACAAAATACGTAATCGCATAGTTTTTGCTTATTTTAAAGAATTTTACAAACACAAACAGATGAACATGCTGTTTTCTAAATTGATTTTATTGTTTTCCTACAACAGACCATGAACTCAGCAGCAGTGATGGGACAGTGTCATGATTCAGCGCTTATGTTTGGTCATGTTCTGTTTTCTGTCAGTCTCACCATGTTCCAGTTAACCATCCACAGCTGTCTTCATTTAGTTAATCATCCTCAGTGTATTTAAGTGTCTGGTTTTCAGTTCTCATTGTCAGGTCATCTGCTCTGTTTCTGTCACTGGGTTTGTCATGTTTAAGTTGATTCAGTTCATGTTTCTGCCAACAAATCTGTCTCCTACATTTGAGTCCTCCACCATCCCTGACAGACAGACAGATCCATAGGAGCAGCAGTGTTGAAGACTCCAATGAGGCTCATCATTTACATCCCAACCCACTGCTGCACCTGCAGGAGGGAAACCAGCTGCTCCTTCTGTTGAACGTCAGTTTAAAAGAACTGGAAGTCCTGCCCAAGCCATTCTAATTCCAGATTAAAATGTCGATCCCAACATGCATTTGTGCTCACCCAAAAACAGCAACACTGCATTTCACAATTGCACTAAAGCAATGCACACTTCCTGTATTGAAAATTCAACTACATGTTGTTTTGTCTTTTGAGCCAAATGTGTTTTAAGATCAAAGAGTGGTTTACTAGTTTTAATTTGTAAAATACCAGAAATAACTATTGCATAATTCAAAGTTCTCATACTGAAGATTGGAAGGTGTTTTATTGTTCATGTTTGCTCTCACAGATTTGACAAAACTACAATTCCATTTACCAAACATTTGTATTCAAGAACATGGTTGATAAAACATTTTACCATTAAGAAATGAATGTTAGTGGGTTAACACTGACATTTTATTTACACCCATAACAGGGATACTCAATCTGTGCTAATTACAACTGTCCTCGTTGACGTCTAAGGTCCAGATGATGCATCTGCTGTTACATTCATCCAGTTTCTCAGGTCAATCACCAACACAAACTGAAGAGAACAGTGGACAACGTACCCTCCAGCTTTATACAGCTGTAGTGAGCTAAGAAACAGAAGACAGGTCCAAGTTGTTCTTATTCAAGTGTTTAAACTCCTGAATTAGTTGTTTTTGTTGCTCAGATTTGTTCTTCATTTCTTGAAGAACAGTTGCCATGCAAGGGAGCATTTTCTTTTCATAGGTCTTCTTAGTTAGTTCTTTCTCCGCTGAAGTCTATGTTCTATGATGTTCCAACATCTGACATTGCCGTCCAACAGGCCGCGTCCGCGCTCAGGCATGGACTTCATAAATATCTTCCAACCTCTGACACTTTCGTTTTCTTTTCAATCTGGAGGGGCCCGGTAGAGGGGTAGACATTATAGTCCCCACTGGTGCACTCCCACGCCAGACCCGCCAAAAATGTCATCCATTTGCTGAAATAAACTCAGTGTCGAATTGCATTAGTTGTGCAATTTTCTGTTCTTGATCATAAGCTAGAAGAACATGGGGTTTATTTTGTTTAAATAGAAATACCATTGCTATCTTGAATAGTAATAGTGACAATACAATTGAAAATGCAACACTCCCATGTAATCTTTGCCTCCTCAGTTGATTTGATTCTGTCCTTTACACATGTTTGAATGTTTACAATTTTTTTCCCAATATTTCCAGTGTGATCCTTTAATTTAAAATCTGTTGTGTAAATTTTTTATGGAACACTTTTATTGTTATAGTACAACTGAATGTGTGTATGGCGAAGATCCAGTAGATGTGTCATTTGATGTGTGAAACCTGCAAGAGTGGTATTAGTTAGTCACTTAATCAACACAATTGACTATTTTAAAAAGTATCCATACCAGTCGGACTATCTGGTGGAGGGGAGGCAGGAGGATTCAGTCGTGGCGGCTGAATGTGACCGGCCATTGTATGCTGGTTTGAGGCTCAGTCAGGGTTTTTACCTTCTGGAAAGAAAAAAAAAGATGCACATCAAAACTTATCATAGTAGTAAAATGCTAATACAAATGACAGTTTACCTTCCAAGCTTGCTCTGATTTGGTCTATGAACTCCTTGGCTGAGTTGTTATCTGTGATAAACATATTTCTCCATTTCATATTTCACAAGCTGAACTGGATTAAATATAAAACCAAACATTGTAACTCACCAGAACGCAGCTTCTCAGCTAGTTCAGTGCTAACACCCACCATCACCTCACCCAAGCTATCTTTCAGACACAAAGTGCTCTCCATTTTGTTGAAGTACTGACCTGTACCTGACTCTGCTCCTAATATATCATTACACTAATGACATCACACAGGTGTAAGTGTTTTGTAGTTTTTAGTGGCTGGGTAGGAAGGATATTTGATTGTTTAAATGACATAATTGATATCATGTAACTACGTGATGAACTTTCCATTTTGTTGAGGTTTATGTTACGTGGATTTCTGAACAATGAGAACGATCACACAGTTTGATCATTTTCAGGAAGAATCTGGAGTGGATTCTGGTGAGAAGTGCCTTCAGTCAAAAGACCTTCTCAATCACAGTAGTGCAACACCGTCCCTCAGAGTATGACAGAAGGTTTTACACACATCATCAGAAGATGGCTCAGGACACAGCAAATACGTTTACATGACACTTTGATAAGCATTCCCCATGAGTATGCATTATGGCTTTTATATTATTTTTGTTAGGTGTTTGACATATTTAGGTTTTCTGAATGATAATTTGATTATCCATCTGATGATTCTATTCCTATATAATTTTACATCATATATATATACACATGCCTATTCTTCTCATATAAGGTAAACAATTTTGTCAGCTGTCAAGGGACAACAGATGACAAATAGCTGCTGGGCTAATTCTAGTTTATTGCTTGTAATGATTTAATGTCCCGGAGAAATCAAAGTTAACTTATGAATGCAACAATAAACCAATCAACCACAGATGATTTGTGATGTCAGTTCCTTTAGTTGCATGAATGCAAATGTCTGTCTGATGTTTAGCATCAAAACCTAAATGATTAGTAAGACAAATATAAATGTTTCTAGTAAAATACGTTCTGATAATTCGTTGATTTCTATATACACAATCATTTGTATAAATTCTTGTATATTTTTTAATCAGTGACTCACCACTTTCCAAAAGAAGAATGATAAATAATTAGATTTCCTTCATTTCGCAACAAATATTCCTGATCATCACATCGAACTACAGAACTTTCAGGACACCGTTTCCCACGATGCATTGTCTTGTAGTCACCAAGGCGGCTTAAAGCCAGCGCAGTACCTATTTTGTGGCTGCGCTGGGTTAGGACGGCGCCTTAACCCCGCCCTTTTCTCGCGATACTTCGTGATGGCGCACATTTGACGTCGGTGACAGAAACTACCCAGCATGCACTGCGCTGCAGGTGATCTGCGCAGCGCTGGGTCTGCCTTGGTCGACTCAAACAAGCTTATTGAGTGTTGGTGTTAAACTGGGGGCGGAGCTGTCAGAGCAGACTCTTCCTGGAAGAGGCGGTCTCACTCTGTGACATCAGATTGTGAAGACCCGCTTGTTTTTTTGGGTATGGGAGGGGCTGCTGTTGAGAGTGCCGGTTTTTAGAGGATTACTCAGAAATGCGCGAACAGATCATTGAACGGTTACAGCAGGAATGGTTCTTTATAGTGAGGTTGAACAATGTAATGCACTTAACCCTCATGCTCTCTTATGGGGTTCAGATGACCCCACTTTTAATGTAAACAAGCCTAGGAGAGTGGAAGGGTTAAGAGATCAAAGAGTTGTTTTTGTTTTTTTTTTTTTTTTTTGCGGTATGGCCCCTTTAACATTTGAATTTATATATGCCTCTACCCTTTAGCATGACCTGTTTATATTAATTTTTATCATCTGTCAGGGGACACCAGATTAAAAAAACAGCTGGGTTTATTTGATGAGGACTGTCCTAAAGAAATAAATAAAATTGAAATTAAGATTAACTTTTAAAAGCAAAAACAATAAAAAATGTTAACCCAGATGATTTGTGATGCCTGAACGTTTGTTCGTTTTGTTCCATTAATGCAAATGTCTGTCTGATGTTTACCATTGAACCAAAATGATTATCAATAGATAAAATAAACGTTTCAAGTCAAATCATTTCTAATAATAAATTAATCTGATTGATGTTGATTTTCATGACTGAAACAATTTATAGAAATAGAAATATTGCTTGTATGTAGTGAATCAACAGTAATTCACTATGAAGTACTCCTGATTTTCTTGACTGAGCTCCAATCATTTCTGATCAGATTCACTTAGAACTACAGGAATTGACAGGACACAGTTTCCCACAATGCATTGTTTTGTAGTCATGTAGCTGAATTGCAGTCAGTGAAGTACCTATTTTCTAGTAGCGCTTGCCTAGGTAAACGCCTCCAACCCGCCCCTTTTCTCATGATACACTCGTGATGGCGCACTGGTGACGTTGGTGCAAAAACTAATCTGCAAAAACATCTTTATGATCTCACAGGTAGGAATTTTCCAAACTCTTATTTTTTAAAGTAACCATTTGGGGTCTAAAACATCATTTTTCTCTCATGCTGTCTTCTTCTAGAATAAGGTGTGATGCTGTAGCACGATCGCCTCCTAGTGGACAGACTGAAACTCCCTCCAGGAGAAGCAGAACAATGTTTACAATGAAATGAACATTTTAGTTAGAACTTCTCCTCTAGAGAATCAATGTAACAATGTATGCTATCAACAATTTCATTATTTCACTGATACATTTACAGTATGTGAACTGGATCAGATTAATATACATTTATTCAAAATACATAGTCGATTATTAATGTATTTCTAAACAGATGTTTATAAATGTGTAAATGCAAATAGAGTTGAATTGAAGAATTTTAAAAAACTGAATCGTTTCTGGAATTATAATCAATACCCATAATAACTAGAAAAAACACTGTTCTGGTGTTTGCACCTGAGATGCATCAGTGCATATTGTTGAAACAGGTCTCTTTTATGAGCAGTGAAAAATGAAGCTCACCCATAATGAAAAGACACCGCTAACAATCCACCGCTGTGATCCAGCACAGCTCGTCCCTCAGGGCGGTCCACTGTTGTCTGGGAATCCCTTTCAGCGTCGTCTTTGTGTGTTTTGCTCCTTCAGGGCTGCAACTCTAAACAGTGTTGCAAAGACTCTGAGAACAAAGCAGAGTTTTTTGACTCAATCCATGTCTATTGTTTCATGTTTGGCTCACATTTCAATCAAGGGGTCAATGTGAAGGAACAAAGTTGGAACATTGTAATGTACAAAATGGGGAATGGAAATAAAAGAACAGCCATGTTCTAACACTAGAACCCTGCAGCGACGGCAGACAGATCACAGTTGAAGATCCAGGTGCCGAACAATTGAAACTGCACTGTAGACAGTTCCACATGAGCCACTGTTAAAAGTCTGACCCAATATTTCAAGTTAGGGCTGGGCAATAAAACAATAATTATTGATATCGCGATAGAACATTTTTTCGATAGAAGAATGAGTCTATCGCGATAGACTTTTATTTTGAAGGGTCCACAAATAACACTTTCTAGCGAACAGTATCTCCTATTAGACGAGTAAAAGTTAGAGAGTTAGTCGCCACAGGGCGAGTGAGTGTTTGTATCTAATTATTGTGTTTATTTGCTCTCATTTCGGTCATTTTTTGGACTCCACTCCGCGTCCTTCGTCTGCATGAAAGATAAACAAACGCGTACGAGCCGACTTCTACCAGCAACCCCCGCTGCCGCCGCATACCTCGTGCCCCTTGCGCGGTATTACAATCATTGTCTGTCCACGCCGAATGCATTTGGCGTCCAATTAATTTACTGTACACTGTATTAAACAAGCGTCAGATTTGATGCTTGCCGTTCATCAGAAAGTCTGTTGCTGAGTGTGGAAGAAGCTTCTGTCAAAACTTTTCTGGAACTCTCGTGAAGAACGCGGATACCGAGAGATTGATTTATTTTGAAGAGCTGAATAAAAACATCGGTACACATCTCTGTGTCGGAGTTCAGGAGACCTTCCAGTGTGGAGCGGCCGCTGTCGCACACACATCGCGCTCCTGCAACCAGCTGGCAAGAGCCGACAGGGAAGGTAGAGCTGTAGAGCTATGGCAAGCCGTTAGGGTCAAAATTCACCAGAAAAAAAAACGCAGGTATGGCAGTGCGTCACCTGGACATGTACTATGGTTAATAATACTTATTTGACATATTTAAATGTTGCCACAGTTAGTTTCAATACAACAGTTAATACCAAAAATAATGGAAGTTTAATTTCAAAATTGCAATTTAATTTGCTGGGATAGCATATGAAGCATTCATTTCTCTCTCCAGACATGTACATGTAATCAAAAAATGCATGTTTTGTTTATGTTCAAAGTTCAAAATGTGTGACTTAATGCTTTTAAGTACTTTTTTTTAAACATATTTTTAACTTTTCAAAAAAGTAATTTTAGGCTTTTATCTTCTTTTTTCTTGTTTTTTTACTTGTTGTTACTGATCCAAAAAATGATCCAAACCGTGACCTTAGGGCTGTGACACGATCCGAGGCGTGTGTTCTGTGATCTGTTACACCACTACTAAATACAACAAAAATAATTTGCAGTACATCAATACATTTTTGTTATGTGAACCCTGAAAACATTATAATTTATTTGTAGACTTAATGCTTTGTTTTTTAATGGAACTGAAGAAACAGTTTATCTATTTCATAAACTTTTGAAACTTGAAAGCTTTTGCTTTAATTTTTAGCTTAGTTCATTTTTATATATAGTCTTGGTTATTAAAAAACTAGTTGCATAATTTCCATTGGATCTGTTATGCCTAGTGTGATAGGAAATAAATATTTAAATGTAAACAACCTGCTGATGAGTTTACATTTCCTTTTTGAGCCAGAAAGTGTTCAAATACAGTTATTTGGTTTATATCGTTATAAATATCGTTATGTAAATCGTGATATAAAAACAGGTCATACTGTAAAAACAGCCCAGAGGGCTTAGATGGGGCAGATGATTCAGTGTGGTGACCCCTGAAGAGGGCAGCCAAAAGACAACGGAGAGGTCGTGCTCTCACAGTTTAAGTGTGGTGATGACCTGACTGCTGGAAGGACAGGCTGCACTTTTGGAGGAAGGCGAGCGAGTGGAACCTGAAGCTTTGTTCCGACCCACACGGAAGAGAGCGGAATATTGACCAGGAGGAGTCTTCATGTGCTCACCCCTTGCCTTGTCTGCAATGTCGATAGATGCGTGACGTACAGGAGCGTTCTCTCCGTTTTTGGCCAGCCTCAGCTGGGGCGCCCGCCTCTGCTGACATGTTAGCTAACACTGATCCGCCACACTAGTAAGTCTCTAAAATACGCCTTCGATGAGTGTTTAGGATAGTCAAACTGGAAGTGGGTTACAACTTGAATCAGATTGCTTTTCACTCTTAGTTCCCAGGTGCAGCATTTCTCATTAGAGGACACCCCCACCCCCACTTTCAATGACTCCTAAAAAAAAAGAAATAATTTCTACCAATTAGTGAGAAAAGCTCAAAAACAGAATTTATTTTAAAAAAAAAAGGAAAGAAAGAACAATAAACATAAAAGAATGACTTTTTCACAGGGAGAGAAGTAACATGAAAAAGACAACAGATATTTTTTGAAGGGTAGATCTTGACGGGTGGAGAGGAAGGACAATCTCCTGGTCCTCGACTTTCACACTTCTGTTTCAAGTCAACAACATATGTTGATCAGGTTTGCGAGTCTGCATGAGGTTTGGTGTCAGCCCCCTTTTATCATCAATACTGACGATCCCAAACACCCCGAGGTCACATTACAGGAAGTCCTTTGAATGTTTCAAGTAACAAAAGGGAGACAGTTGCTCTGTGACCAGAGACCGCGGCGTGTTGCAAACAGAAAGGTCTCAGGATATGTTTTCAGTCAACACTATCTTTTGAATATCTGCGCCTGTTTTTCAGCAGATGTTTATAGTCTTCAGACCATCAATACCTTGTCTTAGATTTCAGATGTTGCAGAACTGATTTTTAAACAATCATAGAAATAATATGAGGGTCTGAATTTTCGTCAACAATCTGACTTCACAGGAAGAGGAGAGAGGAATTTCTGAGTGGATGCTGTGCAGGGCCCTCTGGATTAAAGAACAAAGATCCACAATACTAACAGTTGGGACTGACACTAAACTCCTCTGGTCACTCTGGTCACATGCTGACCGATGTGCTGTCAGCATCTGGTCCAGCAGGGTGCTCCTGAACTTCAGTACCCGTCAGAAATCCAGTGTACGTGCGCTTGAGGGGAAGGATGTGGATCAAGCACTGGAAACGTCTGAGCATGAGTCACTGAGTTCCAGAGGAGAAACAATTCTAAAATCCAAAACTTTCACACAAGTGTCTTAAGTTTCTGAGACAAACTGGAGGAGTCATGTGACTAAAAGAAAAAAATGTGGATATGTGGAACAGCGAATAAGTGGGGAACACGGTACTGCAGAAAAATGAATCTTTGTTGAAATTCTTTTCCCTTTTTTAATAAAAAACTGAAAATCAAGCAAACACACATTGAACATTGTAAAAAAGCAATTCAAACTCCATACTCACTACGTTCTGCCGACGTGCTCCCCCGCCCGGGATCCGCGGGAGGATCAGACCAGAGCCCCCCCCACCCCCGCTCAGAGTTGTGGTCGGCAAACGATGCGATTACAGGCAGCACCGGCCTGCTTGGATCTGTGAGTTTAGAAGCTCCAGCATCGTGGCTGGTGACCAGCCCTCGGGACGGAGCCTCGTGTTGCAGGAGCTGTCAGAGGAGCTGCTGCAGATCTTTGCTGAAAATGTTCTTATTTTTAAAGGGATAAGTGTTTTAAAAATGCCTATTTAGACTTTTTATATTAATTATCGGGAGTATCTTTATAATAAAGTGGGAAAATGTCAAGTTTTACCGGATATTATTCACAATTGAAGTTTTTAAACGGCTGACAAGAAAACTATGGTGAACGAGCATTCTGGTAGTACTTGAACGCATCACTCACGGACGAATTTGTGAGACGTGAAAAGAGTCTCACGGTAGATTTGTGCGTAACTGATGTGTTGTGCGTGTGTATTTTTTTTTATTTGTAATTTTTTTGCTTTTGCACAAAATGTATGTATGTGTGTGTGTATATATATATATATATATATGTACTGTATATATATATACTGTATATATATATCACTGCATTGGCGTCCTGTGCGTTTCAGGATCAATTTTAAGGTTCTTTTATAAGTTTACAAAACTCTTGATTGAACCCCGCGGACCCTGAGGTCCTCCAGCAATGGCCTTCTGGTTGTTCCTCGGGTGAGGACTGTGACCTACGGTGAGGCTTCCTTCCACCACTGCGGTCCTCGCATGTGGAACAGCCTGCGGAGAAACTCAGGGCCGCTGAGTCTGTAGAGATTTTTAAGAAAGAGCTCAAGACGCACCTTTTTAATACAGCTTTTAGATGATTTCTGTACTTTTATAGTTCTCTTAATTTTGTTTTATTGTTTTAGCTAATATGTATTATATTCTTCTTAAATGTTGGTTGATGAAGCTATTTATTTTCTATTTTATCATCTCCTACAATTGTTCTATTTTACTCCTTTTGTTCTGAGCTCCAGTGTTTCCTCATTTGATCCATTTACTCCAGGTTAGTCTCTGGGGCTCGGTTTTTGGTGCTCGCCTTGTCTGGGGTGGGAGGGGGTCTGCATTGCGACTGTACAGTTGTGGTGCGGGACCCCTGCCTCTCTGGTTTGGGGGGGTGCCGTGCCGATGCCCTATGTGTGCAGCCGGCCCGTGATAAATGGATCACACTGTACAGTTTCCACACGCAGCCAAGCCACATGTTTCTTTTATATTATGTTGATCAATTGATTTATTGTTAATCCTTATTTATTTGTTTTATGGAGGGTGGATTATTGCAACATTGGGTGGGTGGGGCTAGGGCAGGGTTTGCTGGGACGATTATTTTAACATCACTGTTCTTGATGTTTTTCTTGTTTTTATGTGCAGCGCCTTGGACTGGGAATGCCATGAAATGCGCCTTATAAATAAAATTGAATTACAAATCAAGAATTATGCATGCATGAATCAAGAATATGCACGCACAGATCCTAATGTACGCACAAATCAAGAGTATGAATGAGTCTATTTTCTCTCCATACAACGTGTCAGACAGCAGCAGAACTTGTTTTCCTCGCCGCTGTGTGACATCTGTACACATCCCAGAGACAGACCTGCAGCCTCTCCGTCCTCCTGCAGCTCAGAGGGCTGCGTGTTGGGTTTGGCACATAGTCAGGGACCACAGTGGGGGACCTGAGCGGAGGCTGGGCTGCCTGAAGTGCTTGTATCTGAACTAGATAATGACATGATGTGTTGACAGCCCAAACAAAGATCAGATATCTTCCCATGGTGTTGGATGAATGCCCTGCAGACAGAGCTCCTCACACAATGACAGTTCCCATACAGAGTTAATTGCAGACAGAGTTAGGATTACATAAATGAAATTTGGGGCCACTCTCTACAGTTCTGCATACTTGTAATTTTCCCCCATAAATACATGAGCGTGGTCACTGTGAGCACGTAGATTACTGTTTGCTGTAGAGTCGTATTCATTCAAGGTGGATGTTTTTGCTTTACCAGAGCTCTGGACTAAACCTGATTAGGATCTCGTCATTTAACTGTTATAGGGAAAGTCAAGTAAAAGTTGAAAGGCCCTGATTGAAACCACAGAGACCTCTCTGTGTGGAGTGAGCATGCTTTCAACAAGTTTGTTGGTTGATTGATGACTTCACATTGTCAATAGGTGTGACTGAGAATGTGCACTGGTGTGTGATTGTCCAGACCAGGGGTCGGCAACCTTGGGCACACGTGCCAGCTGTGGTACGCGGTACCTAGGTAAAGACAGCACCACGCCGGGGTGGGACAACAATTAACACTTTTGTCATCAGTTTATATGTTTTTGGATTTAGAAAGAGTGAGCATCTCTTCCCTCAAGGATCTTTGATGCTCCATGGCGTCACAAGGAAAGGATCCATTCACGTAGCGGTATGACTCTGACCCCGCCCACCCATATAAATACTGCAGCTTTTTTCTTTTAACTTTATAGTTTCACATAACGCATGTTATCCTCCATGTCAGCCTTCATGACCGGATGATTGAAACTAATGCTCATCTAGGAGAAAAAAAGGTTCCTGCGGTGAAATAAAGAAGCGGTAATGATTCCTGTTTGTAACTGTTTCGATGAGAGACGTGGAGATGTGAGCTCATGTCTGTGGATGAACGTGAACGTGAAGAAAAGTTCATGATGAACAGCTTTTATATGTTCATGTTTTTGTCGTCGCTGACATGAATGAAGTTCTGTTTCTTCATGGAGATCTTTTGTATCGTATTTCCTGGTTTAGTCGTGTTTATATTCTCTGGTTCTTCTTGTTGGACCGGTTCTGGTCCAGCATGCAGCCTCACAGCTGTAGTGGACCTGTTACTGTCTGGTTCTGGTGATGATCTGTGGTTGATCTGCTGCTGGTTGAAGAGATTCCAGAAGTAAATGGATGTTGGTTTGAATTTTTCTCTTTTTTGTATTTAATGTTTTTCATTGTAAATCTCTCTGAGCTGAAACACATGAAAAGTTATTTTAATAAATAAAGATTGATCGATAAGTTCAGTTTGTTGAATAATAATCTAATAAACTCAGATTATACTCAGATTTACTTTCTGTTCTGCTACATGTCAATATGAACAAGTATTTAAATTAATATTACAGCTGATCATCACTGCATTTACTGATGGTGAAGATGAAGAATGATGCTGTCCTGTTACAGGAAATGAAAATCACTATAAATATCAAACTAAGAAAAAAGTAAAAACATTTTTTTTTTACATTTTTTTCAGATATATTGAATTTTTTGTATTTTTTACATTAAAGTTCACATTATAGTTAGAAGTGACTGAATAGTTCAGTTGGTTGGTGTAGGATCATGGTTCAGTTTCCAGGGCAGCAATGAGCTAAAATCCAGAGATGATCATTGGATAAGATCCTTCATTCTGCTGCATAACTTGATCTCCAGGATTGTATCAGGAAGATCATCCAGAGTAAAACTCTCTGTATATCCACCTGTGTGAATCAGTGAAAGATGATTGACTGAGATGATCTCTGATAGGAGAAGAATAAAGGTGAACAACAACAGAGTTTACATTATAGTTGGTGATAGCACTCTTGTTAGGGAGAACATTTAGAATTGGCACTTCAAGTCATGAACAATGCTGACCCCTGGTCCAGAGTGTGCCCCGCCTTCAACCAACAGTAGCCAGGTTTGGCTCTGTTACTGTGACCCTAAGAGCGATAAAGCAGGATAAGTAAATATGTAAACTCCAATAACATGTTTATTTTAATAGCATGTTTGCAAAGTACAATATGTGAAGAACCTTTGAGCAAGGTTTGCATTCTGCTAACATTTAAACTATAAGATCTCTGTGACTTTATATTTCTAAAACCATAAAAATGAACTGGTTCAATGTGGTGGTTTTTACTCCAGACTAAAAAAAGGTCATTTTTAGTTTTAAAGTTAGTCTTGTGTTCACATGTACCTGAACCTCCATGAAGCTGGTGCATGTAAACATAAGATTTATTTCACTTCTTTGTATTCTCAGTGAACTTTGATAGTTTTATATGGACTACTATCCATTCCAACAGCTTCATTTCAAAGGTAAAATCTTGTTGGGATATTTGTCTTCAATAAGCCTGGAAATAAATAGAAAATGTAATAAAAACTTTATTTTTTAAGCTTTTTGTGTTCTTGTTTAAAACTGTAGAATATCAAATTGTTGCTTTCAGTTTCAAGTTGTTTGTTCTGAGACTGTTTGTGTTCCTGAATACAAATCTTAATCATTCACCTGATGGTTTGTTATGTGACTATTCTATAAGAAAACCCCCACCCCCACCCCTCACATCCTCCGAGAGGATGTTTTCCCAGAAAGCAGCAGTGACTGCTTCAGATGAAAACTGCTCTGATACTTGGCTCACTTGACGTGTTGATAGGCAAACAGCCACATTGATGAGCAATTTCAGGCTTTAAATCCAGTCTGTGATGAAAGTTTAATGGTATAAACAGAGATTCTCTGTCATATAATCTCCACTTCTCATCATTTTCCAGCAGTAGAACAAGGCTAAAAGCAAAACAAGCCTAATCCACCCGATTGATGTCTTCTACAAAATTAGCCAAGGAAAGACTCCAAAGTATGTCGAGCAATTAATTATCTGCTTTGTTTTCTTCCAGTTTTTGTCTGGAATGCAAATGGTTGGAGTCAGAACACAGACCTGGTGGAGCTGAGTCTTGGGGTCAGATGTTGACTGTTGTGATCTGATATGTCTTTAAAGGGCCCGTACCATGCTGCTCTGAAGCCTTCAGAGTAAACTATATCCTAATCTATGATCATGTATTACCTTGGCCCTCTAAAGAATACATTATTTATGAATGAAGTTGTGTTTTTTCTTCTTGTTGTTCCAGGGCTGCATGGTGGAGCAGTGGTTAGCGCTCTTGCCTCACAGCAAGAAGACCCCGGCTCAAGTCCCGGCTGGGGGATCTGAAACAGCAACACCAACTCTGGACTTTTTGTGTGGAGTTTTAATACCCCCCCCCCCCCCCCCCCCCCCCCCCCATGCATGTGTGGGTTTTCTCCAGGGACTCCAGCTTCCTCCCACCATCCAAAAACATGCTTCATAGGTGAACTTTTATTTTCTTTTTCTAGTTCCATGTTCCGAGCAAGCCCGTGTTCCAAGCTCTCTCCAGCTTCAACAGCTTTAGGCATTTATAATCTTGAAACATCACTGAATTACTGCAGGAAAAAGTAGTAATTCTGCAATATAAAGAGCTAACCATGCTCCAGAAGAAAAACCAAGACTCGTCTGAAGTTGCAGAGGTGAAAAAGACATTCGAAGACTTTCAAGCTAAGTTAGCTCTGCTGCTGGCACTTGAAGCTAAACTGGCTCTACTCACTGAACTCATGGATCAGACGTGAAAGAGCAACGAGGTAATCGGTTTGACCTCCTGGAGAGAAGAGTGGACGACGAGGAACAACAAGAAAGAATGAATCATATCATTCTCACCGGATTTCATCTCAAACCCAGAGCTAGGCCTCAGGCAGCTAATGCTAGCACAGAAGCTAGCAGAGCTGCTGCAGCCTCAGATGAGAGCGTGGAGAGTTAGGTCGGATCATTCCTCACGTCTAAAGGAATTTCCCTAGATCATTGACACCTGCTTCCCTCTTCCAAGAGTGAAGGAATCCGATAAACCAGCCTTTCAGGTTTGTGAATCAAAAGCACAAGACAGCTCTGATGAAGCAAAGAAAAAACCTGAACAGCGGTTCATCTGAACCACCAATGGCCTAAAGGAAATGCTGATGAAGGAGATAACAAGAACATGGATCTCCTGATAACCTGAATCTATTATTATTGTATTAACCTGTTGTATATTTTATTAACATAAACCATATCTAATTTAATTTCATCTAATCTAATTTAGTTGTCCCTGTTAGGCAGTTCGTAAGAGGACCCTGAGTAAAATGTCAGAGACAGAGGGAAAGTTCAAAGGTTTTAATGCAAGAGGGGTCTGTAGTCCGAGGGTGAGGGAAGATGAGGCCGGGGCGGAGAGCTTAGCAGGCAGGCAGACTGGCAGACTGGCAGGCAGGCAGGCGGGCAGGCAGGCGGGCAGGCAGGATGATGCTGCCTGGCTGGTAGGTCATGAAGAATCTGACAGGAGAAGGCTGGAGAGGCAAGGTATATGTAGCTGTCCGAACAGGTGAAGCAGATGAGCAATTAAGTCAGCACAGCAAAGCAGGGGAAGGAGGGGCTGAGCGGAGCACAGGCATGACAGAACCCCCCCTTCAACGGGTGGCCCCAGACACCCGGCAGGGTTGACTAGGGTTAGCCCTGTGGAAGTCAGAGATCAGGGCATCATCCAAAATAAAACGGGCAGGAACCCAGGACCGCTCCTCGGGACCATACCCCTCCCAATCAACAAGATACTGGAGCCCACGACCGCGACGGCGAGACCGCAGGAGGCGACGAACAGTGTAGACAGGACCACCATCAATAAAACGGGCTGGAGGAGGAGCCCTGGGAGGAGGAACAAGAGCGGAGACTGTAACGGGTTTCAACTTGTAAACATGGAACGTGGGGTGTACCTTAAGGGTTCTGGGCAGCCGTAACCGCATCGCCACAGGATTGACAACTTTGGATATGGGAAAAGGACCAATGAACCGAGGTGCCAGCTTCTTACATTCGACACGAAGGGGAAGGTCCTTCGTGGACAGCCACACGCGTTGACCCACTTGATAGGGGGGAGGGGCAACCCTGGACCTGTCCGCTCCTTTCTTGTAACCAGCGACCGATTGGAGCAGGATCCTCCGAGCCCTCATCCAGGTCCGGCGACAACGTCTGACCGAAGCCACAGCCGAGGGAACCCAGGCCTCTTTTTCTTGATTTTCAAAAATGGGGGGTTGGAAACCATAGACTACTTGAAAGGGTGACAGACCAGTGGCAGAGGAAGGGAGGCAGTTGTGGGCATATTCAACCCAGACCAACTCCTGGGACCATAAAGCGGGTTCTTGGGAGCAAAGAATGCGCAGCCCTTTTTCGAGCTCCTGGTTGAGTCTTTCGGATTGGCCGTTAGTTTGGGGGTGAAAGCCAGATGACAAGCTGATTGTGATGCCTAACTGTCTGCAGAATTCAGCCCAGAACCTGGCAACAAACTGTGGGCCCCTGTCTGATACAATATCTTTGGGCAGGCCATGGATTCTGAAGATGTGCTGGGACAGAACATCAGACATTTCTTTGGCAGAGGGGAGCTTGGGTAAAGGAATGAAATGTGCCATCTTTGAAAACCTATCAACAACGGTAAGAATAGTGGTGTTACCGCGAGAGGCAGGCAGTCCTGTGACGAAATCCATGGATAGGTGCGACCAGGGTCTGTGTGGCACTGACAGGGGGTGTAGTAATCCTGCTGGACGTCGTCTTCCCGTTTTGGCCTGAGCACACGCAGGACACGCAGAGACATACTCATTGACATCAGCAAGCAACGTAGGCCACCAGAACCGTTTTTGGACTATAGTTGTAGTTCTCTTGATGCCTGGATGGCAGAAAGGCTTCGAATCATGACACCATTGCAGGACCTCAGAACGTAGATGGTCAGCAACGTATAGTCTTTGATCCGGACAGGCAGATGGAGCGGGATGGAGCTGTAGGACTGAGGCGACTTTGTTCTCAATATCAGTTCGGAGGACAGAGAGACGGGTGGAGTCAGGCAGGATGAACTCATGACTAGGTTCCTGTTCTGGGGCATCAAAAATCCGAGACAGAGCATCTGCTTTTGTGTTCTCAGAACCAGGTCTGTAGCTGAGGTTGAAATGGAATCTGGAGAAAAACATGGACCAGCGAGCTTGCCGGGCATCAAGTCTCCTTGCGGTTCCAAGGTATTCGAGATTCTTATGGTCAGTGAATACCTGAAATGGTATCTTTGTGCCCTCCAGCCAATGCCGCCACTCCTCAAAGGCTTTTTTCATAGCCAGAAATTCACGGTCCCCAACGTCATAGTTCTTCTCGGCTGGAGTGAGTCTGCAGGAATAGTAGGCACAAGGATGGACATTGTTATCTTTCTCCCACCTCTGAGATAAGACTGCGCCGATCCCAGTCTTTGAGGCGTCAACCTCAACGAGGAACTGTCTCTCTGGGTCTGGGACTATTAGACTGGGAGCCGTGGTGAACCGCCCCTTCAGTTCTTGAAAACCCTCGTTGGCAGGAGGGGACCAGTGAAACAGGGTCTTGGACGATGTAAGAGCGTGTAAGGGAGCAGCGACCTGGCTATAGCCCCTAATGAATCGTCTGTAAAAGTTGGCAAACCCCAGAAACCGTTGCAGTTGTTTTCTTGACTCGGGGACTGACCATTCCAGAATTGCTCTCGTCTTAGACGGATTCATTTTGATCTGATTCTGGGCAATTACGTGCCCTAAAAACCAGTGTTAATTTTGACAGAGAATTTTAATTTAGTTTTAGTCATAGTCTTTTGACTAAAATAAAGTTTAGTTTTAGTCGCAATTTAGTCATGTTGATTCTATTAATTTTAGTCGACTAAATTACAGTAGATATTTAGTCGACAAAAATAGAGAGTAAAGATGAAGGGTTTTTATGAAATTCAAGTATGAACATATGAATAACACACAGATTTATTTGGAAAAAACATTTTATTTGTTTTTGCTTTCCAAACTTGTCTTTCTGAAAATACAGTTTCAACAACTTGAAACAAATAAATTATAATTACGTCACATTTATAATAAATGTCCGAACAATTAACTTTTATTGAAGAGGTAGTCGAGTGAAACATGTTTTTTTTAAATATTGTATTGAATTTGAAAACTTTTGACATGAAGTGTAGCCACTGAAAAACAAAAACATTTTACTTCACTTTACTTTCCAAAGTTGGGATTTCAGCTAATTTAGCCTCTACAACATAAGACATTTAAAGAAAATACATTAGAATTCCATCCAATATATAATAAAATGTCTGAACATAACACTTTTTTGAAGAGGTAGTCAAGTCCAATACGTTTTACATTGTATAAACAATAACTAAGCAAATGAATTTGAAAACTTTTGGCATTAAGCGGATTCATTACAAAAAAAAACATTTTACTTAACTTAACTTGCCATTTCCGCTTCCACAACTTAAAACACATTTAAAGAAAATTTATTATAATTACATCCCATTTATGATAAATGGCTGAAAGTAAAACTTTTATTGGAGAGGTAGTCAAGTGCATAGAATGCAAAAAAAAAAAAACATTTTCAGAATCTGATGATGCATATTGCTGTTATTCAAAGATGCTAAATTTATTTGTTCCGATTCATTTTCAGAAATGCACTTCGTGCTAAAGTGGCCCTTGCTCTGTTGCGCTTGCCTCTTGTGAGGTCACCTGTGACGCTAAACACTCTCTCTGCAAAAGCTTGAGAAGCTGGAAGAGCCAACAGGTCTAAAGCAAAAGGTTTTAAGGTTTGATAAAGGGAGTCACTTTTTTCTAGCCAAAACTCTGTTCCCGTGTCACTGACGATGGGCTGTGAAAGCTCCTCTTTGTACTTTCTGATTTGCTGCCTTATGTTGTTTGTTGAACACCTCTTTTTAGGTGTTGAGGAAAATTTTGAAAGAAACCTGAAGACTGGCTTCTTCGATGAGCATGGTGCTACTTGTGGTTCCCCCGTACTTTCTGCATTCTCTCCAGACCCCTCCACCTGTTCTGAGTGTGTTGACTGCACCACATACTCCTCTGCTTGATCAAGCAGTTGCTGGATATTGTCACTAGTTACATTTACAAGAGTTTCACAAACATTGGGATTGACAAAGCAGGCAGCTGCTGCAAGTGGTGAGAACTTTTCATCATTTGGATCCAATATGCAAGCAAAACGAAGCCTTATACCTCCTTTCATTTTCCCTGCTAGAGTGGCAAGGTCTTGATAGCTGGTGTTCTCCTCAAAGTCAGTAAGGTGGCTGAGCAGGTCAAGGAGAGCAGGGACAACCAGGGACATAGACATGGTGTCACTTTGAAGGGTTTGTGTATGTTCTGCAAATGGCAGCAGTAGTTCTTGCAATGATGTCAGCTTTTGCCACTCACTAGGGAGCAAGCTGTCCCAGCCCATGTCATGGGCTATTTGGGAAGCTGAGTCTTTCACTACCAGGAGGCGTGTGATCATGTTGTACGTGCTTGACCAGCGTGTGGGGCAGATAACAATCAGACCACACTTCTCCAAGAGTCTCTGTGTTGCAACAGAAGACTTGCGAAAGAGCTTCACCACCGACCTTGCTTTATCCAGGAGTCTGTTATAACTTGCCTCCTTCTGAAGCAGGTGGACCACAAGTTGTAAGGAGTGCACCACACGAGATCCGCTCCAGGTTGGTGTTATGATACCTTAATAAAAAAAATAAAAATAAAGAACACACAAATTAACACTTTTAAAAAAATTTGATTCAACAAAAAAATGTTTTGATTTAAAAGGAGAAAGGAAGACCATCACTAAAAACATACCCTAACTTAAGTCACAAAATCACACAAAAAAAAGTTAAAATAAATGTATAATGGTCAAATTTAAAGAAGAGTGATTTAAATAAATAGCTCACCGGAGTTCAGCTTCAGACTCGGAGAAACTTGCCATGGGATCTTCTGAATCATCAGAGCTGTCGTCCTCTTCTGATGTGGTATTTTTAAATGCTGCCACCATATTACTCCCGTTGTCCGTTATCACTGCCATGACCTTCTCATGTGGTACATCCCACTCTTCCATACATTTATCCACACAAGCTTTTATTGATTGTGCAGTGTGAGGATGGGCTACCTCTTCAAGGCTCAACAAAATATGCTCTGGTTTGTTTTGTTCAATGCAAAAGTAGCATGAACTAATAGCAATAAATGAAGCAGTCAGTCCTTTTTTTGTCCACAAATCAATCCCAATAGACATCTTTCGAGCAGCAGCCGACCTCCTTCTGAAGGTTTGTTTTAGATCTTCATAGTATTTGTCGATCAGGTTACTTATTCTAGTTTTCTTAGGGACAGTCAGCTTTTTATCAATAGTCTCCATCATATGAACAAAGTCTTCATCCTCAATGGTTGTGATTGGTAATCCTGTGCTTCCAATCCATTTAGCTATTGCTTCTTCTTTGCTCAGCTGCTCTTTTGAGTCACTTTTGTATTTCAAGACACTTTGAAATGCAGTTGTAATACTGTTGAGTAGCTTTAGCCTTCTTGGTACCCGGTGGCCCACTGTCGTCCTCCAGAGGCTTCTGCAGCTGTTTAAAGAAGGGCAGGAAAAGAGGGAAAAAAGACTTAATTTTTTTTCACAACACTTGTTTTGTTAAAAAGCTTTAGATAATTGTATTAACTATCACAAGTATTTTTTTTTGCCACCAAAAGAAACTTTAACTATGGAAAAATGCAACATGGCCAAATCCAAATTCTACTCCCAACCCCTATGCCCATCCCCTACATTTTGCCAGCACTAAATATTGCATTCGGCATTTTCTAGTACTGTCTGAATCTACTAATTCCAAAATCGAGTGCAGTCGAAAAGCCTTTACAAAAAACTAGCAAGCATCGATGCTCACTACTTTTTTTTCATTTTTCTAAACATCGGATATGACAATTGATTTCATGAAGTGAAAAATTGAATATTTACGAACATTTCACAAATTTTATTCATGACTCCACTGTTTTTTTGATGATAATGTGGATGGTAGATTAAAATATTACATTTAAACATGTTTTTTTTTTTGTTCAAAATTGTTCAATCGCAATGCATTGTGGTCTATATTCGCGAATCTAGTGAGCATCGACGCGTGCTAGTTTTTCGCAAAGACTTCTGGGAAATTTCGAGTGCACTTGAAAAAAGAAACAGATTAAAACAGTACTAGAAAATGGGGGGTGGGGATGGTTTTGATCCCAAGCCCAGTGTCTTTGAATTCGAACGTTACTTCCACCTGAAGGTGTCACAAGTAGCAGCGGTTAGCACTGAGCTGCTGGCCGTTGGAAATACACGACATCGGTTTTATAGGATTACAATGGTCACGCTAAAAGAAAAAAGCATCACTTGCATTAAACCTCTGTGCTAAAGAGCGCACTCACGTGAAGAAAAGCGCTTCTCCACCGCTGCACAGCACCGGGGCTGTTTATCCTACGAGGGTAATCCTACGCTCTATTAAATGCCACAACAGTTGGAAGAATAGGGGGGAATTCAGATTCGGCCAAGACGCTAGAAATAATAGTGATTGCATGCTTACCTTTGCATGGATTTCAGGGTGGCTCGTCTGCAAATGTTGTTTAAGATTTGTTGTGTTTTTTCCTGTAATTGTCCCTTCACACAACGCACACGACGTCTTGTTTTGGGTCACGTTGAAAGTAAAATGTGTCCATATGTCTGCTCTTCGTTTTCTACCCGGAGTAGACATCTTTTAGCCTAAATTACAGACACGGAATATTAGCGTCCTCCCGGGCGGGCTGCAGGACTCTGTGTTCTGATTGGATGGCTCTGCATTTGCTCCCGCCCTTCTCGACAAGCAGTTGTTATGATTGGATGCCATCTTCGAAGAGTATTTTTGTTTCGTTTTTATTCGCTGACGAAAATGTCAATCATTTTAGTTAAAGCTTTCGTGTCTGAGCGGGATTTTTCGTATAGTTTTAGTTTCGCTTTCGTTGGAAAAAAAGGTCGTTGACGAAGACGATGACGAAAATTTTTCGTCACCGAAATTAACACTGCTAAAAACGAGGTGGAACTGGTGTGAAATTCACATTTTTCTGCTTTGACAAACAAGTTATTCTGCAACAGTCTCTCCAACACCTTTCGGACGTGAAGAACGTGTTCGGTCTCAGAACGGGAGAAGATCAAGATATCGTCCAAGTAGACGAAGACAAAAACATTAATCATATCTGCCAAAACATCGTTGACCATGTTCTGGAACACTGCAGGAGCGTTAGTGAGGCCAAACGGCATCACAAGATACTCGTAATGCCCTGTGTTAAATGCAGTCTTCCATTCGTCGCCGTCTCTGATCCGAACAAGATGGTAGGCATTACGAAGATCGAGTTTGGTGAATATACAGGATCCTTGTAATAGTTCGAATGCAGAGGCGATCAGGGGAAGAGGGTAACGGTTTTTTAACGTTATCTGGTTTAGACCCCTGTAGTCTATGCACGGGCGTAACCCGCCGTCTTTCTTCTTTACAAAGAAAAACCCCGCCCCGGCAGGAGAGGAGGAGGGCCGAATGAGCCCGGCAGACAGGGACGCCTCGATGTATTCGTGCATAGCTTGTCCCTCTGGCGCAGATAAAGAATACAGACGACCCCGAGGGGGGGAAGTACCCAGCAGCAAATCAATCCCACAGTCGTATGGCCTGTGAGGTGGAAGGGAGGAAGCTTTGTGTTTGTTAAAGACTTCTTTCAGATCATGATAAACTTCAGGAACTCGGTACAGCTCTGGATATTTATCAGTGGTTTTATTTGTTTGTCTGACCTTGAGAACTGCAGTGGTAAGACAGTGAGCAGAACAATCAGAGCACCATGTCAGAATCCGGCCTGTTCCCCAATCGATCTGTGGGTTGTGTCTCTGCATCCAGGGGAGGCCCAGAATGATAGGATGTGCGGATGACCCAGAAGGTTGTTTCTTCAGAGTGGTTGCCGATCTGCATCCTGATGGGGAAGGTACACCGAACACATTCTGAAATGACATGACCATCAATGGCTTTGATTTCAACAGACTTGGATGTGGGTTGACACGGGATGTTGTATTTACTAACGACTTCCTCGTTAATGAAGTCAAGATCAGCTCCAGAGTCAAAAAACAGAGGCAAAGACACTCACCTGTTAAGGTGAAAACTGGCAAAGGTTGATGGGCGGGTCTTGGTGGACACCATTTTAGTAGGGCTCAGCAGTGATCCCATCACTGTTGCTGAGCCTTTCCTTTTAACGAACAGTTACGCACAATGTGACCGGCCCCACCACAATACAAACATAGATGTTGATGAATCCGTCTCTGTCTTTCCTCTGGGGTTAACCGCATCCTTCCAAGCTCCATTGGTTCCTCATTGAGGGTCTCTGAATGTCCTGAAGAGTCAGGGTACTGTCTTCTCACAGGGCGCGAGTAGACGGTCTGACCTTTGGTGTTTCTACTGGTCTGCCTCTCCCTCATGCGTCTGTCGATACGTGCTGCTAGCTCTATTAAGTCATGCAAGGTCATTGGTCGTTCTCGAGCAGTCAACTCATCTTTGATCTTTTCAGACAATCCGTCAAAAAAGATGTCGTACAGGGCGTCTTCGTTCCATGTGTGGCAAAGTGGTGGTGTGGGGGGCTGCTGATGCAGTGCACCCCACAAAACAAAAACAACAACGCCACCCCGGAATACCGGGTCCGGGGAACCCAGGTGCAGTCCTAACGAAGGACGCGTAGATTTTTCCCAACAGGCCAAGACGTGGTTCCAGTTTCGATAAATAGTTTCATTACAAACAAAATGAATTAAAAACAGTAAAAGTTAAAATAAAACCTAGCTCGGGGAAGGCTTACCGGCAGAGCGCTGGGCAGACGAGGGGAGGACAAAGAAGAAAAACAAAACTGAACACACCCCACAGTGACACGCACACACTTGTGAAAGGACTTTGACCAACACCAGAACATGCACACAAACTGGCCTCCACCGTCGTCGCCCAACACCTCTGCAAGCACTTCACCCTAAAAGATCAAATTAAAACAAGTTAAAAAAAAATTTTGAAAAGACCGTCCATACAGTCTCGGGGCTCCCTGAAGCCTGAAGCTTGAAGCGGGGAGGGCTCGCCGTGGGCCTGAAGCCTGAAGCTTGAAACGGGGAGGGCTCGCCGTGGGCCTGAAGCCTGAAGCTTGAAACGGGGAGGGCTCGCCGTGGGCCTGAAGCCTGAAGCGGCGAGGGCTCGCCGTGGGCCTGAAGCCTGAAGCGGCGAGGGCTCGCCGTGGGCCTGAAGCCTGAAGCGGCGAGGGCTCGCCGTGGGGCCTGAAGCCTGAAGCTTGAAGCGGGGAGGGCTCGCCGGGGGCCTGCAGCAGGAAACCTGAAGCAGGGTGGTAGCCGGGAGCCTGTAGCTTGTAGCCGGGAGCCTGTAGCTTGTAGCCGGGAGCCTGACCGTTGGTTTCGCTGCACCGCACAGAAACCAAAAAGCAAAAACGAAACAGCACAAAACGGAACAAAACAGAACAAAACAAAAACAGCAGTGGTGCCTCTCCTGCACCTGAGTGGCTGGAGGAAAAGGATTTACACAGCGCACGTGCAATCCATGTCAGCCTCTCCAAGTAATGGAGTGCTTTGGTTTGTGACCAAACCAGCAGGGAGCTGACAATGAGGAAGTGGGCGTGGCTGGGCACAGTGCTTCAGATCCCCATAGGGTGAGCCAGACCATTTTATACCCTTTCCCCAGGTAGTCATTGATTAGGAGATTGAGTGCAGCTGCACAGACTGCTGCTACACATGCACAATCCGCAGCCAAGGTGTGAAATTCTATAGAAAACTGGTCCACTAACCGGTTACCTTGACAGAGGCGAGGTAGTCGTCTGGAGGCTTCCAATTTGGGTTGCACAGGTGAAAGAACCCTCCTTAACTCGTCTGAGAAGAGCTTGAAGGACTGACAGATCTCAGAATCTCTCTCCCATTCCGCCGTCCCCCACAAGGCCGCTGGTCCGGACAGCAGAGAGACCACATACGCCACTTTAGTGCGTTCAGCAGCGAACGTAGTGGGCTGGAGAGCAAAACAGAGAGAACATTGGGTTATAAAGGCTCGACAGAGACCTGGTTCGCCAGCAAAACGCTCAGGTGTAGGAATATGAGGCTCCGTGGAAGTCGGGGGAGAGCGAGCCCCAGCTGGTTTGTTAATACTTAGTCTGTGCACAAGTCGAGTCACCTCCTCAACTCTGAAACCAAGGTCAGATACCTGTGCATCCATTTTTTGACAGCGCCCTCTGCCTGTGCTTTCCACTCTGTATGACGATCGGGGTCCATGTTTGGTCAGATTCTTCTGTTAGGCAGTTCGTAAGAGGACCCTGAGTAAAATGTCAGAGACAGAGGGAAAGTTCAAAGGTTTTAATGCAAGAGGGGTCTGTAGTCCGAGGGTGAGGGAAGATGAGGCCGGGGCGGAGAGCTTGGCTGGCAGGCAGATTGGATGAGGGCTGAGGCCGGGGCGGAGAGCTTGGCTGGCAGGCAGGCAGGCAGGCAGGCAGGCAGGCAGGCGGGCGGGCGGGCGGGCGGGCGGGCGGGCGGGCAGACTGGCGGGCAGGCGGGCAGGCGGGCAGGCAGGCAGGATGATGCTGTCTGGCTGGTAGGTCATGAAGAATCTGACAGGGGAAGGCTGGAGAGGCAAGGTATATGTCGCTGTTGAAGCAGATGAGCAATTAAGTCAGCACAGCAAAGCAGGGGAAGGAGGGGCTAAGCGGAGCACAGGCATGACAGTCCCTAGTGGAAAGTGAGTGTGTACAGGTGTGTGACTGAGACCCTGTGACAGGCTGGTGACCTGTCCAGGTGTATCCTGTCTTCACCCAGAAGTGCCTAGGTGAGGCTCCAGACCCCCCGTGACCCCGAAAGGGACAAAGCGATTTAGAAAATGGATGGATCTTATTTTCCTACCTGGAAGTAGGATGCCTTGATCTCTGAGGCTCCGCCTGCCGCTCCGCCCATGTTATGATGTCATCGTAGAGGAAAATGAAGACTGAATCCTGTCCAGTTTCAAAGGTGCAACCTAAATTTGGTGTTTCCGCCCGTTGGAGTGCTTTTTGCAACGAAGTCCATCGAAAGAAACACGTGAGTGACTGCCATGAGAATCAAAAAATCAAAAAGATAAATTAGGATATGCTAGTCTTGAAAGACAAAATCAAAAAGCTCTGAAAAAAGGATATGATGAAGGAGAAGTTGTGGAGGCCATCATACAAGCTATTATCCCAGGGACAAAACTGAAAAGCTACCTAGAGAGCAGAGTTGATTTGACACTTCAAGCTCTAAGACAAATACTGCGCACACATTACATTGAAAAGGATGCCACAGAACTTTACCACTCACTCACACGAGCGGTACAAGAATCCAAAGAAACCCCAATTCAGTTTTTGGTCAGAGCCATGGACAGCAAGTTCTTTTTGCCTCAGAAAGAGCTGAATCTGGATTAAAATACAGTTCAGAATTAATCCAAAAATCAATTCCTCCAAACAATCCCTACTGGTCTTCAAGATGACATAATCCGATCTGATTTAAAACCTTATCTGCAAAACCCACTGATAAAAGATGAGACACTTTTGGAAAGAATGACAGCTGCATACAGCCTGGAAATGGAGAGAAAGAAAAGCTTTTCAACAACACTTAAACCAAGAATGGCTAAAGGTTGCAACTGTTGGTGAGGAGAAGAATCATCTGATGGAGACGGATGTCCACAAGAGGCAACAGAAAAAGAAAAACAGGTTGAAACAATGAACGTGACACACTGATGGAGAGGGTTGATGAAAGCAACAAAGCGCTATATGTGAAGCCATCCAGTGGTGGACATATAATCCAATGTCCAAGTGTGGTGGAAAAATGTTGAATCCGAAGGAAGAGCAGACACAATTTAAAGTTAACACAAGTATTTAATATAAACAAGAACTCAGAAAATTACATGC